>CM040917.1:18590000-19035000 GCA_023029165.1 Gobiocypris rarus | reverse complement strand
ATGTTAAGTCAATGGGAGTTTTTTTGGGCTTTAATCAGCATTTTTAGGAAAACCGTAAGTCGGATCAGTTAGAAAAGATATAGCAATCCGAGTCAGAACAGTTTGAAGGTCTGAGCCGAGTTTGGAGTGTGTGGAGTTAACGCTCTAGGAGGAGTTAGAGTTGCAAATTTGTAAGAAGAATAATAATAAGTTTAATAGCAATATCAGTAAGTTGGCTCTCCCAAGCCAACTTAATAACTAGATTAAAAAGTTTGTCGAGATAAACTTTAAGTTGGCTTGGGAGAGAGCCGATCAGAAAGTTTGAACACACACACGCACTCACTCACTCACTCACTCACTCACACACACGCATTCACTCTCTCACTCACTCACTCACTCAAACACACACACACTCACTCACTCACACACACACACACACACACACACTCACTCACTCACTCAGACACACACACACACTTACACTCACACACACTCACTCACTCTGTCACACACACACACATGCATTCACTCACACACACACTCTCTCTCACTATAGATAGATAGAGTGATAGATAGTGATAGATAGTGATAGATAGTGATAGATAGTGATAGATAGTGATAGATAGAGTGATAGAGTGATAGATAGATAGATAGATAGATAGATAGATAGATAGATAGATAGATAGATAGATAGATAGATAGATAGATAGATAGATAGATAGATAGATAGATAGATAGATAGATAGATAGATAGATAGATAGATAGATAGATAGATAGATAGATAGATAGATAGAAATAGTCTGATAGATAGATAGAGTGATAGATAGAGTGATAGATAGAGTGATAGATAGAGTGATAGATAGAGTGATAGATAGAGTGATAGATAGAGTGATAGATAGAGTGATAGATAGAGTGATAGATAGAGTGATAGATAGAGTGATAGATAGAGTGATAGATAGAGTGATAGATAGAGTGATAGATTGAGTGATAGATAGATAGATTGAGTGATAGATAGAGTGATAGATTGAGTGATAGATTGAGTGATAGATAGATTGAGAGATAGATAGATTGAGAGATAGATAGATTGAGAGATAGATAGATTGAGAGATAGATAGATTGAGAGATAGATAGATTGAGAGATTGAGAGATAGATAGATTGAGAGATAGATAGATTGATAGATAGATAGATAGATAGATAGATAGATAGATAGATAGATAGATAGATAGATAGATAGATAGATAGATAGATAGATAGATAGATAGATAGATAGATAGATAGATAGATAGATAGATAGATAGATAGATAGATAGATAGATAGATAGATAGATAGATAGATAGATAGATAGATAGATAGATAGATAGATAGATAGATAGATAGTCAGATATATAGATAGATAGATAGTCAGATATATAGATAGATAGATAGTCAGATATATAGATAGATAGATAGTCAGATATATAGATAGATAGATAGTCAGATATATAGATAGATAGATAGTCAGATAGATAGATAGATAGATAGATAGATAGATAGATAGATAGATAGATAGATAGATAGATAGATAGATAGATAGATAGATAGATAGATAGATAGATAGATAGATAGATAGATAGATAGATAGATAGATAGATAGATAGATAGATAGATAGATAGATAGATAGATAGATAGATAGATAGATAGATAGATAGATAGATAGATAGATAGATAGATAGAATGGGAGTTAAATGAGTCTCAGTGGTTTATGTATAGTTCATAGAATGGCAGCTAGTGGATTGTAATGAGCTTCAGTGTTTACATTTGAATTTGTGACAGTTGATTGGTTGACAGATAGATTAGAAATATGAGATAGAATGGAATTTGAGTCTCGGTGCATAAGAAATAGTACATAGAAAGGCCGCCTCTCCAACTGTCAAAATTTGAATTGACTCACTCACTCACACACACACTCTCTCACTCACACGCACATACACTCTCACTCACACGCACCCTCTCTCACACACACATACAGTCTCTCACTCACACACACATACACTCTCTCCCTCACTCACTCTCTCTCTCACACACACATACACTCTCTCACTCACTCGCACGCACATGTCGTGTTTCCATGTTTTATGGGGACTTTCCATATACGTAATGGATTTCACTCTCTCTCTCTCTCACACACACACATACACACTCACTCTCACTCACTCACTCACACACACACTCACTCTCACTCTCACACACACTGACACTCACTCACACACACACGCATTCACTCACTCACTCACACACACACACACGCATTCACTCACTCACTCACACACACACTCACACACACACTCACTCACACACACGCATTCTCTCACTCACTCACTCACTCACTCACTCACACTCACACATGCACTCACTCACTCACACACACACACACACACACACACACGCATTCACACACACACACACACACACACACACACACACGCATTCACTCACTCACACACTCACTCACTTTAAATGAGTCTCTATGGCTGTGATGTAGTTCATAGAATGTCAGTTTGAGTGAGTCTGGGCTGCAGTGTTTAGATTTGAGTTTTTGACAGTTGCACAATTTGAAAATCTGAACATTCCGTCAATGTTAAGTCAATGGGAGTTTTTTTGGGCTTTAATCAGCATTTTTAGGAAAACCGTAAGTCGGATCAGTTAGAAAAGATATAGCAATCCGAGTCAGAACAGTTTGAAGGTCTGAGCCGAGTTTGGAGTGTGTGGAGTTAACGCTCTAGGAGGAGTTAGAGTTGCAAATTTGTAAGAAGAATAATAATAAGTTTAATAGCAATATCAGTAAGTTGGCTCTCCCAAGCCAACTTAATAATACGCTGTTTGTTAATTGGCCAGAGGAGAACTGGCACCCCGACTGAGCCTGGTTTCTCCCAAGGTTTATTTTTCTCCATTAGGTCTCCTGATGGGGTTTTGGTTTCCTTGCCACTGTCGCCTCTGTCTTGGCTTGCTCAGTTGGGGAAAAAAAAAATATTTTTCAAATATATTTCAAAATAAATCTAATTATTGAACTAAATTAACCATATAGACCAAATTACTTATCTAATTACTGATCTAAAGCCCACATTGTTACTGTATGATAATCAAAATATATTCTGTTGCATTATTTTTCTGTTTAACACTGTGAAGCTGCTTTGAAACAATCGTCATTGTAAAAGCGCTATATAAATAAAGTTGATTGATTGATTGATTGATTGAGGATGCCGTGTCGATGAGGCAGCTTAAGGGGGAGTCTAAATGACACGGTCTCTGCAGACACTTCAGGGTCATGTGTTGGTCACATCTGTGTGCAGGTCCACCGTCTGATCTGGATACAGCCTGGATCTGGCTGACTGCAGTAGACCTCGGGATAGAACAGAGACACTAACATTAGCGTAGATGCCATTCTTCTGATGATGTAACGAGTACATCAGGTGTTATGGGAAGTGTTCCCGGTTCCGGCTGACCTAGATAATGCAGCCTAATAATCATTTAATTGAAAAAAGTGTTTTATGTGTATGCCATAGAAAAGAGATGTGTTTTTAGTCTAGATTTAAACTGACAGAGTGTGTCTGCTTCTCGAACAATGCTAGGAAGACTGTTCCAGAGTTTAGGTGCTAAATAGGAAAAGGATCGACCACCTGCAGTTGATTTTGATATTCTAGGTATTATCAGCTGGTCAGTTTTAGAGACCGCAGTAGACGTGATGGAGTATAATGTGTTAAGAGCTCACTCAAGTACTGGGGAGCTAAACCATTTAGTGCTTTGTAAGTAATAAGCAAGATTTTAAAATGTATGCAATGTTTAATAGGGAGCCAGTGCAGTGTTGACAGAACCGGGCTAATGTGTTCATACTTCCTGGTTCTAGTAAGAACTCGAGCTGCTGCGTTTTGGACCAGCTGGAGTTTGTTTATTAAGCGAGCAGGGCAACCACCCAGTAGAGCATTACAATAATCTAGCCTTGAGCTCATGAACGCCTACTAACTGTTCAGCATTTTGCATTGAGAGCATGTGCCGTAATTTAGATATATTTTTAAGATGGTAGAATGCAGTTTTACAGATACTAGAAACATGGCTTTCAAACGAAAGATTGGTATCAAAGAGCACACCCAGGTTCCTAACTGACGACGAGGACTTGACAGAGCAGCCATCGAGAGTTAGACAGTATTCTAGGTTACTACTTGTGGAGCTTTTTTTGTCCAATGATTAAAAATTCAGTTTTTTCTGAATTAAGTTGCAGGAAATTACTGATCATCCAATTTTTTTATATCATCTATATATTCCGTTAATCTTGTGAATTGGTATGGAAGTAAAACTGTGCCACTGAATTTTTTTACAAGGAATTTTTAACACTGAATTTTATTTTGCATCTAAATCAGACTTTGAATTTTAAACGCCATCGAATTTCTAGCACTGTTTTTTTTTTGCCTATGACATTTTTTCAATGTTTTAAAAAATTCTGTGTAAAAAGAAATTCAACGTCTCAAAAATTCCATGTAAAAAGAAATTCAACGTCTCAAAAAATTCAGTGTAAAAAAAAATCAACGTCTCAAAAGATTCAGTGTAAAAAAATTCAACGTCTCAAAAGATTCAGTGTAAAATAATTCAACATTTCAAAAAATTAAGTGTAAAAATATTCAGAGTCAACATCCGGGTAACCAAGGAGAAGCAATCGATCCCTGTATCAAATCATTCAACATCCAGCCAATCATTTACACTCCATTGGTCATGTGACGCTGAAACAGGAAGGCGGGGAAGTTCAGGTGAGCTCCAGTTAGAGCTCAGCAGTATGGCTCAGAACACAAACGATGGTGCTTTGGTGAGTTTACTCTGCCTTTTACGAACACAAAAGGTAAAAGAAAGTCATAGTTACCAGACACGTTGCACATTAACATAAATGTTGAACAATGTCTACAGGGAACTTTTAATGAGGTGGCGTTTAGGGCTGCGCGATAAATCGAATGCCACAGTCATACGCATCTCATCAGTAAAGCTGGTTTCTTGATTAGAGGTAAGTCACCATCAACTGCTTTCAGATGGACCTGCATTTACTACACAAAGCCGTAGTTCACTAACAAGCTGAGCCATGTCGCATTCATTGTCGCAGGCGATACGTCCACAGGTGATGCAGATTTACTACTAATAAAGGAACCGGCTTTACTGACGAGATACGCATGAATATCGCATGCGATATATCACTCGACCACTGTTACCAGTTAACACTGTAATTTAGGGCTGTGTTGCTCATAATTTAGTAGCCCCAGTCACACTGCCGTTTGCAAAGTTAGTTTTCCGCGCTTAATTCGCCATCAGTAAACTGGACGCTGCCTGACTCCCTCACCTGTGGGGACAGGCGGTTTTACGTACAAAGTCCTGACTTCCACTACAGAGGACATTCTTTATTTTCATATGAAAAATGCTAATAAATCACAGCTCTAAAATATCTCAGATATCCATCAGATAACTTACTTTTAACTAAAAGTTTAATTTAATAATATCATGTTTATCTTTATTTTTTCCATAAAATGTGCTCAAACAGTGATTTTGTTTTTCTCTCCTTGGAACTCCTACTTAATCATCTTTTAGAAAGACTTCGCTCTCGATTGGAGTTATTCTGGGACGCATGCCTCTGGATCTGGACCTCTTAGAGTTCACTTGCACACAAGAACTTGTGTTTTTAAATGCTGTATCCAGTCAAGTAACTGTTTGTCCAGCTATTTTAGATTCACTGAGACAGCTACACTCTTTTTGAAACTAAGAACACCTTACTTCAAACCAGTGAGAAGAAAATTGTAATAATCAAAAATTGTTTTATCCAGAAAATGTGTTAATGTAGAACCCCATACAACTATGGTATAGTAAAACAATATAAAATGTCTTTATAGAAGTTATAAATGTTGACAAATATTAACAAACACTGAACATCCTTGTAACTGCATCCGTAATAAATCATTTTACATGCTGATTTGACACAATAAATATGGGGACTTAAAGGGAGAGTTCACCCAAAAATGAAAATTCTGTCATTTACTCACGTTGTTACAAACCCGCATACATTTCTTTGTTCTGATGAACACAAAGGACAATATTTTGAGAAATCTTTGTAACCAAACCGTTCGTGGACCCCATTCACTTCCATAGTAGGAAAAAGAATACTATGGAAGTAAATGGGGTCCACAGACTGTTTGGTTACAAATAGGGCTGTAGCTATCGATTCTTTTAGTAATCGAGTATTCTACCGTTTATTCCATCGATTAATCGAGTAATCGGATAATAATTACTTTTTTCCTTTATTAAAGAGCAATACTAAATATATAAGAGAAAATAAGACAGGTATCTTAAAATTAACATCTAATTTGTTTTCTTTTTAGAAAAATAAAGTTTTATTTCTGAAATTGCATACATAATAACTGTGAAAATAACTCATTTTAATGCATTCAATTGCCACATTATAAAAATCTATTTCAAATTAGTTTAATAAGCTCAGTCTAAAACTAAACCTACAACCAATAAACCAAAATAATATTAATAAATAGCAATAATGCCTAAACATTGCATGTATGTTTAAAGCTTAACTTTAAAGTTTCAGCTTCAGTTCAGGCATGACAAGCCTTTACTGTCTTCTGAAGGCTGTTAGGCTTTTGTAAGAAGCAAAAAATATTGGACAGGAAGGAAACTTGAAATAAGAACAAGAGTGCGGATGGTAATACTAGAGATGCGCGGATAACTTCACTGAATTCGCTGTTAAAAACAAACCATCCATCCGCACCCGATCGTCATAAACTCAAATCCTCAGTGTAAGCGCGATGTTACCGTCACATTTTAGCTACACTGAAGTAGGTTGCTTTAAAACAAATCTTCTTTGGCGAAATTAAACGTTTTAAATAACCCAAACGGGTTGACACATCTACATCACCTCGCAAACGCGAGAGATGAGTTTGTGTTTAATTCAGATAAAGTAGCCTACATCGCACATACAGATCTACATTTTGAGCTAATCATATTCATCATTGTAACACAGCTTGTTTAATTAAGTTAGTAGCTATAAATATTGCTCGTATCTCCTCAGCTGCCGCAAATGAAACCTAAATGTTCAGTGTCGTATCCTGAAGCTCAACACACAGTTGTCTTCATTTAAAAATAGCGAGACTAAATGATATTAGCAGTGCTGATGCCAGTCTCTCTCGCATTGCGGTCTTTGATCTCGACATGAGCTAAAAACGAAAGTTAAAGAGCGACACATTCATTGCGTTTTACCGTGAATTGAGTTCCGCGTCTTAATTAAAATCAACACATCAATGATTTCTCTCATCCACCCGCAATTTTTGGGATGTTTACCCACCTGAATCGCGGATTTAACCGCAATCCACGCATACTCCGAGTCCTTATACACAAAAAAAATATTTCTGCAACATCCGTGTGTAATTAAATGAACTAAACGAAGCATCGAGGCAGATGATTTTGCCTCGAGGATTTTTTCAATTCGAGTAACTCGAGTTACTCGAGGAATCGTTTCAGCCCTAGTTACAAACATCTCAAAATATTGTCCTTTGTGTTTATTAGAACAAAGAAATCTTTGTAACAACATGAGGGTGGGTAAATGATGACAGAATTTTTGGGTGAACTATCCCTTTAAGTGTTACAGTGACAGTTAAGGTCATCAATCAAATCTCAGCGTTTCACATAAAAATGCAGTATAGGTATTATATCTTAAGTTTTGCAGTTTAAAATAATCCTTGTAAACAATCTCTACACTAATATCATTGAAGCAGGAGTTAAGTGAATTATAAGGGGATGAAAGCTCCTTTTGTAAAGTTCCTTGTGTTAAATTAAGTAAACCGTTAACACAGTTTAAAGAAAAATGAACTGGACTGGTTTCATTTTTGTAATGTTACGATGCTGCACCTTCCTCTTTTTCTTTCTTTAGCCAAAACTATAACAATAATACAATTCAGATAATGCAAAAATGATTCTTGTTTCTCTTAACTCAAAACTCAAGTCATTCTGATCAGTTCTTTCACAGAACAAGAAACTGTTCACAAAATTGAACAGCAGCAATGTAAGCATCACAACCAAAGGACTGGGATGCAGCTCTTGGGTTAACTGCTTCTCTTAAAGCAGTCATTTGTCCATCACTCAGGGGGCATGCTGTGTCTGGAACAATGATACTCGACTGGTCATCAAATGAAAATCAGCTGTTTTCCCACTCGATGTCAGGAATATCTATACCCTAAAAAGAGAGCATTTTGAGTTTTATGCAAAAGGCACACTTTCAAATACTACAGAAATGTGCTCTTGGCTTCCATTTACATTTATTAAAGGAACACGCCAATATTTTGGGATTTTAGCTCATTCACTGTATCCCCCAGAGTTAGATAAGTCCATAAATACCTTTATCATCTCCGTGCGTCCTGTAACTCTGTCTGACGAACCCACCACTAGCTTAGCACAAAGACTGGAAGTAAATGGCTCCAGCTAGCATACTGCTCCCAATAAGTGACAAAATAACGCAAACGTTTTCCTATAAATATGTTGATTTGTATAGTCATAGCGTGTACAAATAACAAGGTTGTATGAGACTGCCATCTTTTAACAGTATAGACACTGGGAACTATATTCTCAGAAGGCAAAGCACTGCTACTTGGGCGGAGTGATTTGCTCGCAGCACCCGAGAAGCCCCCTCAGGAGCAGAGAGTTCGCTCAGAGTTGCGCTAATCACTCCACCCAAGTAGCAGTGCTTCTGAGAATATAGTTTCCTGTATGTATACTGTTTATAGATGGCTGTGTCTCATATGACCTTGTTATTTGTACACGGTGTGACTATACAAATCACAACATATTTATAGGAAAATGTTCGTGTTATTTTGTCACTTATTGGGAGCAGTATGCTAGCTGGAGCCGGTTTACTTAATTTAACACAAGGAACATTACAAAAGGAGCTTTCATCCCCTTATAGTTCACTTAACTCCTGCTTCAATGATATTAGTGTAGAGATTGTTTACAAGGAATATGTTAAACTGCAAAACATAAGATATAATACGTATACTGCATTTTTCTGTGAAAGCTGAGATTGATAGATTACCTTAACTGTCACTGTAACACTTAAAGGGATAGTTCACCCAATAATATAAAATTGTCATCATTTACCCACCCTCATGTTGTTACAAAGATTTCTTTGTTCTGATAAACACAAAGGACAATATTTTGAGATGTTTGTAACCAAACAGTCTGTGGACCCCATTTACTTCCATAGTATTTTTTTTTCCTACTATGGAACTGAATGGTGTCCACGAACGGTTTGGTTACAAAGATTTCTCAAAATATTGTCCTTTGTGTTCATCAGAACAAAGAAATGTATCTTGAGTTTGTAACAACGTGAGTAAATGACAGAATTTTCATTTTTGGGTGAACTCTCCCTTTAAGTCCCCATATTTATTGTGTCAAATCAGCATGTAAAATGATTTATTACGGATGCAGTTACAAGGACGTTCAGTGTTTGTTAATATTTGTCAACATTTATAACTTCTATAAAGACATTTTATATTGTTTTACTATACCATAGTTGTATGGGGTTCTACATGAACACATTTTCTGGATAAAACAATTTTGATTATTACAATTTTCTTCTCACTGGTTTGAAGTAAGGTGTTCTTAGTTTCAAAAAGAGTGTAGCTGTCTCAGTGAATCTAAAATAGCTGGACAAACAGTTACTTGACTGGATACAGCATTTAAAAACACAAGTTCTTGTGTGCTAGTGAACTCTTAAGAGGTCCAGATCCAGAGGCATGCGTCCCAGAATATGCTCCAATCGAGAGCGAAGTCTTTCTAAAAGATGATTAAGTAGGAGTTCCTAGGAGAGAAAAACAAAATCACTGTGAGCACATTTTATGGAAAAAATAAAGATAAACATGATATTATTAAATTAAACTTTTAGTTAAAAGTAAGTTATCTGATGGATATCTGAGATATTTTAGAGCTGTGCTTTATTAGCATTTTTCATATGAAAATAAAGAATGTCCTCTGTAGTGGAAGTCAGGACTTTGTACGTAAAACCGCCTCTGTCCCCGCGAGTGAGGGAGTCAGGCAGCGTCCAGTTTACTGATGGCGAATTAAGCGCGGAAAACTAACTTTGCAAACGGCAGTGTGACTGGGGCTACTAAATTATGAGCAACCACGACCACTGTTACCAGTTAACATTGTAATTTAGGGCTCAGTGATATATCACATGCGATATTCATGCGTATCTCGTCAGTAAAGCCGGTTCCTTTATTAGTAGTAAATCTGCATCACCTGTGGACGAATCGCCTGTGACAATGAATGCGACATGGCCCAGCTTGTTAGTAAACTACGGCTTTGTGTAGTAAATGCAGGTCCATCTGAAAACAGTTGATGGCGATTTGCTTTAAAAAAAGAAACCAGCTTTACTGATGAGATGCGTATGACTGTGGCATGCGATTTATCGCGCAGCCCTAAACGCCACCTCGTTAAAAGTTCCCAGTAGACATTGTTCAGAATTTATGTAAATGTGTAACGTGTCTGGTAACTATGACTGCCTTTTATGAACACAAAAGGTAAAGAAAGAGTAAACCAAAGCGCCATCGTTTGTGTTCTGAGCCATTCTGCTGAACTCTAACTGGAGCTCACCTGAACTTCCCCACCGTCACGTTTCAGCGTCACATGACCAGTGGAGCGTAAATGATTGGCTGGATGTTGAATTATTTGATACAGGGATCGATTGCTTCTCCTTGGTTACCGGGATGTTGACTCTGAATATTTTTACACTGAATTTTTTGAGATGTTGAATTATTTTACACTGAATCTTTTGAGACGTTGAATTTTTTTACACTGAATTTAAGACGTTTAATTTTTTTACACAGAATTTTTTGAAACGTTAAATTTCTTTTTGCACTGAATTTTTTTAAAACATTGAAAAAATGTCATAGGCAAAAAAAGTGCTAGAAATTCGATGGAGTTTAAAATTCAAAGTCTGATTTAGATGCAACAGTTTTACTTCAATAAATTGGTTAGTTTCTTCAGGGTGTGAAGAAATAGAGCTGAGTATCATCAGCATAACAATGAAATCTAACGCCATGCTTCCTAATAATATCTCCCAGTAGTAGCTTGTACAGGGTGAAGAGCAATGGCCCTAGCACTGAGCCCTGCGGTACTCCATACTGAACTTGTGATCGGTGTGACGTCTCTTCATTTACTGCTAAAAATTGATAACTGTCAGATAGGTATGATTTAAACCATGCCAATGCAGGTCCACTAATGCCTACATAATTTTCGAGTCTATTCAAAAGAATGTTGTGTAGTGTGTCGAATGCAGCGCTAAGATCGAGTAACACTAACAAAGAGATACAACCACGATCGGATGATAAGAGTAAATCATTTGTAACTCTGATGAGGGCAGTCTCAGTACTATACGGTCTAAATCCTGACTGAAAATCCTCAGATACCATTTCTTTCTAAAAAGGAACATAATTGTAAAGACACTGCCTTTTCAAGTTATTTTGAAAGAAAGGGTAGATTTGAGATTGGCCTGTAATTGACTAATTCTGTAGGATCAAGTCGCGTTTTTTTAATAAGTGGTTTAATAATAGCCAACTTAAAAGTTTTCGGTACATATCCTCATGACAGAGATGAATTAATGACATTAAGAAGAGGTTCCATGACCTCTGGTAGCATCTCTTTTAATAGCCTAGTCGGTATAGGGTCAAGCATGTTGTTGATTTAGATGAATTGAAGAGTTTAGCCAATTCTTCCTCTCCTATAGCAGTGAATAAGTGTAATTTTTCCTCAGTGACACTACGATGCTTTGTCTGATGTGATACTGTAGTAGACCGCTGCATGGTGATAATTTTCTTCCTAATATTGTCAATCTTACACATAAAGAAGTTCATAGAAGAAGTCATTACTGCTGTGCTGTTTACAAACATCAGAAGTTGAAGCTTTATTCTTGGTTACTTTAGCCACTGTATCGAATAAATACCTAACTTTGTGTTTGTTTTCTTCTAAGAGGGTCGAGAAAAACTCTCCGGCCGTTTTTACGGCCTTTCTGTATGCGATCATACGTTCTTTCCACGAATTACGAAAGACCTCTAGTTTTGTTTTCTTCCAGCTGCGTTCCATTGTACCACGGCATTGGACTATTTTCTTTAATCTTCTTTAAGCGCAGGGGAGCAACTGTGTCTAAAGTACTGGAAAAGAGAGAGTCAATAGTTTCTGTTGCAGCATCGAGTTCCTCTAAGCTATCTGGAATGCTGAGGAGATGATACTGATTAGGACAATTATTTAAAAAGCAATCTTTAGTCGCAGCGGTGATAGTCCTGCCATTTTTGAAACGGGTGGACGGCTTTGTAGCTTTAGCTAAATTAAGTATACATGATACTAGATAATGATCTGAGATGTTGTCGCTCTGCTGCAGAATTTCAACGGTATCAACATTTATTCCATGTGACAATATTAGGTCTAAAGTATGATTATGGCGATGAGTAGGTCCTGACACGTGTTGCCTAACTCCAATAGAGTTTTGAATGTCTTTAAATGCCAATCCCAATGTGTCTTTTTCCCTGTCTACATGGATATTAAAATCACCAACCATTAGTAATTTATCTACGGCCAGAACAAGCTCTGATAGAAAATCAGCAAATTCTTTGATAAAGTCTGTATTGTGCCCTGGTGGCCTATATACAGTAGCTAACACAAATGTTTCACGGGATTTATCATTTGCACTACATAACGTTACATAAAGCACCAAAACTTCAAAGGAATTATATTTGAAACTAGACTTCTGAGTAATACTGAAGATATTATTATAAATTACAGCAACCCCTCCCCCATTACCTTTCAGACGCGGCTCGTCTTTATAACTATAATCTTGTGGGGTGGACTCATTTAAAGTAATGTAGTCGTCAGGTTTTAGCCAGGTTTCTGTCAAACACAGTACATCTAGATTATTATCTGTAAACTAAAGCAATGTTTACTTAATTGAGGGAAGCTTTGTTACATAGAATTGTTTTCATGTAATTTAATATTATTTAACAATAAATATAAATAGTTTTGCTGTGCTGTACTAAAATAGGTATCAAGATTCATGAAAGTTCTCTTGTATTGGTATCTACTACAAAAAAAAATGTATCAAACTAACCTTTAGTGATGCAGTGTTCTAGAATTCAGGGGTGAGTGGTTCAGGTATACCTACATTGTTGCGGCAAAATGTCCCCACAAAAATGGCAATATGCTAAGTCCTTGTCCTTATCAATAAGTATGATTTATAAGCGGTTTATGTTTTTTGAAAATGTTGTTTTCTGTGGGTAGGTTTAGGGTTAGTGGATTGAATATACAGTTTGTCCAGTATAATAATCAGTATCTATGGAAAGTCTTCATAAAACGAGTGTGTGTGTGTGTGTGTGTCATGGGTTTGTTGTTACTGATTGAATGCATGTTTTCTCTTTGTAGGGTCAGTGAACTACTACAGGGTGGAGCTGTAATGAATAAGAGTTTTCAGCCCCATGAAGCTCATATTCCCTTCCTGCTGCAGCTCTTTATCGATTACAACCTCTACGGCATGAACATGATCTGTCTTGCTGCTGTTAAGTTTCGAAAAAAAGGTAAAGCATACAGGCACATGCAAAAGCAGAGCAAAAGGTAACACATACAGGCACATGCATACACAAGAAATAGTCTTGCATTGCCAGACTTTTGATTATCAACATAATTGTCTGATTCATACTGCCCAAAGTGCCACCCACTTAAAGTCTATCTGATCAACAACGGCTGGATAGTCAACTAGTCCAACTAGTCTATTAGTTTAAATAGATTTTCTTTTTGTTGCTTTAATGTTTTTAATTTTAAGTTTTATTTTTATTGTTTTAAGTAGTGATGCTTTAAACAGGGTTAATTTAGAGACTTAACTTCTGAGGATTTGTAATATACTATGGCTGCCACGATTAAATTCAAGTACTCGATTGTCGATAGCTTACTTGTGTTGGCTGTAAAAATAAAACCATTTAAAAATATTTATACGCGCTTGAATTATTTGCATGTGTGTAGGTTACGTTCAACAAATTTTAATCCAATAATAAACAAACAACAAAACAAAAGTAAAGTGGCAGCTCCTCATGGACAATATTCATTAATATATTATAATATTAATGAAATAAAAGGCCACTTAAGTTTACTCAAAAGAAAAAGAAAAAAAAACTTTCATGACTGTTTTTAACACACTTAAGCATTACTGCTTCACAACATGGTTCATTGATAGTAAAAAAAACCTTGAAATGGAGACGTTCTCTTACCTCTAAATCATGATGACAAATATTCATTGAAACCACATAGTCATAAGACCAACACTAGCCAGTACTATAAGAACAACAAATTCTTTAATGGGATTTTAAATTACAAATGGCTATATGACTAAAGGGATTGATTCAATGATAAGTGATTAAGACACTATCACCCTGTAGTTGCCCACTGAAGCCAAGCAGAGATCAGCCTGTTCAGTACCTGGAATGGAGACGTCCTAGGAAAACTAGGTTGCTGCTGGAGGAGGTGTTAGTGAGGCCAGCAGGGGTTGCTCTCCCTGTGGTCTATGTGGGTCCTAACACCCCAGTGTAGTGATGGGAACACTATACTGTCAAGAAAAGCACCATCCTTCAGATGAGAAGTTAAACTGAGGTCCTGACTTTCTGTGGTTAAAAATCCCAGGATGTCTTTCGAAAAAGAGGAGGGGTGTATCCCTGGCATCCTAGCCAAATAAAAGGAAATAAAACATGAATGTATGGTTGTTTTCTTGAGACACACACACACACACACACACACACACACACACACACACACAGGATGTGTGCTCTACTGCCAGGAACTATGTACTTAGATTTCAAGTTTTTCACATTATTTTGCTTAGAGCAGCATGAAGGTAAAGAGGGTATAAAAACAATTAAGAGCCAAGTCAGTTTACAAATCAAATGACTGAATCAAACAGTATTCAGCAATAAGACAACTCACTTCATTATGTCAAACTTATAATAACAGTTCTCAACTCAATACATGTACTTTTGTGCCTCTATTACTTCTTGTTTCTGTAGGAGAGCAGATGGTCAATATAGGGGGCAGCACCAGCCCATGGAAAAATCCCTGTACGTCCAAACTCAGTGACAGTGAGCTGAGGGATACAATGTGCATTCGCTGGGAAGAGGACAACATACCAAGGTGTGTGTTGTTGCTGTATGTCAATACATACCAGGATTGAATGGCATTTTTACCTTTATTTCATGTGTTTTGCAGTTCGCTGATTTTAGATGAAGTGGAACGCATGAGTGTGTGCGAGCTGGAAGTCGATGCCGTAGCTGCTGATGTTCTCAACCGTTTAGAAATTGAGAGTAAGGATTTGTTGATTTTGTGTGAGCATGAGTAAGTTCCTGCCTTCACTGGGTAATAAGATCCGTTGACGGCAGACATCACTAATCAGTAATTGGTGTTGTTGGTGGTTAGATCATGTTAACTAATGAATTAGCTAATGCATTAACTAATTGTGTTGTCCAGATCAGATTGGTAGAAACCCTGGTCTCCAGGCCATCTGGGATGATGAGAAACAGCGACAACAGGAGAGAAGTGAAAGCTCTCATATTGACATGCCTGAATCACAAGGTGAGAAAAGCACTTGTGTGATATATATATATATATATATTTTTGGCTGGCATATTTTTTTTTGCAGCACCATTAATATTAATTTACCATGCTGTCCAACTCTGTTTCCATGGTTACTGTTTCAGATCGAGGCTTTGTAGAGTTTGCAGAGAGTGAAATAATCTTCATGAAGAGGTTTAAGGAAGTTCTCAGGGAAAATGAATTTGACATGTGAGTGAAGTTTATCATATCTTTTTTTTTTTAATAATTGTTTTTCTTCCGAATGTATGAATTTCTATCTAGTAATTTAGGGACAAAAGAGATTTCAGTGAGATATTTAAATTACTACCCAATCTCCTTGACAGCTGTGAGGAATACTCAGTTCATATACTTTCAGAATGGGTTTGGGGAAGTACCTTTTAAGGCAAATCAGTTCACTGGACTGAACTTTCCACAATTTAAAGTTTAAGTTTTAATAATGTATTTCAAATAAGCAATAAAATCTGACAAATATAGTATAACATTTAGTATATTTCATAAATTTGGGGGGTTGGGGTGGGACTGGGGTTAGAAGGATGCTGGAAGAATTGATTTGCTTGAGAGTGGGTAGGTAGAGGGCTTGATGTTGATTTTACTTGTTTTGTAGGACTCAGACTGGGTCTGAAGTTGATTCCTTTCCTGAGCTCTCACTCTATCCTGCTGTGCTAAGCCAAGATGACTTGCCTTGCATACCTGCCAGCCAAGTGGATGTGCATCAGGATGCAAATAAAGGTGAAATGCGCAGTCTTGAGAGAGCCAACATACTGATTTTGTTTTTAAACTTATTAGTGGTGCTTGCAAAGCAAAACATCACTTTTCTCAAATGCTTGATGTTAGTGGTGCTTGGGAAGCAAAGATTTCAAAGATGTGTTCTAAGATAGTTGTAATATTAAATTCACACCAAGGGTGTTATGTCTTGTTTTATTAGAAAATATATCAATCTCCTTTTGAGATCAATTCAATATATAATTGTGTTAGAAATATATTTTAATATGAAAGTAATTTAAAGTGAGATACTACTAAATAAGAAATGTTTTATAGTAATCTAAACCTCCTGAAACATTTGCGCACAAAAAAAAATCCATCCATGGCACCCAACAGTGGAAACACTTTCATGAAGGCAAAGGTCTAACTCTGATTGGTTGACTTTAACAGGTTCTCCAGGAACCTAAAGTGAGAGTATTTTTAGCGGTTTGCCAAGAAAGTTCTGGGACTGCAGCAACTAAATGCTGAATCTAAAAAAAGTTTGTAATGTTCATAGCTTAAACTTTAAAATACATTCAAATGTTTTGTCTGAGGCACTCAGATTCATTTAAAAGAGATGTTTGCATGTTTACCCACGGGATATGGGAAAAGTATTTTCCAAGCTTAGCTGATCTTTTGGATTCACAAGTGATTTATTTTTATTAGTTGTGTGTCCTCCTATGTCTATAATGTAAAATCGGGTAAAGTACCTGACTGAAAAGGCAATATCTGCAGCATAAGCAGGTAAACATGACAGTACAAAGTTAAACTGTCCCTTAACATAATGTCAAACAAAACCACTGGAATTGGTCACTTTACATGTCAGTCAGATGGCCTTTTCCTAACTGGCCAATTGCAATGGTTAAAGAGCTAAGACTACCATGAGAACACCCTAGCAACTACCTAGACTTAAGACTTCAAGCTTTTTTGACAGAATACTGCAGTTTCTGTGAAATGCTGTAATCATTTGTCCACAAGAGCCGTAAAGACCTTTTCAAAGCATCATCTGTTGAAAGGTATTGCTCAGGTAAAGGCTACAAAAAATTAATAATTAGAGGCATGTGATATACCATTAAACACAATGAAGACAGTCATCAACAAGTGGAGAGAGTAAATTTATCAAGAACACTGTGTACCTCTAAAATTTATGAGAAAACAAAGCGAAAACTGGTTAGGGAGGCTTTCAAGAGGCCTACAGCAACATTAAAAGAGCATTATGCTTTGGGGCTGCTTTTCAGCTGGAATTGGGGCTTTAGAAGACTGGGTAAACCCAGCCTGATCTGCCGGTGATTTGATTTCGCCCTGCAGCTCAGTCTGGAAACCTGTACATTAATTTCTACTGCTTCTGTTACACCTTTGCGGGAACCAATTACAGACTGGCTTATCCACCTGGCGTGCTATTGGCGGGTTTAACACGATGACAGATAGAGAAGCGATGGGTCGTTGCCTGTTGATCACTCCTCTTGTGGTTTGATTGGTTGAAGGTCTATCCAATTGCATACAGAGTCACATGCTCATTAATCATGCTTCTTGTGCAGTAGAAAATACAGAGCAGACTCCCCAGACCAATGCTCAATTTTAAATTGACCTTGGTCTGGTGATAGCCAGACAAGGGCTTTTGTGAAGGTGGATGGAATCATGAATTGCTCCAAGTGCCAGTCGAGGCAGCTGAAATTAACAGTGATCCAACATTCAAAGCAAAAAAGTTATTTGTACTGGTTTCAGAGTTTAATAATATCAAATTGATCAAAAAAATCAAATCACTACTGTTTTTTTACCCAGAGACAGATTCAGCTGTAACCTAAACATTGTATATGTGTAACCTTTTTAAGCGGTCTATGTTAGCTTAACTGATGCTCTCACATAACAATTCTAAAAATCATTTACAACTTTTTGGATTATCCTGATTTGTTTTAGATAAAATTATATTACATAATACATTGTATTTTATAAAATAAAAAGCAGACCTAATACATGTAAATAAAATAATTTATCATGTAGTCTAGCACAGATTGTGACCATGAAATCAAAACTTTTTTAAATGACATTTGCAGGTTTATTTATTCAGATAAAGAAGTAACGTGTATTTTACCTTTTTGTCAGCATTGGAAATTCCAACAGCCTGTATTTATTTGATATAACTATTTTTGACGAGCTGCAGAGAAAAAACATATTTTCCTCCTCCATTTGAATCAAAACATTTATTTATAGGCCTATTATTAAACTGTATACATAACATAATTTTTTATTAGCAAAGTGTCATAGTTTTTTTTTCCATTTCATTATATGGACCATTTAGATCAATATTTGATCAAGCAGTATTCAGAAACAGGTTTGTTGTATTATTTTTCTGATTAACTTTTATTAACTGTAGATTGAAAAGAATGCTTGGTAAAAAGCCTATTATTTTTAAAATGCCACAAACTGTTCCTAATTTTATACACTGTAAAAAAAATATTGTTGCAATTAGGTAATTTACAGTTTGTGTTAGATTTAACTTTCCTGGGTTTAACTTGAGAAATGAAATATCCACGTTGTCACTTAATACAACTTCACTTCAAGTTGGCTAAACTTACAAAGGTTTGTGCTCGTTAAAATTACTGGTGTTTGCGCCATTTATTTACTGCCCAAAAAAAGCATGTCTTAAACCAGATACTGACCTTGTAGGTAATTTATGGAAATTATCCGGCTGTGTCTGTTTGCTTTAATTTATTTAGTGTGTAGAACTTTCCACTCCCATCGGCGCTTTTATGGAATTGCTCTCTCCTGCTAATTTGCCCCGTTTAGTAAATCTGGCCCTTACAATTTGACAAAATTGCAAAAATAAGTGTGACTGTCGTCATCTTACCAGTGCTAAAAAAATAATTTAATATAAGAGATTTAATGCACCTTTGAACATTTACAGAGAAACTGATTTAATGAGAGCAACACGAATGTGAAAATCTATCATGTTACCCCCTCATTTATTTACATAAAGCCTTTTTTTTTTTAAACAAAAAAGAGTGTACAAAATAAATTTTTGCAGCATTTTAAGTATTGATATAGAATTTATGCTCTAAAGTAGTTGACACTTGAGAATTTATTGATTTAAATCCCATTTCCATCAGCTATATTTATCGATTTAAATCCCATTTCAATCAGCTATATCGGTAACAATTTTGAAGGGCTATACCTTTTTCCGCAAAAAAAAAAAAACCCTTGGATGGAAACATGGCAATTGATTTATAATTGTTTTTATATTTGCTTTTGCAAATAGTGATGATGCTTTGCTTGTGTCCAGTGTAGGACGTCACAATCCACAACATCCAAGCGAGTTGTTTTTGGAGATTTGTTTGCTTTTTTGTGCTGAGGATGTTTCAAACTATGAAACTTTCAGGATGTTTTAATGGTACAATGACCCCTTATCTGTCAAAAGATCAAGGACAATTTGATTACTCATGTCATGAATTATTTTAAACTACTGATAAAATGATCCAGGAAACAAGGATAAGGAAATTAGCTTGGACATAATAACATAGGGTTAAATGAGCATGTGAGCAGGGCTCCAGACTAAGTTTTTGCCTTGGTTGCACTGGTGCGCCTAACTTTTTTTATTTAGGTGCACCAGCACAAAATTTAGGTGCACCCAAAAATTTCCCCGGCTCGCAGCACATTTAACCCCAATTTAAAGGTCACCTTTTTATCACACTTCATATACATTCATATATAGTATGTAATATATGATATATAGCATATCATAAAAAGGTTCTCTAAACAAGCTATTAACCTAATCATCTGAATCAACTACTTAACTCTAAACACCTGCAAAAGATTCCTGAGGCTTTTAAAAACTCCCAGCCTGGTTCATTACTCAAAACCGCAATCATGGGTAAGACTGCCGACCTGACTGCTGTCCAGAAGGCCATCGTTGACACCCTCAAGTGAAGAGGGTAAGTCACAGAAAGAAATTTCTGAATGAATAGCCTGTTCCCAGAGTGCTGTATCAAGGCACCTCAGTGGGAAGTCTGTGGGAAGGAAAAAGTGTGGCAAAAAACGCTGCACAACGAGAAGAGGTGGCTGGACCCTGAGGAAGATTGTGGAGAAGGACCGATTCCAGACCTTGGAGGACCTGCGGAAGCAGTGGACTAAGTCTGGAGTAGAAACATCCAGAGCCACCGTGCACAGGCGTGTGCAGGAAATGGGCTACAGGTGCCGCATTCCCCAGGTCAAGCCACTTTTGAACCAGAAACAGCGGCAGAAGCGCCTGACCTGGGCTACAGAGAAGCAGCCCTGGACTGTCGCTCAAATTTTGCATGTCATTCAGAAATCAAGGTGCCAGAGTCTGCAGGAAGTCTAGGGAGAAGGAAATGCCCAAATGCCTGAAGTCCAGTGTCAAGTACCCACAGTCAGTGATGGTCTGGGGTGCCATGTCAGCTGCTGGTGTTGGTCCACTGTGTTTTATCAAGGGCAGGGTCAATGCAGCTAGCTATCAGGAGATTTTGGAGCACTTCATGCTTCCATCTGCTGTAAAGCTTTATGGAGATGAATATTTTGTTTTTCAGCACGACCTGGCACCTGCTCACAGTGCCAAAACCACTGGTAAATGGTTTACTGACCATGGTATTACTGTGCTCAATTGGCCTGCCAATTCTCCTGACCTGAACCCCATAGAGAATCTGGGATATTGTGAAGAGAAAGTTGAGAGAAGCAAGACCCAACACTCTGGATGAGTTTAAGACCGCTATCAAAGCATCCTGGGCCTCCATAACACCTCAGCAGTGCCACAGGCTGATTGCCTCCATGCCATGCCGCATTGAAGCAATCATTTCTGCAAAAGGATTCCCCACCAAGTATTGAGTGCATAACTGAACATAATTATTTGAAGGTTGACTTCTTTTGTATTAAAAACACTTTTCTTTTATTGGTCGGATGAAATATGCAAATTTTTTGAGAGAGGAATTTTGGGTTTTCATGAGCTGTATGCCAGTATTAAAACAATAAAAGACCTGAAATATTTCAGTTGGTGTGCAATGAATCTAAAATATATGACAGTTTAATTTTTATCATTACATTATGGAAAATAAATAACTTTTATCACAATATGCTAATTTATTGAGAAGGACCTGTTTATGCAGTTACACAGGAATTGAAATCAAGGAAAACAATGCTTTGACAATGATTAGCCTACTATTTTAAACTACAGTTTTATAGTGTTATAAATTAAATTTAAAAAATAAAATGAAATAAAAAAAACAATGAAATACAAATCATAATAAAGAAAAATACGTATTTATATATATAATACATATATACATATATACATATATACATACTCTGCCTGATATCCCACGTTGACGATTGTCATAATTATGTGGTAATGTTACTGAGGGATATTGTAGGTTACGGTAGACTAGTTTTTTTTATATTTCTTAATAAAATTGCGACAGCTGAAACAAATGCTATAATGAAATTATGAATTATTACGGGTAGATCACCGCAAGATTAAAAGTGGTCGAAAGTTTTTTCAAAGAGCCAGAAAGTAACATCGCACCAGGCACAACAAATTAACAATGATACTAAACGTTAGCATTTAAAGTGGGACAGTAGATATATCAGCACCCACATGAAAAAATAGTATAGTATATTATAGTAAAATTACTCCAGTAAATACTATAGTGTTTTTGAACCGTACTATAGTAAATATACTACATTAAATTAACAAAGTGTAGTAACTATAATATACTATAATTTACAGTAGTATCTTTACTATAGTATGGTTAAAAAACACTATAGTATTTACTAGAGTAATTTTACTGTAATTTTACTATAGTATACTATAGTATTTTTTCTTCTCAAAGAGATTATATTTGGAGTATACTATAACAATGCACAGCCACAGTAATGACGCTGACTTGGTTGACGTTAAGCATAACCGCATCTGAGGGAAATGTTGCAGCGTGTTCAAAGGAAGATTACAAACGGCGAACGTCAAATGATTACAAACAAGTATTTTGTTTTGGTGGTTTGCTTGACGATGTGAGTAGAGGACTCTTTTACTTTAATGTTAACGTTAGGGATTTTTCAAAATGTGCCTGGCTAAAACAAAACATCTATTCCTAGAGCTCAGCTGACACTGACAGGCGGTAGTCATGACAATGACGTAGTTTAGGCGCTCTCTCTCTCTCTCTCTCTCTCTCTCTCTCTCTCACTCTCACTCTCACTCTCACTCTCACTCACACTCACACTCCTCACTCCTCCACCTCACACTCACACTCACACTCACACTCACACTCACACTCACACTCACACTCACACTCACACTCACACTCACACACACACACACACACACACACTCTCAAACGTTGCGTTTAGTTTGCTGATGCTGTTTGACTGTGGAGCTAGAAATATGACTAAATGTTCTGAATTTGAATTGTATAAATCTGAATTATTGACACGTGTAATCTGAAATGTTTTATGTCGAAATTGTATAGACACGTATTTTCAAACAGCAGATATTTTGTTCTGAATTAATAGACTGAAAATATTCAGTTTTTGAAAATACAGATTCAAGATTTCAAATTCAGATCATCAAATTCAGTTTTCTAAAATTCAAAACGCAGAAATTCAGATCATCAAATTCAGATCGTACAGAAAGTAGGCCAGAGGCCATCATGAGGGAAGAGTAAAGGATGTCAGAAAAGTCGAACAGAGCATCATCATTTCATTTCTTATCTGTAATGGAATAACGTGGAAAGATAAAACTGCCTGTTTATAGTTTTTTGTTTTGTTTAGATTAATGCACGGAACATGAGATTTCGGCTAGATTTCTCTTTTTTCGTGCGTGGTTTAAAATCGATTAGTGAAGAAAATCTCAGCATTTGACATCTGTCGTTCCCCAGGGCTGAATCTGAAATCGCCCCCTAAACCTCATTCACTATTCCCTACTTTAGTCCACTAATACCGTTCAATTGAATGAGTGAATGAAAGCAGTGTGTGAAGTCGGACAGCTGTTGTAGGCTACATTCGCTGTAAACTCGTTATTGCGGTGCAACGTGGGAGTGCACTCGAACATGTCCACTATGGTTTCGGACAACACAAATGGCTGTCCCCTCAAATGCTGCCCTATTTTATGGTATAGGGGGCGATTTCGGATTCAGTCCAGGTCTGTTCAACAAAATAATTGTCCTCTATATAGCAGTAGTAGGCTACCGCTTATTAAAACTGTACAGGGCAGGTCCTAGATCGGGGTTTCTTATGTGCGTTTCACAGAAAAAAAAAACAAATCAGAAATATGACAAATTAATCAGCACCTGGCCTGTTATATTTAACTGTGCGGAGTAAAATCTGTGTGGTGAAGCTGCGCTAGACAGCGAAGAGCAGGTGTAAAGCATACCAGTGTTCAGTTCCACTTCAGAATAATATGAGCGTTACTAAATTAGGAAATTAATATTAATCAGAAGATCACGAGTGTGATAGTTTGTCTGACAGGACCGCATGTAACTGCCTTTATGACGAAGCTCAATGGCGTGGACACAGTTGTCCTGCTATATATGCAACATTTTACTATCCATAAAAAAAGATTGTTACAGTAAAATATTTGGTCAGCAACAATTTTAACGTAAGCATTGAACATGCAGCCAGTCACGGTTTGCTGTTTGACTGTGGAGCTAGAAATATGACTTGGCCACGTCACGGTTTGACGTGGCCAAGAACGCATGATAATTCAGATCATTCAAACCAAACACGGTTTGACGTGGCCAAGAACGCATGATAATTCAGATCATTCAAACCAAACAAAGTTATTCGTTCTGGCTTAAGAGTTCAAGAACATCAAATTGATCAAAAACATCAAATCTCTGATAAAAAATAAAAAATAAAAATCTCAGACACAGATGCAGCTGTAACCTTCACGTTTTATTTGTGTAGCCTATATTTAACTTAAAAAAAAAAAAAAAAAAACTGATGCTGCCTGATTCTAAAATTTGTTTAGAGCTTTTTGGATTCAAAATACTTTATTTGAGAAAATTATTTTACAATCAATTGTATTTAGCCTATAAAATATTAACAAGTGTCATGTAGACCTATGTGATTTTCGTTTAAAAATAATTAAATTAATTTAAATCGTGATTTTATTGCATTCCTTTTATTTATTCAGATACCGATGTAATATGTTGTGTATTTTACCTTTCTTTTTGTCAGTATTACAAACTCCAACAGCCTTTGACAGACGCCACATTTTTTTTGTATAGACGAGTTGCAGAGATGTTCAAGGCGCTGTATTTTCGTCATCCATTTTGAAACAAAACTTTATATAGCCTAGCTATATTGTTTAATTGTAGGCCCTATACATAAAATATTTTTTATTAACAAATGTCATGTTTTTTATTTTGTGTTTTTCATTAACACCGTTTAGACCGAAAGGCCTAGGCTAGGCCCTACTTGATCAAGCAATATTCAAAAACGGTTGCAGCTATTATTTTTCTGAAGTTTTTATGATTATTCTGAAGTTTTATTATTGTAAAATAAAAATAAAAAATCCTAGGATGGAAACCTGCTGTGACGTTCAGCATCTGTGAAGCACTTATTTTGGTCGTGTTTGACAGCATCTTCCTCCACTCTTTAAACAAAAATAATCAACAACATTATTCGTTATTACCAAGCCGAATTAAGATAGGCTAAGGTAGGCTACCCGAGTTGTAACAAATAAATGAAATAAATTAATTTCCTCTTAATTACTTTCAAACGAATTATTGTTTTGTTCGTTATTAGCCTATTAGCCTAATGAAAATACCACAACAATAAAATAGTTCAATAAAAAACGTAACAATATTAAACGTTTATTAAAACGAATAGGCTTAAGACGGATGACATAAAATAGCCTACCTGCATTAGGCCTAGGGTATAACAAATAAATAAAAGATATTTGTAAATTCCCCTTTAAAACGAAGCTCAGTTTGTGGTTCACTATTAGGCTATTTGATTGAAAACAACAACAATAAAATAAAGAAAAACTTATATTAAGCAAATAAATATAGGCCTATGTTTTTTATTAAAGGTTATCTTGCGCTAGCCTCCGTTATCCCGTCAATCATCTCGGCTATGAGTTACAGTTAAATTTAAATATAAATTCACCCTCATAGGCTACCCAACCTCAGCCAAATTGCATGACAGTATTTGCATCCCTTGTCCAAAACTGAGCGTGTCGTAAAGAAATTATAATTTCTGTACCGGTATTTACACTTGACTAAACATTGGTATGTGCTTTACACCTGCTCTTCGCTGTATAGCAGCTTCACCACACATAGGCTACTTGACTCGCACAGTTATATATAACAGGCCGGGTGCTGAGATTTTCTTCACTAATCGGCGATTTTGTAAACCACGCACGAAAAATGAGAGATCTAGTCGAAATCTCATGTTCCGTGCATTAATCTAAACAAAACAAAAAAGTATAAACAGGCAGTTTTATCTTTCCACGTTATTCCATTACAGATAAGAAATGAAATGATGATGCTCTGTTCGACTTTTCTGACATCCTTTACTCTTCCCTCATGATGGCCTCTGACCTACTTTCTGTACGATCTGAATTTGATGATCTGAATTTCTGCGTTTGAATTTTAGAAAACTGAATTTGATGATCTGAATTTTTGCATTTGAATTTTAGAAAACTGAATTTGATGATCTGAATTTTTGCGTTTTGAATTTTAGAAAACTGAATTTGATGATCTGAATTTCTGCGTTTTGAATTTTAGAAAACTGAATTTGATGATCTGAATTTGAAATCTTGAATCTTTATTTTCAAAAACTGAATATTTTCCGTCTATTAATTCAGAACAAAATATCTGCTGTTTGAAAATACGTGTCTATACAATTTCGACATAAAACATTTCAGATTACACGTGTCAATAATTCAGATTTATACAATTCAAATTCAGAACATTTAGTCATATTTCTAGCTCCATATTTGACTCTCTAATGCGGCTCAGGTCGCAATTTCAAATCACACCGCATGGAGCAGGAATATCTGGAGTCTGGAACACAGTCAAACAGAGGCAAAGTCCCACCCCCATCTCTGTCTCTGATTGCTTTAGACAGTAGCGCGGGAAGGGGGGTGCTGCGGGGGCTGCTGAGGTCGGGACACACGATCGGATGCTTGCCATCAACACCATCGAGTACTTATAACGTTATTCCGGTCGCGGTATAAAATGGTTTTAAGTCAACAAAAGATTTTCAAATGTGTTATATTTAGCATTTTATATGAAGCTACATGCTATCTCTACTAGCATAATCTGTGTATCATTTGTTCAGTCGTTTTTTATTTAATTTAACATTGAAAGCAGAAAATTTTGAAAACGGTTCCTTTTTCATTGTTTTTTCGAAAATACGTAAAACAAGAATTCAGCTAGGATTTTCGTTCTGAGGTAGAAAAATTAATGAACATAAACAGCTGGATTCCAGCTTTTTCTACCTCAGAATGAAAAACAAAAAAATCAAGCTGAATTTTTGGTTTTCATATTAAAAAAAGGAACCGTTTTCTCATTTTTCTGCTTTCAATATATATTAAAAAAAACGACTGAAATGATACACGGATTTAGCATCCATACTGTAAACATTCTTTTTTTCTATAAAATAACAAAAATTGAAAGGAAATCACAAACGCAAACCAGATACACTACTACTACAACACCTGTCTGGTCGCCAGCGACAACATAATGACGTCACTCATTTTCCAACCCAACTCTCAGCCCCCCTCGAATGAAACGGCTTCCAGCGCGCCTGGCTTTAGAACACGACATTATCCACATTATCCAAATGTGTGTGAGAGTTCAGTCAAAGTAGAAAAAAAACGCTTTGTTCGTGTAGGCAGATGAGCGGATGCAGTGACGTTAGGTGCACTGGTGTGACCTAGGAAATATTTTAGGTGCACCCTTACAAATTTTGGGTGCATGACATGTGCATCCAAATTAGTCGCACTCTAGAGCCCTGATGTGAGTAATATGGGCCGATTCAGTGAATGACTACGTTTACATGGTCAGCAGGAATCTAATTATTGAACTTATTCTGAATAAGACACTATTCTGATTAAGGTGTTTACATGAGTTTCTTTTAGAATATTCCGTGTTCCTGTTTTAAATGTTATAGATCATAGATTGATTAAAGGCACGTCATTACGTCCCCATGCCACGCTAACGCTGTCCGACGTCCAATCTTAGCGCGACTTTAGTGGGTCTGTTAAAATTATTTTATTTTTTTGGCTTGTTTTTTCCTGCCATCGAGCCACAGGCGTTCACTGAATGACCCTTATGGCTCGCGAGCCTAGAGGTTCTTGATTGCTGTTGTAAGCTGACAGTTTGGTCACAATTATATGGGATTACAGATAGTCAAGTCAACTTTATTTATATAGCGCTTTTAACAATGCCGATTGTTTCAAAGCACCTTCACAGTGTTAAACAGGAAAATAATGCAACAGAATATATTTCGATTATCATACAGTGACAATGTGGGCTTAGATCTGTAATTAGATCAGTAATTTAGTCTATATGGTTAATTTAGTTTAATAATTCGATTTATTTGGAAATTTATTTGAAAAATGTAGTGTCCCCAACTGAGCAAGCCACGCCATAGGCGACAGTGGCATGGAAACCAAAACCCCATCAGGTGACCTAATGGAGAAAAATAAACCTTGGGAGAAACCAGTCGGGGTGCCAGTTCTCCTCTGGCCAATTAACAAACAGCTTATTATTATTATTATTATTATTATGGCAATTTTAAAGGTCAGAGGTCATATTAGATCTGAATATTCGAAAGATCCGAGGCAACACGCCGTAGATGGGTTTATTGAGGATGATGTATCGATTAAATAATTAAATATAAATAATTTGAAATATTGGAGTCATTTTTCCGGAGACAGGTTTTATTGAGGAGGCCGAATTGATTAAACAATTACTAAAGTGTAATATTCGAAAGATCAGTGTCAACACGCTGAAGACGGGTTGTTTTGAGGATGACATCGATTTAAAGAATTATTAACTAGGAATATTCAAACAGTCGGAGTCATCACGCCGTAGACAGGTTTATTGAGGATGCCGTGTCGATGAGGCAGCTTAAGGGGGACTCTAATTGACGCGGTCTCTGCAGACATCAGGTGTTATGGGAAGTGTTCATGGTTCCGGCTGACCTAGTTAATGCAGCCTAATAATCATTTAATTGAAAAAGTGTTTTATGTGCTTGCCATAGAAAAGAGATTTTTTTAGTCTAGATTTAAACTGACAGAGTGTGTCTACAAGATACAAACTTATTGTATTTTACTTTTACGATGTGCAGAATAATTACAACAAAAAGAAAGAAATATAGAGGAGGCAGTGTTAGAGTGAGCAGTCAAGCAAGACATACGCCACCCATAGCAACGCATTATGGCAACAACATTTCAGACTGACATATACGTAAAAGATAAACAGGAATTTTCTGACATTTGAGCACTTTGTTACTGTTTTGTACACGTTGTTATATTAATTATAATTCAAATTCTGTTTTATTGGCCACAGTATTATTGATGATTGGTGAGAGGGGCACTTTTCATTCATTTTTAAAAAGGACAGGCGCTGAAGCCCCCCAAAGCCATACCCTGTGCACTTGCCTGTTGTGCATATGTATGTGTCCATTCACTAAATGCAGCGAAAACTTCTAAACGATGTTAATAGTTTGATTAAGGTGTGTACATGTCTCTAATGCTCTCCCATAATGCTAAAATTGGCATGCTCCACATGTCTTAATTTGATTTGCGTTTACTTCGATTATGACTTTAACTGGATTAAGGTAATTAGAAATCGCTGTTTACATGGTAGCTTCTTAATCAGTATTGACTTAATCAGATTAATATCAGAGTATTGTTGTCCATGATAATTCAGACGATAAATCATGTGATCCATTGCCCGGTCGTTTTGACTGGTTTATTTAAATGATTCATGAGTTAAACCACATGACATGATAAATGAAAACCGCCATCGCAAAACAAAATAAATGTGAAGATTCAGCAGCAGTGCTTAATAGCGGTGCAGGAAACACTCCCACTCTGTATATGAGAAATTATCATGAAACCCTGGATGCATGGAAAATGTGTTAAAATTAAACTATTTTATTTTCACAAGTCCCAGCACCTCAGCTATTCTACTCTTTCAGTGTCACTAGAAAGAGTGACAAGCAGCTAAATCACACACTGCTTCATGAAAACTGCAAAAACGTAGTGAACTGACTGTACGTTGTGAAAATTAGTGACGTGGGAAGTTGTCTCAGTTTTACTTTTTGATGTCTGATAAATGTCTGTTGTTCTTTTTCTTTTTACCACAAGATATAAAAAGGCATGCTGGGAAAGATGCTGAAGTGGCAGTTGTTGATGAAGAGGCCATTTTGAGTTTGTTGGAAAACAGTCAGACCTTTCTACCTCTCTCTCAAAGACCCAACCAATCAGCAATACTTGGTACTGAGACCATTATAACAAATATAAAATCTGATTCCACAAGCAGTATTTTCGTACTGCTACTTTTTTCTTAATTTAAAAATATTATTTTAAAGATATTTTAATATAATTTATATAGATTTATTTAAAAGTACTGATTGTGTACAATAATAAAATTTGTGTATTCAGAGATCATGAAACAAAAAGATTAAAATGATAAGTTTATTCCATTTACTTTTGTTTTATGCTTAAAACAATACATTTGCTTTTCAAATAAATGTATTGTTTTCAAATATATTGAAAAACAATTTTTTTTTTCATCTCTTTTTATTCACATTCATTTCAGTTTTGCATGGTGTGTACATATGCATAATGCATCTTCTCGTGTACATGTTCTTATTATATTTTTAAATTGACATTTTCAACAATGTTTTTAACAGACAGCAGTCATGACCAAGCCATGGTTGATCTGCTAGAAGCATTGGCAGATGATGGATTTAGAGCCGACAGGTCCAGATCAGTGTCCCAACAGCTGTCCGCTAGCTGCATCTATAACAGTGATGATGAGGAAGCTGGGCCTGAGCTGGAGAAAAAAGAGTCAGAGCTCAGTAAAATCATGTCACAAAGATGGGACCGTGACATGCCAAAACCCTCTGCCAGGAAAAGGTCATCAAATTTCACCTCTTTTCAATCAATCAATCAATCAACTTTATTTATATAGCGCTTTTACAATGACGATTGTTTCAAAGCAGCTTCACAGTGTTAAACAGGACAACATTGCAACAAAATTTGATTTGGCTAGTTTAATTTGGATAGTTTATAGAATTATATATGACCAAATTAATAAATTCTATTTGTATATTTAGTTGAGTAACTTGGATCATAATTTAAATGTCCCCAAAAGAGCAAGCCAAGCCAAAGGCGACAGTGGTAAGGAACCAAAACTCCATCAGGGCATGATGGAGAAAAATAAACCTTGGGAGAAACTAGACTCAGTCGGGGTGCCAGTTCTCCTCTGGCCTATTATTAACAGTGTATAATTATTACTCTGGCAACCTTGCAGGTCATAAATCATATTAGATAGGAATATTCGAAATTTTGGGTATCACGCACGAGACAGGTTCATTTAGGATGGCGCGTCGATTACACAAAAATATAAATACTTGAAAGATCGGAGTTATTGCGCCAGAGACGGGTTAATTGAGGATGACGTGCCGGTGAGGCAAATTCAGAGGAGACACTAATGGACACGGTCTCAGCAGACACTCCATGATGAGCTTGTCCACCATCAGATGCAGGTCCACCATCCGATCCGGACACGGCCTGGATCCGGCCGACTGCAGTAAACCTCGGGATAAACAGAGAGACTAACATTAGTGTGGATGCCACTCTTTTTATGATGTAACGAGTACATCAGGTGTTATGGGAAGTGTTCCCGGTCTTTTGTAGAGATGCACCGATCGCCCGGCCAGGGACCGGAATCAGCTGATTTTCCTCATGCTCAGGCCGGCCGTTTTGTTGACAATGGCAAAGGCAATAACGTCAGCTGAGCGTTTTCGCTCTCTTCTCTCAGATGGCGAAGTGACGCAAACCAGCCTCCTCTTACTCACTCATCTCATTCACTCCGGTTAAATAGTGCTTGTATTGCGCATCATTTCAGTAATTTTGAAGTGGCGCGCACATAAAGCCGCCTTGCTTGTGAGTTTTAAGTATCAAAATAAGTGGCTTATGCCAATTTCACAAAGTGGCAGCGCAGTAGCAGTGCGTATGGAGAGCGGGAGCAGCACGCAGCTGAATCCAGTGATGCGCGGTTTGATCCAAAATGAGCGGGTGCGTGCGGTCACCCACGGTTACAAGTCATCCAAAAATATTTTTAATGATATTCGGGTCACAGTCGTTCGAATTAAAGATGCCAATTAAACCATTGTAATTTATATAGTAGCCTACTAGACCAAATTTTCTATGAAATGCATAGGCCTATGCTTTATTGGCTGAATAATCCTTTAGCCTTCTTTTTAAACCCAGTTTAAGTTTACTGTGTGTTCGGGGCCGGTTCTAGGCATGGGCAGGGGTGAGTTGAGCCCACCCAAACGTCTGCCTTGCCCTCTCATAATTTAGGAACTGATAGTGTTCATTTGTTTTTACGATTTGTGCATTGACAATCTGAGGTGAGCTGTGTTGAAAGTTTTGATGAAGGCCTGTAGAATGCCCCAAACAATCACAAAAACAGCACCAGAAATTTGCAGTATTTTTTTCCTCTATTAAACGAAAGTAACAGCGCAGCGTGTTATAGGCTGCGCACGCTTTTTCACTCTGTAGCAGTCATACGAATGAAAAGGGGCAGAAATATTTGCGTGCTATTAAGGTAATTACGAGGAGTTGTATTCGTGAATAGGTATCTTGTAAATTTTTATTACAGGGTTGCCATCTCTCACAAATTTGGCGTGATTCTCACGCTTTCAGGCTCTGTCTCACGCTCACGCTGGCCAAGTCAATCTCACGGCAAATGACCAAAACTGCTTTTGATATGAAACAGTCTAAGCTTTTAATTATTTTTAAAAGCGTTTTGGCGCACTTAATGTGGCATAACAGTTAGGCCGGTGACACACTGCAAGCGCGGCGTGAGCATGGCTTTCTGTTGCGTGTCCAGAAACTGTTTGCACACCAGAAACGTGTCTGACGCGGCGGAGCTGCTGCGTCGTACAGGGAAGGCCTGTACTTCATGTTAAACATAAATATATAGCCTACTGATACAGCAAAGACAACGTCAGCAGTATTGACCATACATGGTATTGATGGCAAAATATATCGTTCTGATAAGAATATTTCGTTCTGTATTGACGTGCAATATTTGAAAATCGATTATTATTATTTATTACAGTTATATCTGTATTTATGTCAAAACTTAGAGACTTTCAAACATTAAAATGTCATTTATTAATATGTATTTACGTCAAAATTACATATAAACATCTTCTCCTAGCCTATACTATTGCCTGGAAACGCTTCTAACACGCTTGCGTGTCGTGTGAAAAATAGCTCTATGGCCCAATGATGCTACGATGAGCATTTACTACTTTTAAAAAACGCGGGTCGGGTACAATATTTAAGTTTTTATTTTTTATTTTGCGGGCGGGTTAGTTGAAATCATCGGCCGGGTGCGGGTTGTTTATACATTGACCCTGGCTGAATCGTGGCATGTGTAGTGTAAATACAGATAAATATCATCCATTCTGTCACTTTTCCATTTTTCTCCTCCGACTCCTGTATGTCTCATGCTTTGATTTATGAAGGGCAGCATATACTGTATTTGCGGAGAATGCGACCGTGTTCCCCTCTGTCCCAAACACATATGCATATAATATACTGTATATAGGTAGTTCACATGATGAAAGTAACCTTAAAGTTTAGATATGCCTCAAAATCAGAATCAGCAAAAAATGGTATCAGCAGGTCACACTTTAAAAAAAATTATAATTTTAATAGTCGAAGAAACTTGCAATCGGTGTGGTCCGTGTAACTCTTTACAATTCAACATTCAGACCATAACAATGGAAATGCAAAAATAAATGTTTTTAACCAGACATTTTTACATGTACTTCATCAATAAATACTTTTTCTAAAGTGTGACTTAAGAAACAATAATTTTTGTCTTGTAATTTGCCCTGTGGGCTGTACCATTAGCATGGTGGTGTGGCCTTGGACTGCTATCATTTCATTGATGTAACTGCAGTTTGAAACTGTTTATTTGCATGCACGTTGAGTAGTAGTTTAAAAAACTGAACACAGAGGAAGACCTTTTTAACCCAAAGTGCCACTATTTTTATTTTTAATTTATAATAACATGCTGAATATATAAGGCAGTCTCGGACTAGCCATCAGGAGCAGCCGGGAAAAGTAAAATCTCAGTGGCATGGCTACTGATTTGGCACATTGCCTGGGTGGTTTGTATTTACCTCCTTATTTGTTTTTACTTAAGTAATCACTTAACAATTATAATATACCTTATACCCTTGGTCGTTACCATTGGGATGCATTTACAGCGGTATGTTACAACTACGAGATCCTAGTTCATTTTCAGTGGGATAGCACAGTTATTATATATTAGTAATAAAAATAATGTCTTTTCGAGTGAAAAAGTCCTCTGTGTTCAGTCTTTTAAACTACTCCTCAACATGCATGTGGTGTAAATAAAGCAGTTACATCAATGAAATGATAGCAGTCCATGAACCCTGTTTAACAGGCATTCAAAGTAGGCCTCATAGGCAAACACTGGGTGGTCCATAGCAGACAGATTATTGTGCCTATGTGAGTTATGGCTGTGAATTATTTAATTTGGTGGCATGTTGCTTAATCATAATCTTTGTTGCCTTCCTGCACAGATTATGTATTAAAGAAGCAAATGAAAGCTCCAGCGATGAGCAGCAAGCCTCATCAGATGAAGAAGTGTATTGGAATGGAAAAAGTGGTGTCCTTACTGACTTGTCTATTCCACAGTTGGATGGAGCTGCAGATGAGAATAGTGGTAAACTCCATTTAAATTTTAATAATAAAAATATTTATTATTTTAATGAACTACAATGACTAGTATGATCGCTTTTGGTGCAGTGGTGTATACTTGTTGTCTTGTTTTCTTTAGATTCATCACTAACAGACAAAGGATCCCAGACACATTCATCTCTAATAGCAACAGAAAAGATCCTTGGCAGCAGAAATGTTTTTCCAAATGAAGCTGTCCGTATGGAGCCACCTTCCTCTGCTAAAATTGTTCTGGAGTACAAATGTGCTGAACAGAGACTCAGTCAAGAGGATTTAGTGGATACGCATTTAAAAAGTCAAGAGGCAAAAGAATGTTCAACTGGATTAAGAGTAAACAAAGAGGTGCCATATATTCAACCAGTTAAACACCCAGTCCCTTTAAATACATCAAATATATCTACAATTGGTGCTGAAAAAATTTTGTACACTGGTGATAACCAAGCCACTGGCCTTAATCAGTCAGATCCTGATGATTCAATGATTGGAAACTCTAATCTTGCCCAGAGCATAAAAAAATATACCAGTATTAAACATTTAGAAAAGAACCATTTATCTATCCTAGAGAATCACAGGAGCTTATCTGTATGTTATTCTGATCGAATTAACTGCCCCACCAAGACTGAAATGGAACTCAGTCCAAATGACTGCAGAAGTCCTGTGATAAGTTTTGACCAGACTCAAAGCCCTGTGGAAGAGAGCCAAGCTTTGGACCCTCAAGAAGCTGAGACAGGACAGGGAAGAAAAGAGGAAGATGTTGGTGAACTGAAAATAAGATACGAGGACTACCAAGAAATTAAAACTGAGCGAACCATTGTGGCACAGCAGGAGGCACACTACAAATTTTTTCCAAGCGTTATTCTGTCTAATTGCCTGTCCAGACCCATCAAAAAACAGGCCTGGAGCAAGACTGGTGATGGTTGCTGTACCTTAGACCATCCTGAACAGCGACGGTCAAGGTTAAAATTGACCAAAAAGAGAACTACGCTAGGTCAAAAACGGTTAAGTCCTCTGAGGACTCCATCTCCTATGAAAGAGGAAGTCACAGCGCTCCCTTCAATCACTCCAGGCTTTCTCAACCAGAAAGAAATGTATAAGGAGGTTGACATTAATACTTCAGATCCACCGACTATTAAAGGTATAATTGAGAGCTCACTACAGGAGGAACCTGCAGATATTCCCACCAAACTCTCTTGCACAAAGGTGTCTGGTTTGCCAGGTAGCAAGTATACCTTGCGGACAAAAAGAAAAATTAGCAATGACAGTGAAAATGGAGATCATGCAAGTTCTGGTTCTTTCAAACAAGCTTTGGTGCAACATGAAGGCATTAAAGGCAAAGATTATACCTTTAGCCAAAAAAAGAGGAAACTGGCTAAAAAAGAGCCACCAATCATCATCAAATATATAATCATTAACAGATTCAAAGGCCAGAAGAACATGCTAGTGAAGATTTCTAAAATTAATGCTGAGGAAATGCACACAGTTTTAACACAAGAAAAGCTTGCCGAATACAAAAAGCTTGCCCCTCTCAAAGAATTCTGGCCCAAAGTACCAGAGTCTACAGCAGTGAAGTACCCGCTACAGGAGCCAAAAGTAAAGAAATGTCCCAAACGGAAAACCAAGGTCAATCCAATATCAAAGAGGGCCAGCACATCCCCAAAATCTAGGTGTCCACAAGCTGATCAAACTAGGAGGGCAAAGCGTCCCAAACCTTCGTTAACTTTGCCAAAATTATCCCCTCCATGGCCTTGTTATAATGATTTCACTGATGACTACGTTACAGAGTATTCTGATGTGATGGTGGAGTTGGGTTATTTGTCAGAAAGAGCTTCCAGTCCTACTGATTCAACCCCACCAAGATGTTGGTCTCCTACTGAGCCTTTATTGGAATCAAATTCAAATGATCATCTTATAAACCCCAATAATGATCCATGTCTAGGTTCACCTTATCAAGTACTGGCTTCAAAACCGTACAGAAGAGGTCTGTGGGATAGAAGTAAAACACCCAGGCCTAAAAAGGCTTCTGCTACCAGCCCAAAAAGACGAATGAATACCACAACAAAGTCTGTGAACAGAGATTCTGTGAAAACTGAGGATTCACAAAGGAGAAGTATTCTAGCAGCTTCAAGGAGGCAGAAAAAACATTGTGAAGGTATTGAAGGGACTGTTCTTAGAGATGGCACATCTACTTCTCAGAAAGGCAGGATGCTGAATGAGAAGCCATTCCTGAGAAAAAAGCAGGTCCAAGGTAAGGAGAGTAATAATTCACAGGCTTCAGATTCAGCTGACACTGCACCCATTACTTCCTCATCTGATGACTTAACTCCTTTCCAATGTCCCAGTTTTCAAAAAAGCGGTAAAGAGGTTCTTACTCTCAGTTGTTCAGAATCCCAAACAGAGGTCACCAGCACTGGAAAAAAGTCCAATCAAGATGTTTTTGTCATCAATGCCATTTCTTCAAAAGACTTGCATATTATCCCCAATGCCTGTATTGAAAAGTCTCTGAATAGTATTATTTCCCCAGCCACAAAGTCTGTAGGTCATCCATGTTCTGTCATCACATACAGCAGTTCTATTTCAAAATCACAAAATACTATTCATGATGGGGCCATTACAAAAAATCCCTTTGAATTCAAATCAGATGCCTCTGGCCATGAAGAGAACCCCAGTATTGTACAACATTCACAATCAAACAGAAAAGCCACCATAAAATCAAGAAGACCACAAACACGGAAGAAAGATAACATAACTTTATTGGAGTCTGTTGATCGTAGAGCCTCCCTTATGTCCTCTGTTAAGTGTGCAATTGCAGATGGCTCTTGTACAGGTCTCACATTGCCCTCAGACCCTAAGAATAGGGAAATGTGCGTTCCTGAGATCCCTTCTGGACTGGCTGTCTTGAAGGAGCTTCTCCAGAAGAGGCAACTCAAGGCAGGAAAGGAACCACATAAAAGTGATCATGTTACTGAGGTTGTGTTTTCCACCAGTCAATCTACTGATATTTCCAAAACAGCCAAATCTAGAAGAGCTCATTTATCAACATCAAGAAAACCAAGGGGTGCAAAAACTAAAGTGCCAAAAGAGTTAAAGTCCCAAATCAGAAGTAAGAAAAGAAAACAGGATGATTTGAGAGAATATCTTTCATCAGATGACAGTCCTGTGTTTTTGTCTGATCCTAGCTTTGACAGCTGTTGCTCAATCGAGGATAGCTTATCCCCGGAACTTCCAGACAATTACAGTTTTGATATCAATGCCATTGGCCAAACAGAGTTCTCCAGTCTTTATTCTGGTAACCAGTTTGTGTTAACTGACAAGAACTTGCCTCAGAAGTTCCTCAGTGATGTCAGTCAGGAGGCAATCAATGTCCTGGTTGGGTTGGGGGACAGGACACAGAATATGTTTGACATGGATGAGAACAGCAAGCACAAACAGGACTGGAATAAGTCTGGGGCTCTTAGTCCAGAACTCTTTGATAAGGCATCTTGTGAAAATGGCAGATTTTATTCCAGTAAGGTATCGCTGTCTCTGCTTGATTCAGAAAAGATCTTTACCAAAGATTGGATGGGCTCTTTAGGTAAAATTTCTGGCCTCAGCCACTTTCAGGACTTTCACTGTGAAAAGAGAGACGTGTTATTTGACCCAGAGCCCTTTCCCCCCCTTACTTCTGCTACTTTTGCTTCTAATGGGGTTTCCCCAAATAGTGATCCCCTGGATGGCAGTTCAGCAACACCAAGTAGTTCCCCACGGTCCATCAACTCACTGTCCCAGCTAAAAAATACAGGTCAGTGTTCAAAGAGCGGAGGAACTCGCATTCTCAAACCTCTCATGTCTCCGCCGACTCGGGAAGAAATCTTAGCTACTCTGATGGATCTGGACCTCTCAGAAGCCACCTACCAGGAACCATTCTGCAGTGATGCATCAGATGCACCATTGAAGCCAAGGTAAGAACAAACAACATGTATGTTGTGACCGCAAACAAGGATCTTCCTGCATTAGTTGTTTATATATTCTATTTTTTAAGTTGGACTATGAAATTATCCATAACCATTCTCACGTTTTTTTCCAGGGAGGTTGGCGGTCGAAAGTTGATTTTGGAAACCAGGCTAGCGAATGAACTAGTTGAATTTCATGGAGACTTATCTCAAGATGGCTTACAATTTTGGAAAGTTGCATTTTCTGCCATGACAAATCAAGCCTCTCCACCAACCCATGGCTGTAAATCTTCTATATTGATCAAGGAATCTTCAGGTAGTGGTCACAAAGTGATCATGATTCCCTGCAAATGTGCTCCAAGCCCAGAACAGGCACAGCTCTGGCTCCAGGCCAAAAAACAGTACGAGTGTCTTCAGAGGGACAAGAAACAAATGGGTGGCCTGGCAATTGCAGAGCTGAATCAGAGTACATATGACAAGACTTCTCAGAAAAAGGAATTGAATTCACCTTGCTCAGAAAAGCATGATAAAAAGTTTGAAAAAGCTTCAGAGTTGCAACATATCAGTAGGAATGGCTTCAGTTTACCCCTCCTTATCTCACCAGTTATGTCAGCTTCATCTGACACTAGCCTTAAAGGTGTTAAATGTACCTTGGACATGGAGACAAACAAAAGTTATCAGATGATCACTTCTCCAAACTCTCCTGAGATTTCTACATGGCAGCAAGACCTAGCTGAGATTAAACAAGATGAGAGCAAGGATGATTTTACTGATGGATTGCAAACCCCTGACATGGATCAGTCTCAAAATCTCAGTACCACTGAAAATGTACTGCCAAAGGACCACTTGAGTCCATCACTTTTTCCCATTAAAGACCCAGATGTCAAATGCTCTTACCTTCTCCATAGCACACCTGTCCACAGGAGAAGCATTGATGATGATCAGGATGGGTCTAGCTGTAGTCCAATAAGAAATGAGGGTATGTTTTATGGGTTTTCACTGGAGTTTAAATATTTTAACTAAAAGTGGTTCAGTTCTGTTATCAATAATGTAAAGTGTCTGAGAAGTGCAAAACAAATCACAATACTGAAAATAAAGCGCATTATTTGCACAAGTCTAAAACAAAGTCTAAAAACAAAATTCAGAAAACACAACTAATTTGAAAACAAAAGTCAGAAAACAGTCATATAAAACGGAAAAGGTGGATATATTTTGCAAAAGGAATACTTACAGCTGATAGGGTGAGATGTTTATATCCTGCAAGATAAAAGCATGCCTTGTTTGTGTAAACTTTCACTGCGTGATGTAACCCAGGGTTTTGGAACTTTATGATGCCAAGGACCCCCAAATATGATGAACCTTTTATGAGGGACCCCCTTACTAAAATCCATCTATATATTTTTATGTATGAAAAAACAATTAAACTGTTAGATAAATAGTTTGACATTATAAATACAACATATTGTTTCCAAACTTAAATTGGCTATACTTAATGTTGGATGTATAAACCTGAAGAACATTTTTCAATGAAAAATTATTTGTATAATCAACATTCACGAGAAATGCATGTTAACCGCTTACGTACCGCATTAAAAATACAGCCTTAAAACACCAGTGAGCAAGATAAAGGGGACTATAGTGAGAAAAAGTCACTAGAAAGATACAAAGCAAACAAATAAATTTCTGTAAAGTATGTACAGCAAGAAAGGAGAGAAATATTTAGAACTGAAACAGAATGTTTGGTAGACTTTAACCATTTTTTTGCTTTGTCTTTTTGTTCTCTGAAATTTTCTGGGGACCCCTTAAAACTGGTGACCTAACAACATCACAAGCAAGAGTGCGGTTTTTTGTGATATTGATTTTATAAATACAAGACAAAAACTGATTCTTGATTTGTAGGGGCATTCTACTTGCAATAGGTTACATCAGGGGGTTTCAAACTGGGGTTCGAGGACCCCCAGGGGACCTCCAGATGGTTATCTGTAAGAATTTAATTAGAAAAATATGCCTACCTTGTCCATTTTGTAGGACCTGTCATTGTGTTTTCAGATTTGTGTGTTCTGACTTTCATTTTCTTTATAATTTGGTATTTAGTTTTTTCAGTATTGTGATTTTGTTTTGTACTTCTCAGCCACTGTTATGGGTTTCCAACCTTGTCATATTACACTGGGTAGCACTTTCATATTTTTTGCTGCAGTCTTATGCTAAAACGTTTTTCTCACATCAATCTAGACCAGATTTTACACCCCATAATTACCATTTAAAACAACCCTTTCCCAAAAAACAAACAAACAAAAACACAACAGATTTGTGAAAACTTTGCAAACGTAAGGAAATGTTATCACTTTAAGGACCTTTGTCAGCCCCCTTTGCAGTCTTCTGGGTATGATGCAGCAAAGCTTTGCACAAGAAGATTTGGGTTTTTTTTTCTGCCATTCACAGTGACTGAGTTCTGCACATTCACAAATCTACTCATAACAACAAAGTGTGGACTTACTAGAGTAAGTACATATAGTAACGTGTAACTACGTTACTTTAAAATAGTGTTACCAAAAAAACAATATCAAAAGTAGTCAATATCAGCTTTGGTCACATCTGCAGTCATCCTGCCTCCCTGCTGAATACCTATGGCAGACACCCTAGTAATCTCTCTTCTAGTGTTTTCAGAGGCCATAAAAAGGTATATGTTAGTTATATATGTTAGTTAGCACACTGTCTCCCTCATCTAACACCTGGTTCACACACTCATCAGCTCAGTAGCTGATCCTCCGACTGAATGGAATCATAGTCGGAAACAAATTCGGAGTCTGTGCCCATCAAACACTGTGCAATTTTTGGTGAAATCTGGTAACTTTGGCTGCCCAAAATCTGCAGACTGGTGCAAAATTGCGGCAACCATTGTTGACTCATCTAGACAGCAAAATTCATGTAGTGTATTCCAGCCTTAACGCCGGCTTCACACCGCACGCGTAAGCAGGGCGTAAGCAGCGCGTATTTTTTTCGGCGCTCATGTTAACAGATTAGTGCATTCACACCGGCAGCAGAGGCAGCGCAGCGGCGCGTAGCAGGAGCAGAGCAGAAGCGTCAGTGCCGCGATCGTTTCGGCGCCGGGTCTATTTTTGACGCGCTGCTCACGCTGAATTAAAGCCACAGTGCATTATGATCAAAACTGACCTGTTTAACATGCAAAATAATTAATTTCACCATGAGATCATGTAGTGAAGTGTTCCGTGTGTTTCACAAACACCATATGACATCCGGCGCTGTGAATTTTTTTTATAAAATACTCGAAAACACATCACTGCCAGAAGTTTTTGCTCAAACTTCAAAGGCCTGTTTAAATGATTAAAACTAGAGGCTTATTTTAACTTTAAGGTTACTTTTATCACGTAAACTACCTTCATACAGCATGTTATATGCACATGTGTTTGGGACAGAGGGGAACACAGTCACATTTGCAGCAGATATACGCTGCCCATCATAAATCAAAGCAAGAGACAAACAGGGGTTGGAGGAGAACTCCGGGAAAGTGACAGAATGGACGATATTCGTCTGTATTTGCAATATACGAGCCGCGGCTCAGCTACGCGAGACAAACGCTGCCTGTATGAAAGCAAAAAGTGCGCGCGCTGCTACTGCTTTCCACACGCGCTGCTTCGGCGCTGCCTACGCCCTGCTTACGCGTGCGGTGTGAAGCCGGCGTAATCCACTCGCATGGTCTTGGCCTGGTGTGATGACTGCAATCTTTTTTGAATATTCCTGCACAGCAGCAACTGAATGATACCCCAGATAATAATGCAGTGTGAAAAGAACAGTGGTCTGACAACTTTGAAAATTGTGCAGTGTGAACTCTGCATTGGGGACATTGTTTTGGAAGGAACATTGTCTTGAAAAGTATGAGTAAGTCTTTAGTTTTTACCTCAACTTGCCGTACTGCGATAGGGGCCATTCGATCTACTGGGAACCTGGACAAACTATCAGCATTAGCATTCTCACACCCAGCTCGATATTTCACGGTGAAGTCAAAATTGGCCAGCTGAGCTGCTCAGCGCTGCTCCACTGCTCCCAGTCTTGCGGTCTGTAGGTGGGCCACCGGATTATTATCTGTAACAACAGTTCATTTAACTCCAGTCATATAGTCTTTGAATTTCTCTGTAATGGCCCATTTTAAAGCTAGTAACTCTAGCTTGAAAGAGCTGTAATTGCCGTCATTCCGTTCTGCGGGATGGAGACTGCGGCTTGCGTCTATAGAATATACAATGACATCATCCAAGTAGACCAACAGAAAATCTACAATATAGTCGCTTAAACAGTGTTGCATCAATCTCTGAAATGTCGCTGGTCCATTGCACAGGCCAAATGGCATACGTTGAAATTCAAATAGCCCCAGGGGGGTTGTAAACGCAGTCTTTGGACGATCGTCTGCATGTACTCCCACTTGCCAATAGCCGCTCGCCAAATCCAGAGTACTAAACCATTCAGCTCGAGTTAAAGTGGTCAACGTTTCCTCTATTCGAGGAAGGGGGAACGCATCCTTGTGTGTAAGGGCATTCAACTTCCTGTAATCAACGCAAAAGCGCCAACTTCCATCTTTCTTCTTGACCATGACTATTGGGGCTGCCCATGGACTCTGACTTTCAGAAATTACTCCTCTTTCCAACATACCTGCCAACAGCAGTTTCATCTCCTTATACATCATTGGGGGTAGGGGGCGAAACCTTTCCCGAACCGGAGGTGCATCACCAGTATGGATCCTATGCTGGACAGTCTCAGTAAAACCCAGGTCGTCCTCATTCTTAGCAAACACTCCACTCCATTTTCTCAAAAGTACATCAAAAACTTGACGTTGTTGGTCAGTTACATCGGAGCCAAGCGGCAACGGACTCACCCCTTCAGCCGTTGCCTCCTCTGCAGGCTTTCCAGCTTCCACCATACGAATATCGACAACCCTGTCTGTGCTCAGAGTCAAATCAAGATCCCTTCGGCCATAGATATCCACAGCAGACGTTTCGTACAGCCGCCCAAGCTTCTGGTACCGGCCTAAAGACACTTTATAAGGCTGCAAATTACACAATCTGACAGGGATCCTACCATCCTTAACAATAGCCACAGTCCGGGCAGCGGCCAACCCATTGCTCCAGCAAGGGTTCCACCAGTCCACAGTAACTACGGTTCTGTCGCCCCATTCGGACACGGCCCCACACCATGACCTCGCTTTGGGGTGGAATCCATCTCCTGCGGCGACTAGCTGGCCACACATAGCCAAGGAACCCGTCACCTTGAGTCCCAGCAGTAATGCGCTGACATGTTGCCATGGCCTGTTTCCACACCCGCTGTTCTGTAGGGTTCTGAAATGAGAAGGACTGAGAGGAGCCCTGGAAAAGGGCAGACCAGCATGAGGAGATAACATTCATTCCAATGATTAAAGGATTAGTGGAAAACTCATCCCTCACAATCACAACACCCCTTTCCTGAAGTCGAATACCTGCCACTTCAATGTCCAATACTGCATACCCCACATAAGAGATTTCCAGGCCATTTGCGGCTCTCAATGTCAACAGAGGGGCATCACCCAATCTATAGTTAGGAAAAGTCTCTTCTAACATACTCTGTCGCATCAGGGTTACCTATGACCCAGTGTCTAACAGGCCTTTACAAGGAACATTCTGAATCACAACATCCACCATAGGGCAGTCAGCAATGAAGGAGTGGTTACCGATAAAAGAGTGGGTCCCTTGGTCATTAGTTGGAGCACGTAGCCCTGTCGTCTGGACCTCTACAACAGGGCATTCTCGTTTAAAGCTTGTCTGGGCTCTCGGTTGTCTCTACAATAACGGGCTACATGACCTGGCTGCTGGCAGCGGCGGCAAATGGGTCTACCGTCAGAGTCCCATCGGTTCATCGGCTGATACGAGGATGCGAGGATGCATGATTTACAGGGGCTGCAGAATTAGAAGTTCTCAATTCCCTTACCACTTCCTGAGTCAACTCTCGAATCTGGCCCTTAACTTCCTCCATAATCTCACGCTTTAACTCAGCCTTCCAGTCAGGCCTCTGTGGGCGTGGATTTGATCCATCAAGCTGACTTATGGCAGCACATGCAGTTTCATACCTCCCACGACCGTACTCCACCTCCAGCAACAATGCCTCCTGATGCAGCTCCATGAAGGTCCCTTCTGCATGATGGCGGGCATACGTCTTCAAGGCTCTCTGCATCGGCCCATCCTCCATCCCCATCAGTAGCTGCTCCTTTAGCTGATCTTCCACAAGGGTCCCCTCTGGGCTGCGCCGCTGTAGCCTACGAAAGAGTTCTCGCAACCGTAAAACAAAAGCTTTAAAAGACTCATCTGCTTTCTGGAGACCGGAGAACAGGCAAGGGGGTTTCCCCAACATATAAAGTGTCTAACTAGGCAAAAATCTTAGTCAACTTATCACGTTCTACCTCTGCCAAAGCACTTATCTCTCGTTTTGCATCCCCACTCAAAGCACCTAATAAAATCTTAATTTGTTTTGCTTCAGTTAATTCTTGAGCCTCTAAAAGTCCTTGCATTTGCTCCTTCCAATCCCCATAACTCAAATCACCACCTGTCCCACTAAATTTGGGAACCCAAGGAGCCCCAGGAAAAACTGGCATCAACATTTTTGCAACACCCTAGTTCAATCTACTAAGTGAGTGTCAAAACGTCCTCAATCCCTCACACAGGTTCAAACAGATAATCCTGCCGACTACGCCAGATGTGGCGCATGGATAAGGAGGCGGCAAATGGAATAATTAAAATGCTAATATTGTTGCGATTTACCTAAAATATCAAGGAGCCGACTACGCCACCTAGGTTGATTGCTGAGACCCAGGACTCAATTTAACCCGCTTTAACTCTTTACTGAGGGATGGACACTATTGGCACTCAGACAGTAGAATGCATTACATCAAGTCTTTTATTCTCATAAAACCCGAAATAACTTAATATTAAAAACAGTCAAGTTCTCAAAAGTGTAGTCCTTAACACAGTCCAGTATGGTGTCCTTTATGGCCAGTCAGATATGTCCTGGGTTGGTTGGTTCCACTACCGTAGAGCGCACAGATCCGGTCTGTAGTTACTGAGGGAACATAAGTAACAAACTGCCAGTATCTCCCATCTGATGCAAGCACAAAACTAGTCTACTACCACTCACTCGTGCACAACAAATACCCACACCAACCAATATACACTGCAATCCAAATAAATCACAACACTTCAAGGAAACCACAGCTATGTCTAGTGTACTGGCAATTAGTTCCTATAGTCACTTGTAGTGATGAATCAGCACGTAAACTGGTCAAAACAATATCCTTCAATGTTAGTTACTGAGTTGTACTCACAATATGACCGGGTAGCAAGTCCCACTACCCAGTCTGATCAATTTCCAGCGTTGGGATTACTCTGGTCGTCGTGTTGTCATCGCGCTCACCCGCGCTACTTCACTCGTCTCTGGATCAGGGATTACTCGGCGTTGTCGTCGTGCTCACGCACGCTGCTTCACTCGTCTCCGCGCTGTTTCACTCGTCTCTGGATCAGTGATTACTCGGCGTGGTCGTCGTGCTCACCCGCGCTGCTTCACTCATCTCTGGATCAGTGATTACTCGGCGTTGTCGTCGTGCTCACCCGCGCTGCTTCACGCGTCTCTGGATCAGTGGTTACTCGGCGTTGTCGTCGTGCTCACCCGCGCTGCTTCACTCGTCTCTGGATCAGTGATTACTCGGTGTTCCTTTTCAGAATGCTAGCGCCTGCGCACCACCGCTCTACAGGACGGCAACTCCACGTGACTGACGCCGCCAGCACGAACACACCTCTGTATCTCAAGCACGGTATTAAAGGGGAACAGTCTCCACCTTTTCTCTAACCAGCCTATCACGCTTGATTACTGATTAGTCTGTTACCAGATGAGTTGCAAGACAACAAGCATGGCAATACACAGCACTTGAACGAGGAACAAACAAAAATAACATTAAAATGTACATCAAGTCTGCATTCATCTCAATAATCATTATAATGCTTTACTCCCATCACAAGTACATTGACATTGGAAGGTGAACCTTGTTTCTCACTGGCGGCAGTGAGCCTGGGCTCTGATCTTTGGAACTCCCCTTGAGTAACCATCAGGTTCTTGGTCACCATTCTTACCAAAGCCTCTTTGATTTGTCATTATGGGGTAGATAGTGTAGATTGATAGCAACTCCTGATTCTGTCAATCTTTTTGTCTGTAATGCATTTCTTTGTGAATTGGGCCACATGGGCCCTGCTGTATGCTTATTTTTGCATCCAACTCTTGAAAAGTTGTGATGTGTGACACATTTGTAATGCGTCATGTCAGAAATATGTAGATACAAATTATGCACAATGAAACTAAATTTGATTGCATATATTTCTGACGTGGCATAAATGGAACACCAATTCCAAACTGGCACAACTAATTAGTTTCCACTCTGTGACCCACAGTGTAAAAAACATTTGATGACATTACCGGATTTTGAATTTTGAATAGTCATGATTTCTTTATTAATTTTATTTTTGTTCCAAGACAGACATTGTCAAAGCATTTTATCTACTCATTGCAAAACTCTTTTTCTCTCTTTTTGTTTTGTTTTTTTTGGACCTGTTCTTGCATAGACATGGAGGCCAGATCACAGCGGCTACATCGGAAGTAACAAAAACCAAGATGTTTTACGGAGAGTTTTGCTTACCACGCAAATGAAGGTCAGATCAATGTTTGTCAATTTATGAATCTCCTGAAGCTACAATGTTATAATTCTTTAAGTATTATAAAGTAATTATATATTATTATACTATATTAATTAAATTATATTATTTATGGTTTTTATAGCACATTCATTATATCCCATGCAGAATCAGCTTACCACTATGAATGTTCCAAAAAGAGAGAACTCTCAGATTGAGGGACCATCGATCTGTAATTCATATGGCTTTAAAGTCAGTATGCAGAACTTGCAGGAGGCCAAAGCATTGCATGAGGTAGTATTTGCTTTGATTGAATACAATAGTGATTGATCAAACTTGCATAAACTTAAAGTGGAGAAAAAGCTTTGTCGTCTTAATTTCATCTGGCATGTTTATAAACTCAAGTCCATTTTTTTATTTCACTATTCTCATTCCAAGTTTGAATCCCCCACACTGCAGGTACAGCACCTCACACTGATAAGCATGGAGCTCCATGCAAGGTCTCGCCGTGACCTTGAGCCTGACCCTGAATTTGACCCAATTTGTGCTTTATTCTACTGCCTCAGTTCTGATGACCTTCTTTCCAATTCTGACTATACCCAGATGACAGGGGCCATAGTCATTGATAAAGATTGTTGTGCTTCATCTGAAGGTGAGATCAGTGTTGATTATTTACTTACTATTATGGATGTGTACCAGTTGTGACATGGAATAGCAACAAACTATAAATGTTCATGCTGATGTTAATGCCACATGTGGCATCTGTCCAACAACCATCTTGTCAATAAGTGGTTTACTCGTTAGTTTCAGAGGTGATAAGGAATCAACTTTTCTTTAATATTTTGACATATAAGAGGTCATTGTACTTTGTACAGTATGTATACTGAAATACTGTAGACCTAAAATCATCTTCGCATTTGTTAAAAACAAGCTTGCAAAAATTTGTTTTTTTTACTTCACATTGTAATGACGCTGTTGTAGACATTTGTTTCAGAGTGCCTCCAGATTGTACGTTTCTTAATTATTGCAGACTGCAATAACAAAGTGCTTGCAATACTCAATATTGCTCAATATTATTGCAAATATTTAATCCAGAATAGTACAAGCTAGAACAGGGAGGGCTATAAGAAATATAAGCATAACATAATTATTTTTGTATTAAGTCCACTGGATGCGGTTGTGCTTATGGCAGTGATTTGTTTTTAGCTGTTTCTTGAATGGCTGCGGCTAAGTGCACATAGATATTTACACTAAGTGCAAATAGCTGCACATGTTATTTAAAAGTGAAAATCAAGTAAAAATAGTGATTTTCTATTTACACCATATAAAAGTAGCAGTTATTTTCAATATGTGTAAATAATTACATGTAATTTATACTTAATTTTGACAGATACATACTATTTGCACCTCAGTATTGTTGTATATTAAGAGGATACAATAATAAAAGGGTGAAAATGATTTTTATTTAAATTATTAAATGGATGCCTCCGTAATGGGACACTAAAAGACCTCCCTACACCTACCCCTAACCAATAAGTACTTTTATTATTATTAAACATTTTGTTTGGCACTTTATTTCCACATTAATTTTTATTGAAGGTAAATGCCTTTCCGATGTGATTTGTAATGAGAAAAGACAGAAGACCTAGGTCTGCAAAAGGTGGATCGCGTCAACACAATGTTCTATTAGCCATATGGCACTGATTGCACGACTAGCCATTAAATCACAAGTGTGTTTTGCCCAACCAGGCATTGTTAGGCGAATAGCAATAATAACAAGCCAACAAGGCCTGCTATTTGCACTTGGTGTGAATAAACACTCTGTCCTTAAATATTGTCAAGGGATTCTGGCTTAGGTTAGAACGATTTTATTTCAAGGTCCAATGAACATTTTGGAAAGTGACATTTTGTGCCTCCCTGTGGTGGGATAACGAGGGTGGTAAAAAAAAAAGAAAAGTTTATTAACATAAGTGATCCACAAAGTGTGTATTAAAAAAAAAAAAAAAAACCTTTAATATTTTAGTAGTGGTACTCTTAAACAAAGGCACAATTCCCAAGTAATTGCGATGTCACTCAACTACCATTAAAAGTGTTCTATTGTGCTGTAATTCAGTGTGCTGTACTTGTAGTACTTAACTTACACAGTAAAAACCAGTCTGTTAATTAATCTAATTTAAACCAGTGCTTGTGTACAAATGTATTGCCTTCAATGACACATTCCTAGTGCGCAATGTTCTTATGGCGAATCCACAGGTTTATTTTGTGCAGCTGAGATTAAAAGTAAAAATAAACACGTAGTGGATCTTCCTGTGAGTCAAAGAGCTTGGGTGACATTAAAGTGCATTGTTCCACGTCTGATAATAATTATATCTCCTTATTGGCAATATCTGTTACTCTTGAAAGGTTACACTTAGTCCATAAATACGTAAAAACATGTTTAATTGGTGGACAAGATACTGACTTAGACATCTGAATTAGACAACCCAACAGTTATTTAGAAAATTATGAAAATGTTTAGTGTTTCAAATCCCTAGTGACAACACAGTTTGTCAGTTGCTTGACTTATTTTGTGTATTCCCACACTGAAATCTTGCTCAGAAATCCTGTCCTGCTTAGGCAATAGATATCAAATGCTGTGTTTACTCTCAGTGAGGGGAAAAAAGTAAATAAATAGGAATCATATTAATCACTTTATTAGTCACCCATTATTTCAGTTATAAAGTCAGCATGTGCATTATTTTGCAATAATTCAATAACCTGATTGTTTATTAGTCTTAACATTAATCTTAGTCCTAGTATGCAAGATTACATTTTTTATATAGTATTTAATGTGTTTTTGATGCAAAATTATTCCTTTGTTGTATTCTTATTGTAGCCTCCAGAAGCACAGCACCCTTTCTTTTTAGATCTGGTGTGACAGGACTGCAGGTGACCTATGCCAGTGATGAGAAGGAGCTGTTTGAAGAAGTCTCGAACATAATTAGAAAGTAGGTTAACAGTGTATGTGTTGGATATTCATTGTTATGTACAGTTGCAACTAACTTATTTTTGATAATTGATACTTTATATATGATTTCTACAATAAAAAAAAATGTAATCTGTATTTTATTGGGTGCAAAATTCAAATGTATCACAATTGACAACTTGGGTCAAACAACTTTTACACTCTTTGACCTCAATTTCTGTCCATAAGAAAGGCTTTCCATTCACTGTACACATGCACCACTGTAAATTGTCAAAATGTAGTCCTACAACTTGTGCTTTATATTCTGGATCGTCTGAAGTCATGCAATGGCTTTGAGATGAACAGGCCAAAATGTTTCAAAATTCAATCACTGAACATATTTTCCTCTACTGCCATTCAGGAGATATAATTAATTAAATTGCTGTTTTTGCTCCAAACAAAGCAATCTTATGACTTCAGAAGACATAATTAAGTGCACACATACGGGGAGCTTCTTTTATTTCATATGGAAGTTCCTCAATATTCTCCTTTTGTGTTCAAAAAACAACATACTGGTTTGAAATGCATGAGGATGATATTAATGATCTCTACACCCTGTATAGCAAAAACACTCATAACATCTCATAACACCCCACCTTCCCGCAGGTATGACCCAGACATTCTGGTTGGCTATGAGGTCCAGATGCACTCTTGGGGTTACCTACTGCAGCGTGCATCAACACTTGGTGTCGACCTGTGCCAGCAGATCTCCCGTGTGCCAGGTAAGGTTAGCTCAGCTAGCAGTTGGCAACCTGTTTAGTGCCCTGTGCCCTCTGACATGGTTTAAGGAAGTTTTGCTTTTACTATAGAGTGTATATTTGCTATAATAGTCTGTACACTCACATGAAGAGGTGAAATGCTTTACTGACATATAATAGATTTTTTTAGTATTAGCGTTTTAAAAAGTTGAACAGTCAGGCTTTGTGTGTATATCACTTTCTTGCTTGCTGCAAGTTTTATTTTTAATATATATATATGTTTGTCTTTTTGCCATTTATTAACATGCAGTAACACCCTGACTTAAGGGTAAGACATGGCTACGTGCCAAAATCACTATCCATGTCCTTGTCTGCTACCTCGCAGCTCTTACGCCAGGATTGTATTCAGTTCCCGTAGCGTTCTACGCTGTGTTGGAGTGACCGCTCTCAAAAGGGAACATCTCCGATAGGGCTGTAATCAATCAAAGGAAATCTTGGTCGACTAAAGTCCTGAAATTTTCGACTGAAATAAACTAAAAATGACGTTAGGAAAAAAAAAAGTTGCATTAATTAGCTGCGCACTGCGCAGTGCTTGGCAGCCTTGTTGTCTGCCTAAATTAATTATAAATCAACATAAACTAGTAGGCTAGTTGCAGTACATTAAATCTTTTTTGACCGGATTATTTTGCACTGAAGTGAGTCACGAGTCTGTCGGCTCTGACAGCGTTGCATCACATGCACCTAAGCCTATAGTAGCCTACTATGTTGTCAATAGGATGTGACAGTGAGGAAATTTCCCCACCGGTTAATCACTGGTAATACCGGTATCACCGACTGGGCTTTTAAATCACTAATTCTAAGTAATGCACATGGCCGCTCAGGCATTAATAACGGAGTGGAGCAAAGCGAGTGGTTTCAATGAATTCCTATGAAAGTTAAGCTTCCATATACATGAACTGAAAATGTGCCGGCTAGTGCACAAGCATCGTGAATGACAGTTTGTCCGTAAATGCGCACTCTGTGCGGCCGCTTAAATTTTAGTTTCGATTAGCGCCAATTTGCAAGCACATTAGCTTTTATTTAATTACCCCATTATAATGGTAAAAATATACTTACTTGTAGGTTTAAAATTCCACATATGGCACATTTATTGTCCAACAATAAATATTTTAGAAATATTTTAGTCAGAATTATTGCATTCCTATTGCGCTCCGTCTGTTTGCTGCGAGTGCACACGGTGGTGCTTAAGCCAAAATTTTAGCGGCTCGTCCACTCCTCTCCTGACAGCAAAATGGACATATTTGCATGACTTTCTAACATTTACAGATGGAGAAAATACCTTTGAAATGTAAGTTATACACTGAGGAAAGCACCACATTTCAAACGCATTAAACAGTGCGAGTATATATCTGTCTGTCAGCACAAGTAGCATAACGTTATCTCTCAGAGCATCTGAAAGGGCACGCTGCTTTAAACATTACCTGTTAACTGTATCTTACCAGTTATTTTGAAGCCCTTAATGTAGAGCACGTGTCATGTTTAGGACAAGTTGTATCATGCACTTTCCCTGCGTCAGCTCATTCTGATTGCTCCGCTGTTTTTCAGAAGCGTTTGTATCAATCTACTGTATATCGATATAAACGGTATTGCCTCATTCCGTATCGCTTCTAAAAAATATATCGATATATTGTACAAACTCGATATGACGCCCAGCCCTACTATCGTATATACCCGAATATAAGACGACCCTGAATAAAAGAAGACCCCATTTTCCAGACTTATTTTTTGGGGGAAAATGGATTTTTGTTGTAAAAATCTGGTTTTCAACAGAAAATAATTTTATTTGAAAATTCTACTGATAATTCATTGGAAAAAAACATTTTAACACCATTCATTAAATACTTGGAATATTTTGTCTCAAAATAGTGCACTCTGTCAATGAATTCAGAAATGAGTGACAAAAATGAATAACCTTTTCACAAAATAATTATGTATGTATGTAATTGTGGTAGTGTGAAGATCGAAAATAACCATCTGCTTTTAATCAAACACATCTGAGATTAAAGTCTTGAAAACAAACCAAACTGTGAGGTTGGAATAAGAACAGCAGAGCAAATGGGCACTTTAATGATTATTTCATTCATAACAATGAGTGCGTTTACATGCACGTTCTTTATGCCTAATAAGCCAACAATGAACATGCTCATGTAAACGCGGTAACCCGTTTTCTTTTATCGGAGTAAGGTCGTAAACAGGACAGGTAGTTTTTTTGCCTCTTATCCCGATTTCGCGCAGCATAAACGCATTAAGAGGTTCAGTCAAAACACTGCACCTGTAACTGCATGAGGGATAATACGAGCCGTAAATCTCCCGCTGACACCGTGCACGCTTATTTAACATCACAACTGACATAACATTTGGAATACTCCAAGTCAGATACGGACATTATTATTTTTGACGTCACTACAAGGAAATAACTTGTTTTTTTAATAGTCATGTAAACGCGGTTTACTTGCGTTGTCAGCATGCTGTGCATGTAAACTGTCAATAATTACGTAGCCTTTCGTGTTGGCGCCCTCTACTGTTTCCCTCTGCTTTCTCCCTCTCCCCCGTTATTTGGTCTATATCGCAAATATAAGACAACCCCCCGATTTTTCGGTCTATTTTTAGGACACAAACCTCGTCTTATATTCGGGTATATAAGGTAGTAATTTAAAGCATTTACTCTTAAACACAAAAGGCACGTCCACTTTAATAAAAAAGGAATATTTATTAAACAAACCTGATCAAGAGCAGAAACTAAATAAAGTGCATAACTGAAAAATAAAGCATAGATATTAAGCATAAATAATATACAGCAAAGTAGCCGACTGTCATATTAGATGACTTCATATGACTTGTCATCTAATATGAAGTCATCTAATATGACTTCTGACCTGTAAGGTTGCCAGAATAATAATCATACACTGTTAGTTAATTGGCCAGAGGAGAACTGGCACCCTGACTGAGCCTGGTTTCTCCGAAGATTTTTTGATCCCTTGCCACTGTCGCCTTTTGCTTGGCTTGACTTGGCATGATGCTTCTGATCTTTCTAATATTCAGATCTGAATATTAGAAAGATCAGAAGCCTCATGCCGGAGACAGGTTTATTGATGACGTGTCGATTTAAACAATTATTAAATAGGAATATTCGAAGGATCGGAGTCATCACGCCAGAGACTGATTTATTGAGGATGACATGTCGATGAGGCGATTACAGCGGTGTGACAGAGGGGAGACTAATTGCCACGGCCTCTGCAGACACTTGAGGGATGCATTGGTCCTGTCTGGGTACAGGTCCACCATCTGATCCAGCTGACTGCAGTAAACCTTGGGATAAACAATGTTTTATGTGTATTGCAGAGTAAAGAGATGTGTTTTCAGTGCAGATTTAAACTGACAGAGTGTGTCTGCTTCCCGAGTAATGCTAGTGTTGTGGCAAAAATTCAAGTCAATCACTGAACAAGAGAAAAATCTTTGAATATAATAAAGAATGATTTATTTCGTTGCAAGGAAAGAGTTCACTGTCGCACAGCCACACATAACTGTATGAGAGCGGCCTCAAGACTAAACAATCAGGTTCCCTTTTATACCATTTACAAGGTCAGAAACACAGGCTAGTGCTCCTGTAAATTTCCACCCATGGTAAAACTTCAGTACTCACACAGAAATAACCCTTTCAGTTCAATTCTAAGGACATGTAGCAAACTACATGTTAAGCATACTACAATAATGATTAAATGTGTTAAAACATACATATTGTTAAAATCCCTCTCCTCTATGATTATATTTTCTTCTATTGATTAAATACATTTTTTCCATTACAATTGGAAGTCTGTTCCAAAGTTTAGATCCTAAATAGTGTAAGACCGCTGAGTTCGCTCCAATGGCGGTAGCAAAGAGCGGGTGAAGGGATTTGCGTATACGGTGTTCTCAGCTGGGCAACATGGATTTAATTCCAATTCCTCTTTATCTGACTCCATTTTATCATCATTTAGAATTTAGATTAGAATGGCAATTTGGTTATTTGGTCATTTATATTTAATAGTTAGCCACACATTTAATTATTCCGTTTAACCCTTTGTGGAAAGTAGCCCTACCCATTAATAATTCCAGAGTAAGTCAGAATAAATCAAAATGTAACAATTTATTAAACAGTCAGGTACATGTATAATTCCAATTACATAATCAATTCAAAATCCTCAATACATAACATCAAATACTCTGAAGTAAAGAGTGAGAGATGCGTTCCTGACTTTCCGTACGTGTAACGTTGGTTGGACACAACGTTACGGTCGTATTTGAATTACAATATTGCGCCCTGAACTTTCTGCTACATCACCTTAAGTACTCAGCAACACAGTCACTTCTTTCAATTGGAAACATATGTTAACAAAGGGAATTTACATGTAATCGCTGTCTCAGACCTGTAGTATTGACAAAAGACCAAATGGTTGAAAGCCACACCTACCCTACTAGGCAAGGTCTCTTTAAACTCTTAAAACCTTTAATATGTTCTTGTTTGCCTCTGTGGAGATGAGATATTTGTACCAGTCGCACTAAGACATTTCCAATGATATCAAACACATATATACTGTGAAGTATTTGTTCACTTTTAGATCATATAGATTTTGAATACGTTTCCGATAGTCACGGCATGAGGGGGTGAAGTAGGATGGGGGGAGAAGCAGGTGTAAGAAATACATGTAAATTAGAGCCATTCACACAGCGTGACGTTGTCTGCAAAAAGTATCCTTTGTCCTCCACCAGACAATCTGGCATTACTTTTTACAGCCTTTCAATAGGAAAAGGATCAACAGCCTGCAGTTGATTTTGATATTCTAGGCATTATCAACTGGCAGAATTTTGAGACTGCAATAGACGTGACCGAGTATAATGCGTTAAGAGCTTGCTCAAGTACTGGGGAGCTAAACCATTTAGTGCTTTGTAAGTAATTAGCAAGATTTTAAAATGTATGCATTGTTTAATAGGGAGCCAGTGCAGTGTTGACAGAACCGGCTAAAATGGTCATACTTCCTGGTTCTAGCAAGAACTCGAGCTGCTGCGTTTTGGAGTTTATTTATTAAGCAAGCAAGCAGGGCAACCACCCAGTAGAGCATTACAATAATCTAGCCTTGAGGTCATGAACTAACTGTTCAGCATTTTGCATTGAAAGCATATGCCGAAGATTGTAGAATGCAGTTTTACAGATGCTATAAATGTGTCTTTCAAATGAAAGATTGGTATCAAAGAGCACACCCATGTTCCTAACTGATGACGAGGGATTGACAGAGTTGCCATCGAGTGTTAGACAGAATTATAGGTTATTACTTGTGAAGTTTTTTTTGTCCAATATTTTTTTTATATCAGCTATGCATTCCGTTAATCATGTGAATTGGCAAGTTTTGTTAGGTTGTGAAGAAATATAGAACTGAGTATCGTCAGCATAAAAACAAAAATTAACGTCATGCTTCCTAATAATATCTCCCAGTGGTAGCATGTACGGGGTGAAAAGCAACAGTCCTAGCACTGAGCCTTGAGTTACTCCATACTAGGGGTGGCATGGTACATGGGAAAAAAACAGAAACGTTCGGTTTGCTTATCTCGATTCGGAGCGTGTGCGTTGCACTGTTCGACGCACGCGCAATATAGCCTCGTGCCCCTATGTTACTTCAGACAGAGATGGTCCTTTTCACACAAAATAGACATAATAGCGCATTAAAAGACAGTAAAAATGGAGTGCTGCAGGTCCTGTCACGTGCAAAAATGGCAATTGTGAGAGAAAAGGAAAGCTGCCCGGAGTTGGAGGATGTGGCAGCGTCATATCCTCGTGTCAACAGCTCGGCCGGCTTCACACCGCACGCGCAAGCAGTGAGTTGGCAGGACAGAAGGGAGGCGCGCGCGCCTATTTGCAGCTGAACCGCGGCTTGTGTATTGAGTCCAGAGTCAGCTAAATCCCAGCACATAGAGACGCTTTCACCTAGATATTATCACATAGAGACTGTGTCTGTTCCCCTAATCAGTAAATACAAAAAACCATCAAAACCATTCAACAGTAAAAATTTAATTGATGTCCAACAAATAAACAACAGATATAATACGGATGAACAATTGATAAATCTCGGGTTGCTGAATATTCGATCCCTTTCGCCAAAAACGCTTATTGTTAATGATATGATTATAGATCATAACCTAGATGTGCTGTGTTTGACAGAAACCTGGCTAAAACCTGACGACTACATTACTTTAAATGAGTCCACTCCCCAAGATTATTGTTATAAACACGAGCCGCGTCTGAAAGGAAAAGGGGGAGGTGTTGCTGTAATTTATAATGATAACTTCAGTATTACTCAGAAGTCTAGTTTCAAATATAATTCCTTTGAAGTTTTGGTGCTTTATGTAACATTGTGTAGTGTAAATGATCAATCAATCAATCAATCAACTTTATTTATATAGCGCTTTTACAATGACGATTGTTTCAAAGCAGCTTCACAGTGTTAAACAGGACAACATTGCAACAAAATTTGATTTGGCTAGTTTAATTTGGATAGTTTATAGAATTATATATGACCAAATTAATAAATTCTATTTGTATATTTAGTTGAGTAACTTGGATCATAATTTGAGTGTCCCCAACTGAGCAAGCCAAGCCAAAGGCGACAGTGGCAAGGAACCAAAACTCCATCAGGGCATGATGGAGAAAAATAAACCTTGGGAGAAACCAGACTCAGTCGGGGTGCCAGTTCTCCTCTGGCCTATTATTAACAGTGTATAATTATTACTCTGGCAACCTTGCAGGTCATAAATCATATTAGATAGGAATATTGAAATTTTGGGTATGGCCTTGCGAGGCGGGCTCATTTAGGATGGTGCGTCGATTACACAAGAATATGAACACTTGAAAGATCGGAGTTATTGCCGGAGGCGGGTTAATTGAGGATGACGTTCGGTGAGGCGAATTCAGAGGAGACACTAATGGACACGGTCTCAGCAGACACTCCAGGATGAGCTGGTCATGTCCAGATGCAGGTCCACCATCCGATCCGGACACGGCCTGGATCCGGCCGACTGCAGTAAACCTCGGGATAAACAGAGAGACTAACATTAGTGTGGATGCCACTCTTTTTATGATGTAACGAGTACATCAGGTGTTATGGGAAGTGTTCCCGGTTCCGCTGACCTAGTTAATGCAGCCTAGCAATCAGTCATTTGATTTGAATAAAGAAAGTTAAAAATGTTCTATGTGTATGCCATAGTAAAGAGATGTGTTTTTAGTCTAGATTTAAACTGACAGAGTGTGTCTGCTTCCCGAACAATGCTAGGAAGACTGTTCCAGAGTTTAGGTGCTAAATAGGAAAAGGATCGACCGCCTGCAGTTGATTTAGATATTCTAGGTATTTTCAACTGGCCAGAGTTTAGAGACTGCAATTGACGTGATGGAGTATAATGCGTTAAGAGCTCGCTTAAGTACTGGGGAGCTAAACCATTTATTGCTTTATAAGTAATAAGCAAGATTTTAAAATTTATGCGATGTTTAATAGGAGCCAGTGCAGTGTTGACAGAACTGGACTAATATGATCGTACTTCCTGGTTCTAGTAAGAACTCGAGCTGCTGCGTTTTGGACCAGCTGGAGTTTATTTATTAGGCGGGCAGGGCAACCACCCAGTAGAGCATTACAATAATCTAGCCTTGAGCTCATGAACGCATGTACTAATTGTTCAGCATTTTGCATTGAAAGCATGTAGCGTAATTTAGATATATTTTTAAGATGGTAGAATGCAGTTTTACAGATGCTAGAAACGTGGCTTTCAAGCGAAGATTGGTATCAAAGAGCACACCCAGGTTCCTCACTGGCACGAGGACTTGACAGAGCAGTCATCGAGGGTTAGACAGTATTCTAGGGCACTACTTGTGGAGCTTTTCTGTCCAATAATTAAAAATTCAGTTTTATCTGAATTAAGTTGCAGGAAATTACTATTCATCCAATTTTGAATATCAGCTATGCATTCCGTTAATCTTGTGAATTGGTAAGTTTCGTCAGGGTGTGAAGAAATATAGAGCTGAGTATCATCAGCATAACAATGAAAACTAACGCCATGCTTCCTAATGATATCTCCCAGTGGTAGCATATACAGGGTGAAAAGCAACGGTCCTAACACTGAGCCTTGCGGTACTCCATACTGAACTTGTGATCGGTGTGACATCTCTTCATTTACTGCTACAAACTGATAACGGTCAGATAAGTAAGATTTAAACCATGCCAATGCAGTTCCACTAATGCCAACATAATTTTGAGTCTATTCAAAAGAATATTGTGATCGATAGTATCGAATGCAGCGCTAAGATCGAGTAACACTAATAGAGAGATACAACCACGATCAGATGATAAGAGTAAATCATTTGTAACTCTAATTAGAGCAGTCTCAGTACTATGATACGGTCTAAATCCTGACTGGAAATCCTCACATATACCATTTCTTTCTAAAAAGGAACATAAGTGTGAAGACACAGCCTTTTCTAATATTTTTGATAGAAACGGTAGATTCGAGATTGGTCTGTAATTGACTAATTCTTTAGGATCAAGTTGCGGTTTTTAATAAGTGGTTTAATTACAGCCAACTTAAAAGTTTTTGGTACATATCCTAATGTCAAGGATGAATTAATAATATTAAGCAGAGGATCTATGACCTCTGGAAGCATCTCTTTTAATAGCCTAGTCGGTATAGGGTCAAGCATACATGTTGTTGATTTTGATGATTTGACAAGTTTAGCCAATTCTTCTCCTCCTATAGCAGTGAATGAGTGTAATTTTTCCTCAGTGAGACTACAATGTTCTGTCTGAAGTGATACTGTAGTAGGCGGCTGCATGGTTATAATTTTATTCCTAATGTTATCAATCTTACTAGTAAAGAAGTTCATAAAGTCATTACTGCTGTGTTGTTTACAAACGTCAGAAGTTGAAGCTTTATCCTTTGTTAATTTAGCCACTGTATCGAATAAATACCTAGGGTTGTGTTTGTTTTCTTCTAAAAGAGTTGAGAAATAAGCAGATCTAGCAGTTTTTATGGCCTTTCTGAATGCAATCATGCTCTCTTTCCACAAATTGCGAATAACCTCCAGTTTTGTTTTCTTCCAGCTCCGCTCCATTTTTCTGGCTGCTGTTTTAAGGGCCCGAGTGTGCTCGTTGTACCACGGCGTTGGATTATTTGCTTTAATCTTCTTTGCGCCGAGGAGCAACTATGTCTAAAGTGCTAGTAAAGAGAGAGTCAGTAGTTTCTGTTGCAACATCAAGTTCCTCTTGGCTATCTGTAATTCTGAGGAGATGGAACTGATGAGGAAGATTATGTATAAAGCAATCTTTAGTACAGCGGTTATAGTCCTGCCATATTTGAGCGAGGATGGCTTTGCAGCCTTAGCTATATTAAGTATACATGATATTAGGTAATGATCTGAGATGTCATCGCTCTGCTGCAGAATTTTAATGGTATCAACATTTAGTCCATGTGACAGTATTAGATCTAAAGTATGATTAAGGCGATGTGTGGGTCCAGATCGTGTTGTCTAACTCCAATAGAGTTTATAATGTCTTTAAATGCCAATCCCAATCGTCTTTTTCATTGTCAACATGGATATTAAAATCACCAACAATTAGTACTTTATCTGCAGCCAGTACTAACTCTGATAGAAAACCAGCAAATTCTTTGATAAAGTCTGTATAGTGCCCTGGTGGCCTGTATACAGTAGCCAACACAAATGTCAAAGCGGGATTTATCATTTACTACACAATGTTACATAAAGCACCAAAACTTCAAAGGAATTATATTTGAAACTAGACTTCTGAGTAATACTGAAGTTATCATTATAAATTACAGCAACACCTCCCCTTTTCCTTTCAGACGCGGCTCGTGTTTATAACAATAATCTTGGGAGTGGACTCATTTAAAGTAATGTAGTCGTCAGGTTTTAGCCAGGTTTCTGTCAAACACAGCACATCTAGGTTATGATCTATAATCATATCATTAACAATAAGCGTTTTTGGCGAAAGGGATCGAATATTCAGCAACCGAGATTTATCAATTGTTCATCCGTATTATATCTGTTGTTTATTTGTTGGACATCAATTAAATTTTTACTGTTGAATGGTTTTGATGGTTTTTGTATTTACTGATTAGGGAACAGACACAGTCTCTATGTGATAATATCTAGGTGAAAGCGTCTCTATGTGCTGGGATTTAGCTGACTCTGGTGACGTGAGACAGCTAGCAGGCGGTTGGTTTAGCCAGTTTGTCTGCTTCCTGACCTGGGCCCCAGTGAGTCAAGGTTTAGCTCTAAGATTATGTGCCAAATTACTAGAGAGAAGAGCAGCACCAGCCGGGTAGGATGAATTCCGTCTATCTTCAACAGGTCGGGTCTCCCCAAAAACTTTTCCAATTGTCTATGAACCCTATGTTATTTTCGGACACCACTTAGACAACCAGCCATTGAGTGATGATAATCTGCTAACTATTTCATCACTCCTTTTAACAGGGAGGGCCAGATAAACAGACTGCGGTGACATCGTACTTGCGAGTTTACACCTCTTTAATGTTAATTTTGGTGATCTCCGACTGACGAAGTCGAACATCATTAGTGCCGGCGTGAATAATAATCTTAGAGAATTTACGATTAGCTTTAGCCAGCACTTTTAAATTTGCTTTGATGTCAGGCGCTCTGGCTCCCGGTAAACATGTGACTATGGTGGCTGGTGTCTCTATTTTCACGTTCGTGTAATAGAATCGCCAATAACTAGGCACTTTCAACAGGATCCTCAGTGGGTGCATCACTGAGTGGGAGAACCTGTTTGATGTTCTAATCGAACGGCAGAGTGGTTTTTAGATCCGACTATGCTGTCTCACAGTCACCCAATTGCCCTGCTGCGGGGCTCAGCGGAACCAAACAATGAGTGTTCACTAAGCTAGTCGCATCCAAAACAGTATCTAAAGCTGTACCATTCTCACTACTCTCACATAAAGTCTGGATGCGTGTCTCTAAATCTGAAATCTTCTCCGTCAGCCTGATTAATTCCTTACATTTAACACATGTGAAGCCCTGTTCGCCAACGGAGATAGATATGCTAAACATGTAGCATGCAGTGCAAGTGACAATGACAGGAGAAGAAGACATGGCTTACCGTATTTGTTGATGAATCCAAAACTTACCACACAACTTACTCCACTTACTTTGTTTGATGGAGTCTATTTAATAATCCAACTCACCACAGTTGTCTAATGAACTCAGAAAACAGGAGACCCGGGTGCCGGGATGGAAAGCTACCAGGCTAGCGAAAAGCTAACACGTGGTAGTGATTTAGATTAAAAGCTAGTGATGTCAAGTTATTTTGATGAGTAAGTTATTTTTAGCAGTATAGATAACAAAGAAAATAGATCAAATAGAGATTCAAACGCAGCTATACAGAGCTACAAACACTGACGCATGCAGCAGCAGCAGTAGGTAGACTGGAGCAATCGATCAGGGAGCCAAGTCGGCCGGATCCAGGCCGTGTCCGGATCGGATGGTGGACCTGCATCTGGACATGACCAGCTCATCCTGGAGTGTCTGCTGAGACCGTGTCCATTAGTGTCTCCTCTGAATTTGCCTCACCGGAACGTCATCCTCAATTAACCCGTCTCCGGTGCAATAACTCCGATCTTTCAAGTATTCATATTCTTGTGTAATCGACGCGCCATCCTAAATGAGCCACGCCTGCGTCATACCCAAAATTTCGAATATTCCTATCTAATATGATTTATGACCTGCAAGGTTGCCAGAGTAATAATTATACACTGTTAATAATAGGCCAGAGGAGAACTGGCATCCCGACTGAGTCTGGTTTCTCCCAAGGTTTATTTTTCTCCATCATGCCCTGATGGAGTTTTGGTTCCTTGCCACTGTCGCCTTTGGCTTGGCTTGCTCAGTTGGGGACACTCAAATTATGATCCAAGTTACTCAACTAAATATACAAATAGAATTTATTAATTTGGTCATATATAATTATATAAACTATCCAAATTAAACTAGCCAAATCAAATTTTGTTGCAATGTTGTCCTGTTTAACACTGTGAAGCTGCTTTGAAACAATCGTCATTGTAAAAGCGCTATATAAATAAAGTTGATTGATTGATATTGCACATACAGACGAATATTGTCTATTCTGTCACATTTCCGGTTTTCTCCTACTGTCTCGTGTTTTGATTTATGATGGGAAGCATATATCTGCTGCAAATGCGACAGTGTTCCCCTCTGTCCCAAACACACATGCATAAAACATGTAAGTAGTTCAAATGATAAATGTAACATTAAAGTTAAGATATGCGTCTAGTTTTAATAATTTAAACAGGCTTTTGAATTTTGGGCAAAAAGCTGCTCACACTGAATTAAAGCCACAGTGCATTGTTCTGATCAAAACTAACATGATTAACATGAGAAATGGACTCGGTAGACAGCGTAAGCAGGAGACAGCCAGTTAGGAAACAACTTCTACATAATATATATATATTTTTTTTATACTGTATCCTAAATTGTGGATAATCAAGTTATATAGCATATGCTGTAGTAAATTTCTGGAGTGTTAACGATTAAAAGAAAAAACAACAAGAACCGTACAGAACCTAAAACAGTGATACGAACCGAACTGTGGGTTTTATGAACCGTGCCACTCCTACTCCATACTGAACTTGTGATCAGTGTGACATCTCTTCATTTACTGCTACAAACTGATAACGGTCAGATAAGTATGATTTAAACCATGCCAATGCAATTCCACTAATGCCAACATAATTTTCGAGTCTATTCAAAAGAATGTTGTGATCGATAGTATCGAATAGAGCGCGAAGATGGAGTAACACTAACCTCGCTCTGCTGCAGAATTTCAACAGTATCAACATTTATTTAATGTGACAGTATTAGGTCTAAAGTATGATTACGGCGATGAGTGGGTCTGGACACCTGTTGCCTTACTCTAATAGAGTTTAGAATATCTCTAAATGCCAATCCCAATGCGTCTTTTTCATTGTCAACATGGATATTAAAATCACCAACAATTAGGACTTTAACTGCAGCCATACTAACTCTGATAGAAAATCTGCAAATTCTTTGGTAAAGTGTGTATTGTGCCCTGGTGACCTGTATACAGTATCCAACACAAATGTCAAACGGGATTTATCAATTTCACTACATAACGTTAGATAATGCACCGAAACGTCAAAGGAGTTATATTTGAAACTAGACTTCTGAGTAATACAGAAGATGTTATTATAAATTACAGCAACTGCAACACCACCCCCTTTACCTTTCAGACGCGGCTCGTGTTTAAAACAATAATCTTGGGGAGTGGGCTCATTTAAAGTAATGTAGTCGTCAGGTTTTGGCCGGGTTTCTGTCAAACACAGCACATCTAGATTATTATGTCATCATATCATTAACAAGAAGCGTTTTTGAGGAAAGGGATCAAAATATTTAGGGGAAAGATACACTAAACATGTAACATGCAGTGCAGGTGACAATGACAGGAGAAAACATGGCTTACCGTATTTGTTGATTAATCCAACTCACCACAGTTGTTTGGTGGAGCCTATTTACTAATCCAGCTTGCCACAGTTGTTTGATGAACTCAGAAAACAGGAGACCCGGGTGTAGAGAGAGCACGCTAACAGGCTAGCGAAATCCTAACGCGTGATAGTGATTTAGATTAAAAGCTAGCAATGTCAGATTTAATGTGGTAGGCAATAGTAGACACTATATGGTGATATGCAAGTTTTATTTAGCAGTTTAACAACAGGGAATTATATCAAATTATAATGGTGCGTTCACACCGGACTCGAATGATTTACATGTTAAGTCAATGCAGAGACACGAATAGCCATTCTGCGGCGCAAAAGTTGAGTCACTCAAGTTGAAAAATCTGAACTTTGCCGGATATTCGCGCCGCGTTAACCAATCAGGAGCTTGCTCTAGAAGTGACAACAATGAGGAGAAAATCTGGTTTATATTAATCATACAGTATTGTTCAAAATAATAGCAGTACAATGTGACTAACCAGAATAATCAAGGTTTTTAGTATATTTTTTTATTGCTACGTGGCAAACAAGTTACCAGTAGGTTCAGTAGATTCTCAGAAAACAAATGAGACCCAGCATTCATGATATGCACGCTCTTAAGGCTGTGCAATTGGGCAATTAGTTGAATTAGTTGAAAGGGGTGTGTTAAAAAAAATAGCAGTGTGGCATTCAATCACTGAGGTCATCAATTTTGTGAAGAAACAGGTGTGAATCAGGTGGCCCCTATTTAAGGATGAAGCCAACACTTGTTGAACATGCATTTGAAAGCTGAGGAAAATTTGTCGTTCAAGACATTGTTCAGAAGAACAGCGTACTTTGATTAAAAAGTTGATTGGAGAGGGGAAAACCTATAAAGAGGTGCAAAAAAATGATAGGCTGTTCAGCTAAAATGATCTCCAATGCCTTAAAATGGAGAGCAAAACCAGAGAGACGTGGAAGAAAACGGAAGACAACCATCAAAATGGATAGAAGAATAACCAGAATGGCAAAGTCTCAGCCAATGATCACCTCCAGGATGATCAAAGACAGTCTGGAGTTACCTGTAAGTACTGTGACAGTTAGAAGACGTCTGTGTGAAGCTATTCTGTTTTCAAGAATCCCCCGCAAAGTCCCTCTGTTAAAAAAAAGGCATGTGCAGAAGAGGTTACAATTTGCCAAAGAACACATCAACTGGCCTAAAGAGAAATGGAGGAACATTTTGTGGACTGATGAGAGTAAAATTGTTCTTTTTTGGGTCCAAGGTACAGTACACAGTGAAGACAGTGAAGCATGGAGGTGCAAGCATCTATTTATCGCATACCAGGGATCATGGATCAGTTTGCATATGTTAAAATACTTGAAGAGGTCATGTTGCTCTATGCTGAAGAGGACATGCCCTTGAAATGGTTGTTTCAACAAGACAATGACCCAAAACACACTAGTAAACGGGCAAAGTCTTGGTTCCAAACCAACAAAATTAATGTTATGGAGTGGCCAGCCCAATCTCCAGACCTTAATCCAATTGAGAACTTGTGGGGTGATATCAAAAATGGTGTTTCTGAAGCAAAACCAAGAAATGTGAATGAATTGTGGAATGTTGTTAAAGAATCATGGAGTGGAATAACAGCTGAGAGGTGCCACAAGTTGGTTGACTCCATGCCACACAGATGTCAAGCAGTTTTAAAAAACTGTGGTCATACAACTAAATATTAGTTTAGTGATTCACAGGATTACTAAATCCCAGAAAAAAAAAATGTTTGTACAAAATAGTTTTGAGTCTGTACAGTCAAAGGTAGACACTGCTATTTTTTTGAACACACCCCTTTCAACTAATACCCCAATTGCACAGCCTTAAGAGCGTGCATATAATGAATGCTGGGTCTTGTTTGTTTTCTGAGAATCTACTGAACCTACTGGTAACTTGTTTGCCACGTAGCAATAAAAAATATACTAAAAACCTTGATTATTCTGGTTAGTCACATTGTACTGCTATTATTTTGAACAATACTGTATATCAATATCTGGTTCAGACAAGAGTGCATATGACTATCACTGTGATAATATTAAATGACATGAAACACAACCCAGTCTCTTTTTGTTAAATGCAAGTTTATGTATAATCAATAAAAAAAGTATAAGTAACTTAAAATGTATAATAAGCTATAATAAAGCAAACAATTCTGTCAAACATTCAAAGTCAGTGCTAGTACGCTACAACAGTAAATTAAAGTTAAATAGCCTAAAAATACAAAAGTAATGAAACTTAACCTTGCCCTCAGCCTAACCGGCCAGGGAACAAATTATATATCCATGAGACCAAAGATCGCCCGTTACACACACACAAGATGAATTATAGCTCGAGACACCACAGAGATATCAGCCAGCGGCAAATGTCTGAAAGACTAGACGAGGAAAGACTGCTCTTGCCGGGGTTAACGAGCGCGAAGCGCCGCTCATCCACTGGGGCTCACAACTCCGAAAACCCCAGATCAAATGTTTAAATAGACGCTCTCTTTATAAATAAACCACAGATTTGAGCTTTAAACAACTACATTATCGCCTGAAAAAGTATTCAAACTACGTTTTGTCACAACTTAACAGCAGTATTTTTTACAAAATAAAGACATCAAGTGACTGAGTCAAAGTGGCTGGTAGAAGCCCCTCCCATGATGCAAATTCGCGTTTGTTGTGTAGTGAATGGCACAAGCGAATGAAACGAGTAAACTCAAAATGTTCAATCGTCCAACTTAATAATAATAATTTGCGTCATTCGCGTCCGGTGTGAACGCCCAAAAGGGATTTCCCTCAGCGTTCTACACAGTGTCTCGTTCCAGCCTCTCAGGGAACCGAGGTTACGATAGTAATCAGAGACATTCTCAGCTCATTTCAAGATCAACGACCACAATGCGAAAGACTGCATCAGCACTGGTGATATAATTTAGAGTCGCTATTTTTAAATGAAGACAACTGTGTTGAGAGCTTCAGGATGAGACACGGAACATTTACGTTTCATTTGCGGCAGTTCGCACGTCAGCTGAGGTACGAGCAACTGTATGTGAAATGTTTAACGGGACTTTATATATACTTGATATCTCCGAGATACACTATTAAAATGTTCTCAAAGCTAAGCGCAACACATAGCAGAAAAAGCTGTAACTGTTGTGCGCGTGATGCATGGTGCTCCTGCTTTCATTGACTTGCGTAAATTAATTTTTACACTTTAATCCTATTTATAGCTCCTAATTTAATAAAACAAGCTATGTTACTATGAATGATTCGCTCAAAATGTAGATCTGTATGTACGATATCTGAATTAAATACAAACACATCTCACACTTTTGCTCACGTTCCAGCAATCCTCCGTGTGCTGTATAGTTTGCAATGTTGACTCTGGCAAAATTACATTTCTTAAATTAAAGCTGCAGGCAGCATTTATCGGGTTCAAGCATTTAAAGCATTTAAAGCCTTTAAGCATTTAAGGCCTGTTGAATTTAAGGCCTTTAAACAGTAAATAATTAAAATTGACAGTTTAGGTGAAATTAAGTGATGAACTGACAAAATGTGATTTTAAAATGTTATAATGGTGACTTTATAAAGTCAAAATATGAATTATAGAACAAAATGACTATTTTAAGCAGCAGGTTGCAGTAGAGGATAACTCATTGGCTGACTTTAATTTTAAAAGTATATGTTTGTATTAAGACACATTTTCCATGTTAACTCTTATATGTGATTACACACATACATATTTGGTTGCAGAAATAGATATCTGAAATAGGTGGTGTACAACAGATGGCATAGTCCAGGTTTTCCCCTTTAAAACATATTTTTCAGAAATGTGGTAAACTTGACAAAATGTGATTTGTAATGATTTTATAACATTTATTTTAAGTTAAATAGGATTGAACAAGTGATTTCATAATCTCAGATTGGAGTGAATAGCATGACAAAATGACCAGCAGGTGGCACCAGAGAACCATGAATGAATTTTCTATTCTTTTTATTTTTGCTTAATATCTCTGTAATGCAGCAATGTAAAATTCTGAAACTCGGGTCAGAGAGAGTGCCCAATGGCCCCTATAGAATGAGACTTTCCTGGGGTCCTGGACCAAGGGGACTGGAGTAATGCCCGGTTAAACATGTATCTTTGGGGCTTATATCTCAAAAACGGCTAGAGCAAAACTTTCAAAATCAGGTCGATTATAGGGCTGGATTTGCCCTTTAGAATGAGCTCTCACATGTCTTCAGACTCATCCGTAGTCGGGAGTAAGATGCGATATAGGCGGGGTCCCGCGAAATAGCGATCTCATGAGGGGGCGTCCTAGAGGTCCGCAATCGTTGTGTTCGGGCAAGGGCCCTGAGTGGTCTTACCCACCCAAGTTTGACAGCGCTGACACTTTCCGCTCCCGAGTTATGAGCGATTTTGTACCGGGTGTGACGTCATTGGCGGCCGCCATTTTAAAAACGCCCGATGTTTTTCTCAAAAATCTCGGCGAAAACTCAACGAAACGCCTGAAATTCATACCATTGATAGAGTTCATCTAGATGATTCAAAAAGCAAGTGCTGCGAGATTGGTGGAGATTGTCCTTTAACTTTTGACTAGCTACAATTTAAAATTACCCTATCATATTCAAACAAATGCAAAAGTTTGATAATTATTGACCTAGAGAGTCAGAATGAGCAGATCTAACAAATGATTTAAACATTATGTGATAATAGATGGAAAAGACCATTTAAAGCCAATACAGGCAATTTACCATAGGAAATGCATGGTTTTAAAGCTTTTTAACAGTTATAGCGCCACCTATAGTTTGATCTCCATAAAACTTTGCATGCTTCTTCACTATGTTATTTCACATACCCAACAATTTTCGTGAAGTTTTGAGTTTTCCTTTAGGATTTAAAGGCTTTTGAGTGTATTTTGCCACGCTTTTTCTAAATGACCCTGTTATAGCTTCCCAAAGGGTAAAGTTCAACTTTTTTCGATAATTATTGATCTAAAGAGTCAAGAGAATTGTCCTAGTCTGGTTTGGTTCCGATCAGGCAAAAACCAGGGACTAGTTCGCAAAAGCACGCTTTTTAACATAATCGCGAATATTTAATGAGCGATTTGATTGACAGCAATGGTTCTAGAGGCAAAGTTGTTCAGCATGAGGAGATCTATCATATGATATGAACATTTTGTGGATGTTTGCAACACCATGTGATTACAGAGCCATAAAACTTGTTAGCGCCAACTAGTGGCCGATTTCTTTCAAAATTGTTACAGACCTCTAGGCCATGAGTCGAATATGCCCATCGAGTTTTGTTCTGATCGGCCTCCGTTAACCTTGTCTTATAGGTGCTCAAACTTAATTGGTTGATGGCGGCCATGTTTTTGAGATATGCCGATGTTCTCAATAACTCTCATGGCACTTGGAACCTAGACACTGCATACCGATTTTCATGTCAATTGGACCAACAGTCAGGTGGTCATAGCCTTTTCATGTTTTTTCATGTTATAGCGCCACCAAGTGGTCAATCGTCGTAATTTTAATTTTTTTTAACAAAGACTGAGCCCATACACATGTGTTCCAAGTTTGGTGAAATTATCTTATTGCTTTCTTGAGTTATAATATTTTTAGTAAAATAGGCTCCTGAACATCCATTTTGTTGCCCCAAAGCGACAATGAATCGAAATATCAAGTTTTTTTGATAGATATAGATAATGAGACCATGGAGAACACTTTGGCACTGGTTTGGTTTCAATATGGCGAAAAACCTAGAACTAGTATGCAAAAGTAGGTTTTTGACAAAATTCAAAATGGCGGAAAAATTTGCATACCGGAAATGAATTCGAGATATACGCTTTGTCCGCAATGAGCTCAGCTTTCCAATGATATAAGGCACTTGACCCTTATGATCAACGGTTTAGGAGTTATGAGCAGTTTTGCGCAATTGATCGTTATAGCGCCACCTATAGGCCAATCTGGCTCATAATTTGATAACCTCTCCTCGATTTTTGGACTACCTATTGGCCAAGTTTCAAGTCGCTAGCCCTTACAGTTTGGTCTGCGCTTTACGGAGAATAATAATAATAATAATTAAAGCTGCAAGCAGCATTTAGCGGGGTTCAAGCATTTAAGGCCTTTAAGGACTTAAAGCCTAAAAGCATCAAAAGACACCAAGGTTCATTTAGCAAGCATTTAACCACTGACATAATAGATGAAAATGAACATTTACAGCCAATAAAGGCAATTTAATATAGGATATGTACGGTTTTCAAAGCTTTTTGTCAGTTATAGTGCCACCTATGGTCTAATTTACCATGTACTAGCATAGTTTACCATGATTTACCATGTTCTAGTGTGATTTACCATGATTCACCATAGTTTACCTTGATTTACCATGTTCTTGCCTGATTTACCATGATATTCCCTGTGTTAGTGATTTACCATACTTTACCGTGATTCGCCATATTTTACCATGAATTGCCATAGCTTACATTGATTTAGCATGTCCTGGCATTATTTACTGTGATTTACCATGTTCCAGTTTGATTTACCATGATTCTAGCCTGATTTACCATAGTTTACTACGATTTACCATGTTTCCACATTCTAATATGATTTACCATGATTTACCCCATTGTAGTATGATTTACCACATTGTAGCCTGATTTACCATAGTTTACCATGATTTACCATGTTTCCATATTGTAATATGATTTACCATGATTTACCCCATTGTAGTATGATTTACCACATTGTAGCCTGATCTACCTTAGTTTACCATGATTTACCATGTTTCCATATTCTAATATGATTTACCATGATTTACCACATTGTAGTATGATTTACCACATTGTAGTATGATTTACCATGCTCCTGGCATGATTTACCATAGTTTACCATGATTTACCACGAGTTACCACATTCTAATATGATTTACCATGATTTACCACGAGTTGCCAAATTCTAATATGATTTACCATGATCCTAGCCTGATTTACCATAGTTTACCATGATTTACCATGTTTCCACATTCTAATATGATTTACCATGATTTACCACATTGTAGTATGATTCACCATGATTATAGCATTATTTACCATAGTTCACCATGATTTACCACATTCTAATGTGATTTACCATGATTTACCCCATTGAGGTTTGATTCACCATGATTCTAGCCAATACATTTAATTTTAACCTGTGGAAACACAATAAAGTATATTTCTGATCCTGCAGCCCTCTATAGGACAACATTAGCATTAGAACCAGCACAAGTCTATGGCATTGATAAACATTGACAAAATGGGATATTAAATGTTATTATAATGATTTTTACAATGCCTAGATATGAATTTTAAAGCAAAAACTATTGCCAAATGTAATGTCATGTGTCACCTGCTTATTTGAATAAAGTCTGAGCATTTCTTGAGTAGATATTGGCCAAACACACACACACACACACACACACACACACACACACACACACACATACACACATACAGAGAGAGAGAGAGACAGAAAGACAGACAGACAGATACACACACACACACACACACACACACACACACACACACACTTCTGTTTTACATGTAGATATTTTAAATAAATTATTAGTAACACAATGCTTACTCCTAGTCTTGTAGTAATTTTTACACATTAATCATACCATCATTGTTTGGCAGAATTGTCAATACCACTGTTTAAATAAAAATGAATTGATTGAATTTGTCAAAATGTGATTGTAAATGTTATAATAGTGGCTTTATAATGTCTAATTGTGAATTATAGAGCAATATAATCAAGTAGTATGACAAAATGACATTTTAAAACCAGCAGGTGGCAGCAGAGAACCACTCATTAGCTCATTTTCATTTTAAATGTCTGTTTTCCATTTAATGGGCACATTTTCCCAGGTGAATGCCTTCAAATGTGCTAACTCACATACACATTTTGTTGCAGATATAGATATTTGAATTTAATAAAGGGTATATAAAATATGTTTTCCCCTTTAAAACATATTTTCAGGTGTTATTTTGAATTGTAATGTAATATTGTGAAAAACACATCAAATGAACAAATTAATTGATAAACATTGTCAAAATGTGATTTGCAATGTTATTATAATGATTTTATAAAGTTTATATATGCTTAGTGAGCAGAATGAACCAATAAGTGGTCTTCTGCTGCCCTCTGGTGGCTTTATGGCAATTTAATGTAATACACCAATATAAGCATTGTCACTTTTTAAACTTTTATAGAGGCATCTATTGCCCGATCTCCATGAAATGTTGTATGCTTGTTTAGAGTCATGTGTCACATCTACTTAACTCTTTTTGAGATGATCTAAACATTCAATGAGGAGTTAAAGGCTTTTTGGGGACATTTGGTCAAAATCACATATTGATATGACTCTATTATAGCCATCCAATTGCAAAAGTTATTTTTCTATATAATTATTGACCTAGAGAGTCAGAATGAGCAGATCTAACAAATGATTTAAACATTATATTGCAACAGATGGAAAATACCATTTTCAGCTAATACAGGCAATTTTCCATAGGAAATGCATGGTTTTAAAGCTTTTAACAGTTATAGCACCACCTATAGTCCGATCTCCATAAAACTTTGCATGCTTCTTCAGCATGTTATGCCACATATACCCAACAATTTTCGTGAAGTTTTGAGTTTCCCTTTAGGATTTATAGGCTTGTGAGTGCATTTTTCCACACCTCTTTTTTAAATGACCCTGTTATAGCCATCCAAATACAAAAGTTCAACTTTTTTGATAATTATTGATCTAGAGAGTCCAGAGAATTGTCCTAGACTGGTTTGGTTCCGATCGGGCAAAAAACCAGGGACTAGTTCGCAAAAGTAGGGTTTTAACATAATCGCCAATATTTAATGAACGATTTGATTGACAGCAATGGTTCTAGAGGCAAAGTTGTTCAGCATGAGGAGATCTATCATATGATATGCATATTTGTGTATGTGTGAAACACCACGTGATTACAGAGCCATAAAACTCGTTAGCGCCAACTAGTGGCCGATTTCTTTCAAAATTCTTACAGACCTCTAAGGCCATGAGTCAAACATGCCCATCGAGTTTCATTCCGATCGGCCTCCATTAACCTTGTCTAATAAGTGCTCAAATTTAATTGGCTGTGGCGGCCATGTTTTTAAGATACGCCAATGTCCTCATAGACATATATGGTACCTTGGGCCAAGACACTGCATACCAATTTTCAAGTCAATCGGACTAGCGGTCGGTGGTTATAGCCCTTTTTGTGTTTTTCATGTTATAGCGCCACCAAGTGGCTAATCGTCGCGACTTTTTTATCCTGACCAAAGACTGAGCCCTTACATATGTTTACCAAGTTTGGTGAAGATATCTCATTTCGTTTTTGAGTTATAGCCTTTTAGTAAAATAGGCCCCGCCCCAAACGTCCGCTTTACGCCTTAACGACCGTGAATCGAAATTTCTAATTTTTTCAATTATTTTTGATAATCAGACTCCAGTGGACATTTTGGCACTGGTTTGGTTCTGATTGGACAAAAACCTAGGAATAGTTGGCAAAAGTATGTTTTCGACAAAATTCAAAATGGCGGAAAATTTGCATACCGGAAATGAAATCGGAGATATACGTTTTACGTCAGGTATTCAGCTTTCCAATGATATCAGACACTTGAGTCTACGACATACGGTATATGAGTTATGAGCAGTTTCGCGCAATTGATTGCTATAGCGCCACCTATAGGCCAATCTGGCTCATAATTTGATAACCTCTCTCGATTTTTGTACTACCTATTGGCCAAGTTTCAAGTCTCTAGCCCTTACGGTTTGGTCTGCACGATGCTTTTTGGCTGAATAATAATAATAATAATAATAATTAAAGCTGCAAGCAGCATTTAGCGGGTTCAAGCATTTAAGGCCTTTAAGGACTTAAAGCCTAAAAGCATCAAAAGACACCAAGGTTCATTTAGAAAGCATTTAACCACTGACATAATAGATGAAAATGACCATTTACAGCCAATAAAGGCAATTTAATATAGGATATGTGTGGTTTTCAAAGCTTTTTGTCAGTTATAGTGCCACCTATGGTCTAATTTACCATGTACTAGCATAGTTTACCATGATTTACCATGTTCTAGTGTGATTTACCATGATTCACCATAGTTTACCTTGATTTACCATGTTCTTGCCTGATTTACCATGATATTCCCTGTGTTAGTGATTTAACATACTTTACCGTGATTCGCCATATTTTACCATGAATTACCATAGCTTACATTGATTTAGCATGTCCTGGCATGATTTACTGTGATTTACCATGTTCCAGTTTTATTTACCATGATTCTAGCCTGATTTACCATAGTTTACCATGATTTACCATGTTTCCACATTCTAATATGATTTACTATGATTTACCACATTGTAGGATGATTTACCATGATCCTGGCATGATTTACCATAGTTTACCATGATTTACCACGAGTTACCACATTCTAATATGATTTACCATGATTTACCACAAATTGCCACAGTCTAATATGATTTACCATGATTTACCACAAATTGCCACATTCTAATATGATTTACCATGATCCTAGCCTGATTTACCATAGTTTACCATGATTTACCATGTTTCCACATTCCAATATGATTTACCACATTGTAGTATGATTTACCACATTGTGGTATGATTCACCATGATTATAGCATTATTTACCATAGTTCAGCATGATTTACCAAATTCTAATGTGATTTACCATGATTTACCCCATTGAGGTTTGATTCAACATGATTCTAGCCTATACATTTAATTTTAACCTGTGGAAACACAAGAAAGTATATTTCTGATCCTGCAGCCCCCTCTATAGGACAACATTAGCATTAGAACCAGCACAAGTCTATGGCATTGATAAACATTGACAAAATGGGATATTAAATGTTATTATAATGATTTTTACAATGCCTAGATATTAATTTTAAAGCAAAAAACTATTGCCAAATGTAATGTCATGTGTCACCTGCTTATTTGAATAAAGTCTAAGCATTTCTTGAGTAGATATTGGCCACACACACACACACACACACACATACAGAGAGAGAGAGAGAGAGAGAGAGAGAGAGAGAGAGAAAGACAGACAGACTGATACACACACACAAACACACACACACACACACACACACACACACACACACACACACACACACACACACACACACGCACACACACACACGCAGCACACACACACACACACACACACTTCTGTTTTACATGTAGATATTTTAAATAAATTATTAGTAACACAATGCTTACTCCAAGAACCACTCATTAGCTCATTTTCATTGTAAACGTCTGTTTTCCATTTAATGGGCACATTTTCCGGTGAATGCCTTTAATTTAATTACTTATTCTATCTTTTCCCTTTAAAACATATTTTCAGGTGTTATTTTGAATTGTAATGTAATATTGTGAAAAACACATCAAATGAACAAATTAATTGATAAACATTGTCAAAATGTGATTTGCAATGTTATTATAATGATTTTATAAAGTTTATATATGCTTAGTGAGCAGAATGAACCAATAAGTGGTCTTATGCTGCCCTCTGGTGGTTTTATGGCAATTTAATTTAATACACCAAAATAAGCATTGTCACTTTTTTAATTTTTAAAGAGGCATCTATTGCCTGATCTCCATGAAATGTTGTATGCTTGTTTAGAGTCATGTGTCACACGTACTTCCTCTTTTGAGATTATCTAAACATTCAATGAGGAGTTAAAGGCTTTTTGGGGACATTTGGTCAAAATCACATATTGATTTGACTATTATAGCCATCCAATTGTAAAAGTTATTTTTTCAATATAATTATTGACCTAGAGAGTCAGAATGAGCAGATCTAATGAATGTTTTAAACATTATATTGCAACTGATGGAAAATACCATTTGCAGCTAATACAGGCAATTTTCCATAGGAAATGCATGGTTTTAAAGCTTTTTAAAAGTTATAGCGCCACCTATAGTCCGATCTCCATAAAACTTTGCATGCTTCTTCAGCATGTTATGCCACATATACCCAACAATTTTCGTGAAGTTTTGAGTTTTCCTTTAGGATTTATAGGCTTTGAGTGCATTTTTCCACACCTCTTTTTAAATGACCCTGTTATAGCCATTCCAAATGCAAAAGTCCAACTTTTTTCAATAATTATTGATCTAGAGAGTCCAGAGAATTTTTCTAGACTGGTTTGGTTCCGATCGGGCAAAAACCAGGGACTAGTTTGCAAAAGTAGGTTTTTAACATAATTGTAAATATTTAATGAACGATTTGATTGACAAGCAATGATTCTAGAGGCAAAGTTGTTCAACATGAGGAGATCTATCTTATGATATGCATATTTTGTGGATGTGTGCAACACCATGTGATTACAGAGCCATAAAACTCGTTAGCGCCAACTAGTGGCCGATTTCTTTCAAAATTCTTACAGACCTCTAGGCCATGAGTCGAACATGCCCATCGAGTTTCGTTCCGATCGGCCTCCGTTAACCTTGTCTTATAGGTGCTCAAACTTAATTGGTTGATGGCGCCATGTTTTTTGAGATACGCCAATGTCCTCATAGACATACATGGGGCCTTGGACCAAGACACTGCACACCAATTTTCAAGTCAATCAGACTAACGATCAGGTGGTCATAGCCTTTATTATGTTTTTGTAACATTATAGCGCCACCTAGAGCTCAATCTTCGCCTTTTTTTTACTGTGACCTCAAATTGAGTCCATACACATGTGTACCAAGTTTGATGAATATATCTAATTTACTTTTTGAGTTATAGCCTTTTTAGTAAAATAGGCTCCGCCTGAACGTCCATTTTGTCGCCCTTATCGACCATGAATCAAATTTCTACTTTTTTCAATGATTATTGATATTCAGTCTCCAGAGAACAGTTGTGAACTGGTTTGGTTCGATCAGGCCAAAACCAGGGACTAGTTCGCAAAAGTAGGTTTTCAACAATATTCAAAATGGCGGAAAAATTTGCATACCGGAAATGAAATCGGAGATATACGTTTTGTTTGGCAAGGACTCAGCTTTCCAGTGATATAAGACACTTGAGTGTGGACCAAACGGTTTAGGAGTTATGAGCTATTTTGCGCTTTTGGTTGCTGTAGCGCCACCTATTGGCCATTTGGGGTCATAGCTTCTCAGGGTCGTCCCAGGCTGAGGACTACCATCTGACAAAGTTTCAACGCTCCAGCCCTTACGGTTTGGGCTGCACGATGCGTTTTACCGGAGAATAATAATAATAATAAAAATCAGTACAATTACAATAGGGTTTCAGCACTTCGTGCTCGAACCCCTAATTAAAGCATTTAAAGCCTTTAAGCATTTAAGTCCTGTTGAATTTAAGGCCTTTAAACAGTAAATAATTAAAATTGACAGTTTAGGTGAAATTAAGTGATGAATTGACAAAATGTGATTTTAAAATGTTATAATGGTGACTTTATAAAGTCAAAATATGAATTATAGAACAAAATGACTATTTTAAGCAGCAGGTTGCAGTAGAGGATAACTCATTGGCTGACTTTAATTTTAAAAGTATATGTTTGTATTAAGACACATTTTCCATGTTAACTCTTATATGTGATTACACACATACATATTTGGTTGCAGAAATAGATATCTGAAATAGGTGGTGTACAACAGATGGCATAGTCCAGGTTTTCCCCTTTAAAACATATTTTTCAGAAATGTGGTAAACTTCGACAAAATGTGATTTGTAATGATTTTATAACATTTATTTTAAGTTAAATAGGATTGAACAAGTGATTTCATAATCTCAGATTGGAGTGAATAGCATGACAAAATGACCAGCAGGTGGCACCAGAGAACCATGAATGAATTTTCTATTCTTTTTATTTTTGCTTAATATCTCTGTAATGCAGCAATGTAAAATTCTGAAACTCGGGTCAGAGAGAGTGCCCAATGGCCCCTATAGAATGAGACTTTCCTGGGGTCCTGGACCAAGGGGACTGGAGTAATGCCCGGTTAAACATGTATCTTTTGGGGCTTATATCTCAAAAACGGGCTAGAGCAAAACTTTCAAAATCAGGTCGATTATAGGGCTGGATTTGCCCTTTAGAATGAGCTCTCACATGTCTTCAGACTCATCCGTAGTCGGGAGTAAGATGCGATATAGGCGGGGGGGCCCGCGAAATAGCGATCCGCGAGGGGGCGTCCTAGAGGTCCGCAATCGTTGTGTTCGGGCAAGGGCCCTGAGTGGTCTTACCCACCCGAGTTTGACAGCGCTGACACTTTCCGTTCCCGAGTTATGAGCGATTTTGTACCGGGGTGTGACGTCATTGGCGGCCGCCATTTTAAAAACGCGCCCGATGTTTTTCTCAAAAATCTCGGCGAAAACTCAACGAAAACGCCTGAAATTCATACCATTGATAGAGTTAATCTAGATGATTCGAAAAAGGCAAGTGCTGCCGAGATTGGTGGAGATTGTCCTTTAACTTTTGACTAGCTACAATTTAAAATTACCCTATCATATTCAAACAAATGCAAAAGTTTGATAATTATTGACCTAGAGAGTCAGAATGAGCAGATCTAACAAATGATTTAAACATTATGTGATAATAGATGGAAAAGACCATTTAAAGCCAATACAGGCAATTTACCATAGGAAATGCATGGTTTTAAAGCTTTTAACAGTTATAGCGCCACCTATAGTTTGATCTCCATAAAACTTTGCATGCTTCTTCAGTATGTTATTTCACATATACCCAACAATTTTCGTGAAGTTTTGAGTTTTCCCTTAGGATTTAAAGGCTTTTGAGTGTATTTTGCCACGCCCATTTTCTAAATGACCCTGTTATAGCTTCCAAACGGGTAAAGTTCAACTTTTTTTCGATAATTATTGATCTAGAGAGTCAAGAGAATTGTCCTAGACTGGTTTGGTTCGATCAGGCAAAAAACCAGGGACTAGTTCGCAAAAGTAGGTTTTTAACATAATCGCAAATATTTAATTAACGATTTGATTGACAGCAATGGTTCTAGAGGCAAAGTTGTTCAGCATGAGGAGATCTATCATATGATATGCACATTATGTGGATGTGTGCAACACCATGTGATTACAGAGCCATAAAACTCGTTAGCGCCAACTAGTGGCCGATTTCTTTCAAAATTGTTACAGACCTCTAGGGCCATGAGTCAAACATGCCCATCGAGTTTCGTTCCGATCGGCCTCCGTTAACCTTGTCTTATAGGTGCTCAAACTTAATTGGTTGATGGCGGCCATGTTTTTTGAGATATGCCGATGTTCTCAATAACTCTCATGGCACTTGGAACCTAGAAACTGCATACCGATTTTCATGTCAATTGGACCAACAGTCAGGTGGTCACAGCCTTTTTCATGTTTTTTTCATGTTATAGCGCCACCAAGTGGTCAATCGTCATATTTTTTTTTTTTTTAACAAAGACTGAGCCCATACACATGTGTTCCAAGTTTGGTGAAATTATCTTATTGCTTTCTTGAGTTATAATATTTTTAGTAAAATAGGCTCCGCCCTGAACCTCCATTTTGTTGCCCCAAAGCGACAATGAATCGAAATATCAAATTTTTTTGATAGATATAGATAATGAGACCATGGAGAACACTTTGGCACTGGTTTGGTTTCAATATGGCGAAAAACCTAGGACTAGTATGCAAAAGTAGGATTTTGACAAAATTCAAAATGGCGGAAAAATTTGCATACCGGAAATGAATTCGGAGATATACGTTTTGTCCGCCATGAGCTCAGCTTTCCAATGATATAAGGCACTTGACCCTTATGATCAACGGTTTAGGAGTTATGAGCAGTTTTGCGCAATTGATTGTTATAGCGCCACCTATAGGCCAATCTGGCTCATAATTTGATAACCTCTCCTCGATTTTTGGACTACCTATTGGCCAAGTTTCAAGTCGCTAGCCCTTACAGTTTGGTCTGCACAACGCGTTTACACGGAGAATAATAATAATAATAATAATAATAATAAAGCTGCAAGCAGCATTTAGCGGGTTCAAGCAATTGAGGCCTTTAAGCATTTAAGGACTTTAAACACTAAAATAATTAAAATTGAGAGTTCAGGTGAAAATAATCTGACAATATGTGATTTTAAATGTTATAATAGTCATTTTTAAATTTTTAGAACAAAATTTGTAATTTAACCAGCAAGTGGCATTAGAAGATAAGTGATTGGCTCACTTTCATTTGTAAATTGTCTGTATTTGATATCAAAGTATTTTTTCCATGTTAAGTCTATTAAAAGTGCTTACACACACACACACACACACACACACACACACACACACACACAAACACACACACACACAAACACACAAAGATATTTAAAAGGAAGTTCTCTTTAAAACATGTTTAGGTATCATTGTTATTGAAATGTATCATAATTGCAAAAAAAATGTCAAATAAAACAAAGTGGTAAATCTTGACAAAAATGTGATTTGTAATGTTAGTATAATGATTTTTAAAAGTTTAAATGTGATTCTATATGAAATAAAACCTTGAAAATAACAGTATGAATGTGCCAATGAGTGGTCTTTTGGTGCCATGTGGTGGTTTTATTTGGAAATTTCATTAAAACCTGCTACTGATTTCTTTGAAATTGAGCATGTTTGTTTAGAGTCATATGTCACATGTACTTACATTCTCTGAGAAGATCTGAAAATTCATTGAGGAGTTAAAGGCTTTCGGGACACTTGGTCAAGGCCACGTATTGAAATTATAGCCATCCAAATGCAAAAGTATTTTCACATTTTTCATGTTTACACCTTTAAACATGCTTACACAAACACACATTTTGTTACAGATATAGATGTAGCCAGTTCAAAACATTTTTTTTACAAAATGTGATTGTAAATGTATAATAATGATTTTATAATGTCTAAATATGAATTAAGGAACAACGTTAGAGAGTATTAGGACAAAAATGACTATTTTAACCAGCATATGGCAGCGTAGAACCACTCATTGGCTGACTTTAATTTTAAAAGTATGTGTTTGTATTAAGGCAAATTTTCCATATTAATTCTTGTGTGTGATTACACATATACACATTTTGTTGCAGATATAGATATCTGAAATAGAAGATGGACAACAAATGGCATAGTCCCGGTTTTCCCCTTTTAAAATACATTTTTCAGCTCTCATTTTAATGTAATACTATTGCAAGAACATACCTCAAGTTAATTGGTAAACTTTGACAAAATGTGATTTGTAATGATATTATAACAATATTTTAAAGTTTAAATAGGATTGAACAGTTAGCAGGATGAGCCAATGAGTGGTCTTCTGCTGCCCTATGGTGGCTTTATGGCATTTGTAGGGAATATGTAATATGTTTTTTAAACTTTTAAATGTGCTTATTTTGTTGCATATATATATATATATATATATATATATATATATATATATATATATATATATATATATATATATATATATATATATATATTTGAAATACATGATTTTGACTAAATGTGATTGTAATTTTTCACAAGTGATTTTATAATCTGAGATTAAAGTGAGTAGCATGACAAAATGACCAGCAGGTGGCACTAAAGAACCATGAATGTATAACCATGAAAGAATATGAATGAATTTGTTTTTTGCTTAATATCTCTGGAATGCAGCCATGGAAAATTCTGAAAGTCGGGTCATAGAAAGGGCTCAATGGCCCTATAGAATGAGACTATCCCTGAGGTCCTGGGCCAAGGGAGACCGGAGTAATGCCCGTTTAAACATGTACCTTTGGGGCTTATATCTCAAAAACGGCTTGAGTAAAACATTTGTAATTTAGCTCGATTGTAGGGCTGGATTTGCCCTTTAGAATGAGCTCTCACATGTCTTCAGACTCCTCCGTAGTCGGGAGTAATAGGCGGTATAAGCGGGGTCCCGCCAAGTAGCGATCCGCGAGGGGCGTCCTCGAGGCCCGCGATCGTTGTGTTCGGGCAAGGGCCCTGAGTGGTCTTACCCACCCGAGTTTGACAGCGCTGACACTTTCCGATCCCGAGTTATGAGCGATTTTGTACCGGAGGTGTGACGTCATTGGCGGCGCCATTTTAAAACTCTCGATGGTTTTTCCCCAAAATCTCGGCGAAAACTCAACGAAAACGCCTGAAATTCATACAATTGATAGAGTTCATCTAGATGATTCGAAAAATGCAAGTGCTCCCGAGATTGGTGGAGATTTTATTTTAACTTATAACTTTTGACTGGCTTCCATTTAAAATGAACCTATTGTATTTAAACAAATGCAAAAGTTCAACTTTTTTTTGATAACTATTGATCTAGAGAGTCCAGAGAATTGTACTGCTTTGGTTTTATTCAGATTGAGCGAAAAACCTAGGACTAGTTCGCAAAAATATGTTTTTAACATAATTGTGAATATTTAATGAACTATTTGATTGACAACAGTGGTTCTTGAGGCAAAGTTGTTCAGTATTAGGAGATCTATCAAATGATATCAATATTGTGTGGATATGTCAAACACCACATGATTACAGAGGTATAAAACTCAAGTTAGCGCCAACTAGTGGCCGAGTTCTTTGAAAATTCTTACAGACCTTTAGGTCCATGAGTCAAACATGCCTACCGAGTTTTGTTCCAATTGGCCTCCATTAACCTTGTCTTATTAGTGCTCAAAATTCATTAGCCAATGGCGGCCATGTTTTTGAGATACACCAATGTCCTAATAGACTATCATGGCACTTGGGACCAAGACACTATACCAATTTTAAGGTCAATTGGACTAGCGGTCGGGTGGTTACAGCTCTTTTTAACATTTATTCATGTTATAGCGCCACCAAGTGTTCAATAGTCATGTTTTTTTTTAAGTAACCAAAGAATGAACCTATACATATGTGTACCAAGTTTGGTGAAATTATGCCATTGTGTTCTTGAGTTATAGCTCTTTAGTAAAATAGGCTCCTCCCACAATGTACGTTTTGGAATCTCTTAGCAACAATAAATCGAAATTTCAGCTTTTTTTTAATATTTATTAATATTCAGATGCCAGAGAACATTTGTGCACTGGTTTGGTTCCGATTAAAACCAGGGACTAGTTCGCAAAAGTAGTTTTTCGACAAAATTCAAAATGGCGGAAAATTTTTCTAGACGGAAATAAAATCGGAGATATACGTTTTGTTCGCCAAGGTCTCAGCTTTCCAATGATATAAGGCACTTGAGTGTGGACTAAACGGTTTAGGAGTTATGCACCATTTCGCGCTTTTGATTGCTGTAGCGCCCCCTATTGGCCAATCGGGGTCATAATTTGATAAGCTCTCCTCGATTTTTGGGCTACCATGTGGCAAAGTGTCAAGTCTCTAGCATTTACGGTTTGGTCTGCACGATGCGTTTTAGGGGAGAATAATAATAATAATAAAAACCCTAACAATAACAATAGGGTTTCAGCATTTCATGCTTGAACCCCTAATAATAAAAATCCTTACAATTACAATAGGTGTTCAGCACTTGTGCTTGAACCCCTAATAATAATAAAAATCCTTACAATTACAATAGGTGTTCAGCACTTCGTGCTTGAACCCCTAATAACCTTAACCAAAGTAGATTATTATTTTTTTATTATTTTTTTAAAAGAAACCTACTTCAATGTAGCTAATAATATGTTATGATAACATCGCGCTTAACAATTATAATTTAAATAATTGTAATGACAATCGGGGTGAGGATATCTAAATCAGAGAAAATCATGGTTTGTTTTTAACAGTGGATTCGGTGACGTTAGAGCTGTTTCGCGCAACAAAGTATGCCCATCTCTACTCTTGTTCTACTCTTGTTCTACACATGCGAACACACACACACACACACACATCTTCCTGAAAGTGTGAACAGGGCCAGTGAAAACACTTATATTTAAAAGCAGTGGTATGTATTCACTTTGAGTCGAGGCAGGCCACGTGTTCTGCCAAATCTGTGCCTTTTTCCCTTATCCCATTTCTCAAATGTTGTATTTGGTGTCATTACTTTTACAGGAGATGCAAAGGAGAATCGATTCATGGCTGAAAAGGATGAATATGGTGCAGACACTATGACAGAAATCCATATTATTGGACGGATTGTCCTCAACTTGTGGAGGATTATGAAGACGGAGGTTTACTTAACATTCATACCCCCAGAATGCCAGAGTTAACTGTTTATCTGAGTGTTCTCTTAATTAACTGCTTCATGTTAATTTGCAGGCTGCATTAAATAACTACACTTTTGAGAATGTGGCTTTCCACCTCCTGCATCAGCGTTTTCCTCTCTACAGCCATCGCACACTCTCTGACTGGTTTGACCACAACACACACCTGCACAGGTGAGAATGGATCTCGCATCAGTCAGATGCCTGGTTTTATTGCAGAGTTGTTCCTTTAAATGCCAGCTTGAATCCTGATACCAGCATACAGATTACTGCAACTGTACCATATATACTATACTGTATGCAGGGGCGCAAAATGGGGTATGCAGTATATGCTGTAAATGTCATAATAAAAAGCTTTTTTTTATTATAAAAGGAAACATTTTAATGCTAACGTCTTTTTAGCATTATAAAAGTTTTAAAAAATTGTTTTATCAAGTGATATTTTGTTTTTCATTTGAAAGCATTTCAATTTCCACTAATCTACGCACCCAAAAAAACATTTGAAAAGGAAAAAGAATAAGGGAAAATGAAAAGCAATGTATTAAAGTAAGATTGATAAGCTTAACCTATAATTTTTATCATTAAGTCTTGAGAGGGCACAGTGATGCATTAATATCTGTTAATTTTCAAAAATATCTTGCTCAAAAGATAAAGTCAGTATGTAATGTTTGTGAATTATACATTTAATTTACATTTGAGAAAAACTGAAGAGATTGTTGATGTTAACTGAGCCTCTAACCACCAAGCAAAATTTAGCTTTTCAGCTCATCCCTTGTTGAATGCAGATGAGCATGTTATGTCCATGGGCACATTAATAGATGGACATCCATGGACTGAAGCCCAGGGGCATACTGGCTGCTTGAAAATAATATTTTTGAAATAATTTTTGTAAATGGGAGTTTCCAAAAGATAACCAAACTCGTATCCTATAACCAAACTCGCACCACAGCCCTCTGCCTCCTCCTGCTTCCCACAAATTCAAATAATAATCATAAACGAATAATACATTAAAACATTAGAATTTAACCATCAAATATTTTTCAATTAAGCAATCATTGCTTTAAAAAAGTTTAAGTGGAAAGTCAGTAATAAAATGAAGAGCAAAATGCATTACATAATTGTTTTCTGTCCGTTGCTACAGTTATCACTGTCAATCATTTCAATTTCAGGAAAGACTTAACGTAACAATTTAGATGATTTATTATCTACACCTATTTATATGCAGTTTTCACTTCTAAACAGCAAGCTTTCTGTATATATCCCTTTCAAAATTTCAATAAAAGTTTTTAAACTCGCTACATACTGCAAAGTGCTCTTGTGAAAACCTGTTATAATAAAATAAACCCAGTTAATATTTTATTTACATCATGTCTACACTTTGGTGGAATGAAAGGATTCACAGGTGTTTAGAAAACTGGTGTTTTGAGTGGAGGGGATTCTGAATAAACACCTCTGATTGGACACTGCATTCATGCACTCAATAGATTTCTGTGATTTACTACAACGCTAAATGCTTCAAATTAAAACACTGTGTATGCACTCTATTCAAGGTGCAAAAACACAACCGCCTATCGGTGTGTATCTAAGTTGGTTTGTCTGTAAAACCGGTACTGCAGAAAGACTGGTTTGGTCACATTTCTTTTTAGTTTCGATACAATTTCAGTATCCACTTTGTACTAAAATACCAGTATTTTTACAAAACTACTATTGTGAGGTTAATGCATAAGAATGGCTTCTTTTGGAATGTGTAGACAAATGACAATTTACACTGTTCGTCATTTAATTACTAAATCTCATGTTAAGGAAACAATAATTCAATAATTGGATGTTATAAATTACTGCTGATATTACTTGAAGCTAATTTGTCACACTGAAATATAAGTCGAGCACATTGCATTATGTACGGTGGCCCAGTAGTGCAGCCCTACTAAATTAAACCAAAACACAACGAAATCGCCACAACACAACGGAATTAAACCACAACACAAAGAAATCGCCACAACACAACAGAAACGAGCCACAACACAATGGTAGAAAGAGCCACAGCACAACGAAATCGCCACAACAAAATGGAAACGAGCCACAGCACAACAAAATCGCCACAACACAACGGAAACAAGCCAGAACACAACGGAAATGCTCCCGACCACGAGGGGGCTCTCAGAGTGCAATTAAGTTAGTTTTCCTTGCCATTGTTCTATAGATTGGCCAGTCTTACAAAAATATAAACACTACGATCAGTTTTAAGTGTGCAACCATTGTATATCGACATTAAATATCAATTCAAAATCACCTACATGCATTATAGCTGCATAGTTATACTCGAAAACGCTTTTACATGGTGCTTGATGCCCAACTGAACGTCTGCCAATTCCACCATGCAGTTGAAACATATAATTTGTTTGAATTAAAATAACTTTTAACATTTAAAAACAGACATGTTAAAATTCCACAGCTTTGTTGTATTCTAAAAAACTGACTCAATAATGCACAACATTGGAACATTTAAACAAAACAAAAAAGTCATTTTAATTCATAAAATGATACGTTTCAACCACTTGGTGGAGTTGGCAGACGTTCTCTTGGGCATCAAGCGTCGTGACAGCGTGTAAAAACGTTCACGAGTATAAATCAATCAACTTTATTTATATAGCGCTTTTACAATGACGATTGTTTCAAAGCAGCTTCACAGTGTTAAACAGGACAACATTGCAACAAAATTTGATTTGGCTAGTTTAATTTGGATAGTTTATAGAATTATATATGACCAAATTAATAAATTCTATTTGTATATTTAGTTGAGTAACTTGGATCATAATTTAAATGTCCCCAACTGAGCAAGCCAAGCCAAAGGCGACAGTGGCAAGGAACCAAAACTCCATCAGGGCATGATGGAGAAAAATAAACAGGAGAAACCAGACTCAGTCGGGGTGCCAGTTCTCCTCTGGCCTATTATTAACAGTGTATAAGTATTACTCTGGCAACCTTGCAGGTCATAAATCATATTAGATAGGAATATTCGAAATTTTGGGTATGATGCAGACGGGTTCATTTAGGATGGCGCGTCGATTACACAAGAATATGAATACTTGAAAGATCGGAGTTATTGCGCGAGACGGGTTAATTGAGGATGACGTTCGGTGAGGCGAATTCAGAGGAGACACTAATGGACACGGTCTCAGCAGACACTCCAGGATGAGCTGGTCATGTCCAGATGCAGGTCCACCATCCGATCCGGACACGGCCTGGATCCGCCGACTGCAGTAAACCTCGGGATAAACAGAGAGACTAACATTAGTGTGGATGCCACTCTTTTTATGATGTAACGAGTACATCAGGTGTTATGGGAAGTGTTCCCGGTTCCGCTGACCTAGTTAAAGCAGCCTAACAATCAGTCATTTGATTTGAATAAAGAAAGTTAAAAATGTTCTATGTGTATGCCATAGTAAAGAGATGTGTTTTTAGTCTAGATTTAAACTGACAGAGTGTGTCTGCTTCCCGAACATTGCTAGGAAGACTGTTCCAGAGTTTAGGTGCTAAATAGGAAAAGGATCGACCGCCTGCAGTTGATTTAGATATTCTAGGTATTTTCAACTGGCCAGAGTTTAGAGACCGCAATAGACGTGATGGAGTATAATGCGTTAAGAGCTCGCTTAAGTACTGGGGAGCTAAACCATTTATTGCTTTATAAGTAATAAGCAAGATTTTAAAATGTATGCGATGTTTAATAGGAGCCAGTGCAGTGTTGACAGAACTGGACTAATATGATCGTACTTCCTGGTTCGAGTAAGAACTCGAGCTGCTGCGTTTTGGACCAGCTGGAGTTTATTTATTAGGCGGGCAGGGCAACCACCCAGTAGAGCATTACAATAATCTAGCCTTGAGCTCATGAACGCATGTACTAATTGTTCAGCATTTTGCATTGAAAGCATGTGACGTAATTTAGATATATTTTTAAGATGGTAGAATGCAGTTTTACAGATGCTAGAAACGTGGCTTTCAAACGAAAGATTGGTATCAAAGAGCACACCCAGGTTCCTCACTGACGACGAGGACTTGACAGAGCAGCCATCGAGGGTTAGACAGTATTCTAGGGCACTACTTGTGGAGCTTTTCTGTCCAATAATTAAAAATTCAGTTTTATCTGAATTAAGTTGCAGGAAATTACTATTCATCCAATTTTTAATATCAGCTATGCATTCCGTTAATCTTGTGAATTGGTAAGTTTCAGGGTGTGAGAATTATAGAGCTGAGTATCATCAGCATAACAATGAAAACTAACGCCATGCTTCCTAATGATATCTCCCAGTGGTAGCATATACAGGGTGAAAAGCAACGGTCCTAACACTGAGCCTTGCGGTACTCCATACTGAACTTGTGATCGGTGTGACATCTCTTCATTTACTGCTACAAACTGATAACGGTCAGATAAGTAAGATTTAAACCATGCCAATGCAGTTCCACTAATGCCAACATAATTTTCGAGTCTATTCAAAAGAATATTGTGATCGATAGTATCGAATGCAGCGCTAAGATCGAGTAACACTAATAGAGAGATACAACCACGATCAGATGATAAGAGTAAATCATTTGTAACTCTAATTAGAGCAGTCTCAGTACTATGATACGGTCTAAACCCTGACTGGAAATCCTCACAGATGCCATTTCTTTCTAAAAAGGAACATAATTGTGAAGACACAGCCTTTTCTATTATTTTTGATAGAAACGGTAGATTCAAGATTGTCTGTAATTGACTAATTCTTTAGGATCAAGTTGCGGTTTTTTAATAAGTGGTTTAATTACAGCCAACTTAAAAGTTTTTGGTACATATCATAATGTCAAGGATGAATTAATAATATTAAGCAGAGGATCTATGACCTCTGGAAGCATCTCTTTTAATAGCCTAGTCGGTATAGGGTCAAGCATACATGTTGTTGATTTTGATGATTTAACAAGTTTAAACTCTGCTATAGGAGGAGAAGAATTGGCTAGAGTGTAATTTTTCCTCAGTGAGACTACAATGTTCTGTCTGAAATGATACTGTAGTAGACGGCTGCATGGTTATAATTTTATTCCTAATGTTATCAATCTTTCTAGTAAAGAAGTTCATAAAGTCATTACTGCTGTGTTGTTTACAAACGTCAGAAGTTGAAGCTTTATCCTTTGTTAATTTAGCCACTGTATCGAATAAATACCTAGGGTTGTGTTTGTTTTCTTCTAAAAGAGTTGAGAAATAAGCAGATCTAGCAGTTTTTATGGCCTTTCTGTATGCAATCATGCTCTCTTTCCACAAATTGTTTTGTTTTCTTCCAGCTGCGCTCCATTTTTCTGGCTGCTGTTTTAAGGGCCCGAGTGTGCTTTCGTTGTACCTGGCGTTGGATTATTTGCTTTAATCTTCTTTAAGCGCCGAGGAGCAACTATGTCTAAAGTGCTAGTAAAGAGAGAGTCAGTAGTTTCTGTTGCAACATCAAGTTCCTCTTGGCTATCTGTAATTCTGAGGAGATGGAACTGATGAGGAAGATTATGTATAAAGCAATCTTTAGTCGCAGCGGTTATAGTCCTGCCATATTTGAAGCGAGGATGGCTTTGCAGCTTTAATTAAGTATACATGATATTAGGTAATGATCTGAGATGTCATCGCTCTGCTGCAGAATTTTAATGGTATCAACATTTAGTCCATGTGACAGTATTAGATCTAAAGTATGATTATGGCGATGAGTGGGTCCCGATACGTGTTGTCTAACTCCAATAGAGTTTAGAATGTCTTTAAATGCCAATCCCAATGCGTCTTTTTCATTGTCAACATGGATATTAAAATCACCAACAATTAGTACTTTATCTGCAGCCAGTACTAACTCTCATAGAAAAAAAAGCTAATTCTTTGATAAAGTCTGTATTGTGCCCTGGTGGCCTGTATACAGTAGGCAACACAAATGTCAAACGGGATTTATCATTTACACTACACAATGTTACATAAAGCACCAAAACTTCAAAGGAATTATATTTGAAACTAGACTTCTGAGTAATACTGAAGTTATCATTATAAATTACAGCAACACCTCCCCCTTTTCCTTTCAGACGTGGCTCGTGTTTATAACAATAATCTTGGGGAGTGGACTCATTTAAAGTAATGTAGTCGTCAGGTTTCTGTCAAACACAGCACATCTAGGTTATGATCTATAATCATATCATTAACAATAAGCGTTTTTGGCGAAAGGGATCGAATATTCAGCAACCCGAGATTTATCAATTGTTCATCCGTATTATATCTGTTGTTTATTTGTTGGACATCAATTACATTTTTACTGTTGAATGGTTTTGATGGTTTTTGTATTTACTGATTCGGGGAACAGACACAGTCTCTATGTGATAATATCTAGGTGAAAGCGTCTCTATGTGCTGGGATTTAGCTGACTCTGGTGCCGTGAGACAGCTAGCAGACGGTTGGTTTAGCCAGTTTGTCCGCTTCCTGACCTGGGCCCCAGTGAGTCAAGGTTTAGCTCTAAGACTATGTGCCAAATTACTATAGAGAAGAGCAGCACCAGCCCGGGTAGGATGAATGCTGTCTATCTTCAACAGGTCGGGTCTGCCCCAAAAACTTTTCCAATTGTCTATGAACCCTATGTTATTTTGCGGACACCACTTAGACAACCAGCCATTGAGTGATGATAATCTGCTAACTATTTCATCACTCCTTTTAACAGGGAGGGCCAGATAAACAGACTGCGGTGACATCGTACTTGCGAGTTTACACACCTCTTTAATGTTAATTTTGGTGATCTCCGACTGAAAGTCGAACATCATTAGTGCCGGCGTGAATAATAATCTTAGAGAATTTACGATTAGCCAGCACTTTTAAATTTGCTTTGATGTCAGGCGCTCTGGCTCCCGGTAAACATGTGACTATGGTGGCTGGTGTCTCTATTTTCACGTTCCGTGTAATAGAATCGCCAATAACTAGGGCACTTTCAACAGGATCCTCAGTGGGTGCATCACTGAGTGGGGAGAACCTGTTTGATGTTCTAATCGGAACGGAAGAGTGGTTTTTAGATCCGAATATGCTGTTTCACAGTCACCCAATTGCCCTGCTGCAAGGGCTCAGCGGAACAAACAATGAGTGTTCACTAAGCTAGTCGCATCCAAGGCAGTATCTAAAGCTGTTACATTCTCACTACTCTCACATAAAGTCTGGATGCGTGTCTCTAAATCTGAAATCTTCTCCGTCAGCCTGATTAATTCCTTACATTTAACACATGTGAAGCCCTGTTCGCCAACGGAGATAGATATGCTAAACATGTAGCATGCAGTGCAAGTGACAATGACAGGAGAAGAAGACATGGCTTACCGTATTTGTTGATGAATCCAAAACTCACCACAAAACTTACTCCACTTACTTTGTTTGATGGAGTCTATTTAATAATCCAACTCACCACAGTTGTCTAATGAACGGGATGGAAAGCTACCTGGCTAGCGAAAAGCTAACACGTGGTAGTGATTTAGATTAAAAGCTAGTGATGTCAAATTTAACTTGATAGGCTATATTAAACAATATATGGTGATGAGTAAGTTATATTAAGCAGTATAGATAACAAAGAAAATATATCAAATAGAGATTCAAACGCAGCTATACAGAGCTACAAACACTGAAGCATGCAGCAGCAGCAGTAGGTAGACTGGAGCAATCGATCACCTATGCAGCTATAGGTGATTTTGAATTTATTTTTCATGTTACACACTTTAAACTGATCGTAGCGTTTATATCTTTGTAAGACTAGCCAATCTATAGAGCAATGGCAAGGAAAACTAACTTTATTACACTCCGAGAGCCCCCTCGTGGTCAGGAGCATTTCCGTTGTGTTGTGGCAATTCTGTTGTGGCGATTTCGTTGTGTTGTGGTTTAATTCTGTGGTGTTGTGGCGATTTCGTTGTGTTGTGGTTTAATTTAGTACGGCTGCACTACTGGGCCACAATATGGGATACAATATTTGCAGTGTGCATGTGACATTTAATAATGTTTACTGTTTACCTAACCTACTATTATGATATCAATCTGTTGCTTTCATTTGGGTCAGGTGGAAAGTGGTGGATCATTATGTGAGCCGTGTGTGTGGTACAGTCCAGTTACTCCATCAGCAGGATATTATTGGCAGGACAAGTGAGCTGGCACGTGTGTTTGGAATTCAGTTCTACCATGTATTAACCAGGGGCTCACAGGTAATCATCCATCTAAAACCTGTCATATACAATAAATCTAAAAAGTTTTTACATAAAATTGTTACATAGCTGATCCATTTGAATTAGACTTGATGCTGACATCAAAAGAAACAACTTGGCAGAGAACTATCAGGAGACTTATTTCTTTGCACAAAAGAGAACAATGGTCCAGGAGGGTTACGAAATCATTGTTTTAAGAGTCCTTGTCTTTACTGTGTTTTTGTTGTTGTTTGTGTGTTGTGAGGTTTATTACAGCCATAAGACTGCAGTTGTCATGATGTGTACTGGACATGTGTGTGGACATCACAATAGAAAGACCTTTTAGGCCTTTTCTTCTTTTTTTTTTTTTCTTTTTTTGTGTGCCATCCAGTCTTAAGTTATTCTCTTGATACCTAACCATAATTTATTTATATTAGATCCATAAATACTTTTTGCAGTTTTGTGTTGGTAGTTAACCTCTTTTCTCCTCTTGCAGTACCGTGTGGAATCAATGATGTTAAGGATTGCAAAGCCATTAAATTACATCCCAGTGACTCCAAGCACACAGCAGCGTGCCCAGCAAAGAGCCCCACAGTGCATTCCGCTTGTCATGGAGCCAGAATCGCGTTTCTATAGCAACTCTGTCATTGTGCTAGATTTCCAGTCGCTGTATCCATCCATCATCATTGCCTACAATTACTGTTTCTCCACCTGCCTCGGCCATGTTGAGAATCTTGGAACGTAAGCTTGCTTTAGAGTAAAACTACATTAGACCTAATGTGTTTTAATGCAGCATTTCTATACAGGTCCTTCTCAAAAAATTAGCATATTGTGATAAAAGTTCATTATTTTCCATAATGTAATGATACAAATTTAACTTTCATATATTTTAGATTCATTGCACACCAACTGAAATATTTCAGGTCTTTTATTGTTTTAATACTGATTATTTTGGCATACAGCTCATGAAAACCCCAAATTCTCAAAACATTTGCATTTCATGAAAACGTTCTCTAAACGAGCCATTAACCTAATCATCTGAATCAACTAATTAACTCTAAACATCTGCAAAAGATTCCTGAGGCTTTTAAAAACTCCCAGCCTGGTTCATTACTCAAAACCGCAATCATGGGTAAGACTGCCGACCTGAATGCTGTCTAGAAGGCCATCATTGACACCCTCAAGCGAGAGGGTAAAACACAAAGACATTTCTGAATGAATAGGCTGTTCCCAGAGTGCTGTGTCAAGGCACCTCAGTGGGAAGTCTGTGGGAAGGAAAAAGTGTGGCAAAAAACGCTGCACAACGAGAAGAGGTGACCGGACCCTGATGAAGATTGTGGGGAAGGACCAATTCCAGACCTTGGGGGACCTGCGGAAGCAGTGGACTGAGTCTGGAGTAAAAACATCCTGAGTCACCGTGACCAGGCATGTTCAGGAAATGGGCTACAGGTGCTGCATTCCCCAGATCAAGCCACTTTTGAACCAGAAACAGCGGCAGAAGCAGCACTGGACTGTTGCTCAGTGGTCCAAAGTACTTTTTTCGGATGAAAGCAAATTTTGCATGTCATTCGGATATCAAGGTGCCAGAGTCTGGAGGAAGACTGGGAAGAAAGAAATGCCAAAATGCCTGAAGTCCAGTGTCAAGTACCCACAGTCAGTGATGGTCTGGGGTGCCATGTCAGCTGCTGGTGTTGGTCCACTGTGTTTTATCAAGGGCAGGGTCAATGCAGCTAGCTATCAGGAGATTTTGGAGCACTTCATGCTTCCATCTGCTGAAAAGCTTTATGGAGATGATTTCGTTTTTCAGCACGACCTGGCACCTGCTCACAGTACCAAAACCACTGGTAAATGGTTTACTGACCATGGTATTACTGTGCTCAATTGGCCTGCCAACTCTCCTGACCTGAACCCCATAGAGAATCTTTGGGATATTGTGAAGAGAAAGTTGAGAGACGCAAGACCCAACACTCTGGATGAGCTTAAGGCCGCTATCGAAGCATCCTGGGCCTCCATAACACCTCAGCAGTGCCACAGGCTGATTGCCTCCATGCCACGCCGCATTGAAGCAGTCATTTCTGCAAAAGGATTCCCCACCAAGTATTGAGTGCATAACTGAACATAATTATTTGAAGGTTGACACTTTTATTTTATTGGTCAGATAAAATATGCAAATTTTTTGGGTTTTTTATGAGCTGTATGCCAAAATCATCAGTATTAAAACAATAATTCAAATTGTTGGAGAACCTAGTTAATTTTCGAGTTATTCCTTTTATAATTAACTGGTATTATTCCTTTTTAACAAACAGGATGCAACAGGTGAAATTAAATTCAGTGTTATCAGATGTTGCAATAAGCAGTACAGGGTGTGTAAGTTCACCACTTTTGTTCACTCTTTATACAAATGACTGCGTTAGTCAGCAGTCAAATCAATTTATTATGAAATTTTCAGATGACACTGTATTATTGCACCTGTTGACGAGAGACTGTAGTATCAACGATCATAAAATTGCCATAGAAGGATTTGTGGGCTGGTGTGATGACCATTATTTACAGATTAATGCAAAAAAACTGAAGAGGTAATCATAGAGCTGCTATTCCCCACTGATCTAGGGTCTGTTATGGTTCATGGTGAGGTTATCAAACAGGTTGCTTCTTATAAACAATGTGGGGGTCCACATTGACAGTGAGCTTAAATGGCACATACACGTGTCAAGTGTGTGCACAAGGGTCCATCAGCGCCTACATTTTCTAAAGAGATTAAGATTATTTGGGGTGAACAGTAATATAATGTTAAATGTTAATGTTTTTATAAAGCAACGATAGAGTCTGTTTTAAGATATGGAATCATTATTTGGTACGGCAGCTTAACAGTAAAATTGCGAGCTTAAATAAATAACTTGTTGAAAGTGGCAGGAAAAATTATGGGGAGACAAAAAATATCTTGTAAAGAGCTGATTGTCTGAGCTTTGCACGATCCAGCAGGCCAATAGGATTCTATTGGACTCTTCACATGTGTTGCACCCAGAGTATATGCTGATGAACTCTGGTCGGAGATACTGGGTTCCACTATCCAGACATAATCAATTTAAATACTCATTTGTCCCATTGTCTGGTAAATTAATTAATGAACAATTGCAGCAGAATGTTAAGATAAATGCAATTGATATAACAAGTAATTTAGGGATGTGTTTTGGGTTTATTTATTACATTTTTTACGTAACTAATATTACGGTATGTATTGTTTATTATGCTACAGGGTTACAGGATCAGAAATGTTAATATTGTATGTATATGTGTTGTGTGTTAAATGTTGCAGCAGTTCTCTAATCTAAAACAAATTTATCCTAAGGGATACAATAAATGACACCTTGACCTTGAATAAAAGACCTGAAATATTTCAGTTGGTGTGCAATGAATCTAAAATATATGAAATTTTAATTTTATCATTACATTATGGAAAATAATGAACTTTTATCACAATATGCTATTTTTTTTAGAAGGACCTGTATATCTGCAGTATCTGTTGTGTGGTTCAAAAATGTTTATTTATTCCACTCTCTCTTACCATCTCAGGTGCGATGAGTTCAGGTTTGGTTGTACATCTCTCAGAGTTCCTCCGAACCTCCTCTACCAACTCAGAAATGACATCACTATTTCTCCCAATGGTGTCGCATTTGTTAAGGTAGTTTTGAGATTACACTACTGTTAATCCCTTTCATTTAAATACTGAATGATACCTAAATGGCAACAGGCTCACGAGATTTACCATTTAAATTGAGTAGTTGAAATCGAAAACTAGCTTGCTACTTGCACTATAATTTATGCTGTTATAATAGTAAAGTGCATCCAGAAAATATTCACAGCGATTTCCTTTTCCCACATTTTGTTACAGCCTTATTTTGATTAAATTCAATTTTTTTCCTCAAAATTCTACAAACAATACCCCATAATGACATCATGAAAGAAGTTTATTTGAATATGATGCTACTAGCTTGGCACACCTATTTTTGGGCAGTTTCTCCCATTCTTCTTTTTAGGACTTCTCAAGCTCCATCAGGTTGGATAAGGAGCGTCTGTGCACAGCCATTTTCAAATCTCTGTTAAATCTGGGCTCTCGCTGGGCCACTCAAGGACATTCACAGAGTTGTCTTGTTGCCACTCTTTTGTTATCTTGACTGTGCTTAGGGTCGTTGTCCTGTTGGAGGATGACCCTTCGCCCCAGTCTGAGGTCCAGAGCGCTCTAGAGAAGGTTTTCATCAAGGATGACTGTACATTGCTGCATTTATCTTTCCCTCAATCCTGACTAGTCTCCCTGCCGCTGAAAAACATCCCCACAGCATGATGCTGCCACCACGCTTCACTGTAGGGATGGTATTAGCCAGGTGATGAGCAGTGCCTGGTCACCTCCAGACATGACGCTAGCCATTCAGGTCAAAGAGTTCAATCTTTGTTTACTCAGACCAGAGAATTTTGTTTCTCATGGTCTGAGAGTCCTTCAGTTTCCTTTTGGCAAACTCCAGGCAGGATGTCATGTGCCGTCTGGCCACTCTACCATACAGGCCTGATTGGAGTGCTGCAGAGATGGTTGTTCTTATGGAAGGTTCTCCTCTCTCCACAGAGAAACACTGGAGCTTTCCATGGCCAGGCGGCCAGCTCTAGGAAGAGTCCTGGTGGTTCCAAACTTCTTCCATTAACGGATGATGGAGGCCACTGCTCATTCGGACCTTCAACGCTGCAGAATTTTTTCTGTACCCTTCTTCAGATCTTTGCCTCGATACAATCCTGTATTGGATGTCTACAGACAAGTTTTTGTACTTCGTGGCTTGGTTTGTTCTCTGACATACACTGTTAACTGTGGGACCTTATATAGACAGGTGTGCGCCTTTCCAAATCATGCCTAATCAATAGAATTTACCATAGGTTGACTCCAATCAAGTTGTAGAAACATCTCAAGGATAATCAGTGGAAACAGGATGAACCTGAGCTAAATTTTGAATGTCATGGCAAAAGCTATGAATACTTATGTACATATAATTTTTTTTGTTTGTTATTTTTTAATAAATTTGCAAATATTTTAAACTTTTCACTTTGACATTATGGAATATTGTTTGTAGAATTGAGGAAAAAAATAATACACATAGTCCATTTTGGAATAAGGCTGTAACATAACAAAATGTTGAAAAAGAGAAGCGGTGTAAAAACTTTCCGGATGCACTGTATATGAAATGGGATTTCCAAAATGTGTTACTGGATTGGCTTTTCCGCAATTGTCACTGATTGATGTATACGATACTGCCATGCCACAGTTAACCAACATTTTCCTATGGCTTATTGTTGTTATAAAACAGTAGCAACTAAAAAATGATAGATACCAAGGTTCAAAGAATAATTAAAATATTATGAATAATAATCACAACAGACAAATATGCTTTTAGTTACCAAGCATCATAAAAGTAATTCTACGAACAGGAAAGTATATAAAATTCAACAGATGTGCAGTCACAGTCACATATTTTTTGCATATATATTTTTCAGCTTTGAACTCATCTCATCCAGCCAGCTTTTAGAGATAGAACTATCCATTATATAGTGATATTTATTTTATATATCTTACAATGGCAGTTTCAAAGTCTGTTCTACTCACAGTTTGTGTGTGCTCAGTCATCAGTGCGGAGGGGTGTGCTTCCACGTATGCTGGAGGAGATTTTGAAGACGAGGATCATGGTGAAGCAGTCCATGAAGGCATACAAGAACGACAAAGCATTACTGCGCCTGCTGGATGCCAGGCAGCTTGGCCTCAAACTTATTGCTAATGTCACATACGGTTACACTGCTGCCAGCTTTTCAGGACGAATGCCCAGCGTTGAGGTGCATGCTGTAACTTGGCATTTTAAATAAGTGTTTTTTTCAACTATTCGGTTACAACCCAAAAATTTGTTGCATGTCTAATCTAATCACAGACCAGATAGGAAAAACAATGCTAGATGCAAAGAATGAATTGCAACTAACCAAGTCATTAATTATTATGATAGCAGAATTAATAGGCTTATTACCTTTTCACTCAAGATCACCTTTTAAAACGATTTTTTGTGCAGTATATTTTTGGTTGCTGAAACCATTGAAATTGAGTATCTTAAAGACTGAACACTCAAACTGTAAAGACTACTGTAAATATTAGCATAATGTTTGGCCTATGTGGTTCATTGTCTAATGTAAAATTTGGGTCCTGAGGTAAAGCCCCTGATTTAAATGAAAATTAAATTTAGGTTGTATTCAAATTGTGCATGCCACATTGCTCCATACCAATTAGGAAAGACTGAAAATGCCACATGCCTAAAATGTATTTGTTTTGAGATTACTTTGTTGCTAAAGAAACTAGAGAAAATGTCTATCTCCTCATACTCCAGGTAGGTGACAGCATTGTGCACAAGGCCCGAGAGACTTTGGAGAGAGCCATAAAGATGGTCAATGACACCAAGAAATGGGGAGCACATGTGGTCTATGGAGATACAGACAGGTAGAGAAATAAAACTGGATCCATTAGTTCATTTCAGTAAAGATGTGACCTACAATGTTGTTGACCAAGTGGGAGTGATATTTTTTTGTCATTTTTTAATTAGTCCATTTCCTCCAATTTGACTCAGTTTTTATACACTCTTAGGCAAAATATTGTACAAAAATATTTAGTGGTCTTTTAATACGCTTAACCATTTTAATCACAAATCACAGGTCAGGAAAGTAGCAAGAGTTGCACAAAAACTGTAGATTAAGTTAATTGCCATGGAATACACTCAACTTGCAGACAGCTTTTTTCAGGAAGAAGCATCAGTGACAGTTCATGAGTAGTTAAAATGTCTCCCGGTTCACTATAGGGGTATTCAGCATTTACTATAAGGTGCTGATCTGGACTTGAACCAAGCCAAAACAGGAGCCTGACGGACTTCTTTAGCCACTTCTTGGTTGTCTTGGCAGGAGAATTGTCTTGTTAAAAATATTGTCTGATCATTCCTCTTTTTATTTGTGGGAAGCAAGCCAAATTCTGCAATCTCCTGTACTCCAAAGCATTAAATGACTTTTCACATTGAAGTAGCTCAATTCCAACAGCTAAAAAGGCTCCCCACACAATGACACTCTTCCACCATGCTTCAATGTGGTTGAGATGCATTTATTATTATATTTCTCAGCAGCGAAGACACTGCTTTGGAGCTTAACCATGTAAATTGTGTTTCATTGTGATTCATCACTCCCCACGCAACTTCCCATATTCTGCCAAACCTTAATTCTGTCTGCACTGGCTTTAAGTAATGCATTTGCTTACATTTAGCTAATTTCTTGACCAATAATTTGTAGTTAAGACAAAAGCTTAGTGTTTAGCCATTTTTGTTCTGGCCATTTATTTTTATTTTTAATTTATTTTTTGCCCAGGCGTGTAGATGATATCATATTACCAGGTTAACTGGCCAGTCATATTGCTGTGGAGACACTGCCTCCCTCTAAAACTGTATCCATTGTTGTGGTGGACCAAATGCAGTCCAATAAAAATAAAATGTATGCTGCCCTCTGTTTGATTTTGGTCAAATCCCTGCCTTGCCTAATTCATGAGTGTTGTCTGCATAAAACTCTGTATTAAACTCAAGTTTAAAATAACTCTGCTCATAAAATTGCAGACAATATTTACATTAATATAAACATCAAAAATGTTCTCATTGACAGTTTCATTGTGTTCAGTGACCAGGCAAATTGGTTGTCCGTGGAAAATGTTGTGCCTGCATGGTACACCGTTTTATACTGTCTCTAATACCAGTCTTTCTCTTTTAGTATGTTTGTGTTGTTGAAAGGTGCAACCAAGGAACAGGCATTTAAGATTGGTAATGAAATTGCAGAGGCTGTCACTGCAACCAACCCTAAACCCATTAAATTGAAATTTGAGAAGGTTTGTGAAATGCTTTATCAGTGGTTTGTCTAATAGTATACTATCTTGTAAGCCACTTGATTGTTTGTGTTTTCCAATTTTGTCTGTTTGTCTTGTGTGTTTGGGCAGGTGTACCTTCCATGCGTGTTACAGACTAAGAAGCGTTACGTTGGATACATGTATGAGAGTTTGGATCAGAAAAATCCAGTGTTTGATGCCAAAGGCATTGAAACTGTACGTCGTGATGGCTGCCCTGCTGTTGCCAAGGTAACTAGCATTCCAAAATTATTATTTTTGCCCACTCCCTTGATAATGTCACTGATCCTCCTGTCAGTCTGCAGTCTGCAGTTGTAATGTGAACCAGAGTTTGATAAAAAGTTATATTCTGAGAAAACTGACGGGGAAAAAAAGTATCATTATGGATGTTAATCTTACATGCAATTGTTATTTAATAAAATAATACATTAAAATATGCAGACCAGGCAGCACATAGTGGTAACACAGAATGCATTTTTGCATTTAAAAACAGCTTTTCTTCTATAATGCCGGTATATGATGGAATGTATTTAAGATTAAATTAAATGTTTGTGTAAAATAAAAGTTTGTGTTTACATATGTGTGTAATGTTTGTATTTGTACTGTGTATAATTATGTATATTTAAATACGCACACATGCATGTTTATATTTAAGAAATATTTGCATGTACATACTGTGTATATATATTTATATAAGCTTTATATTTAGCTTGTATATAAATATTTTATTTATAAATATAAAAATTTTCTTAAATATACATGCATGTGATTTTATATATACAAAATTATAAATCATGGAGGTGTCTGAAATTGTCATTGTAGGTGCATGTCCACTGTGAGAGACATAATCTAAAAAAATAATAATTCAGAAATCACAATGTTCGATTTTTTTTAACTATTTATTTGTATGAGACAGCTGCAAATAAGTATTTGAACACCTGAGAAAATCAATGTTAATATTGTACAGTAGCCTTTGTTTGCAATTACAGAGGTCAAACGTTTCCTGTAGTTTTTCACCAGGTTTGCACACACTGCAGGAGGGATTTTGGCCCACTCCTCCACACGGATCTTCTATAGATCAGTCAGGTTTCTGGCCTGCCGCTGACAAACACGGAGTTTGAGCTCCCTCCAAAGATTCTCTATTGGGTTTAGGTCTGGAGACTAGCTAGGCCATGCCAGAACCTTGATATGCTTCCACTCCTTGGTTATTCTGGCTTTGTGCTTCAGGTCATTTTCATGTTGGAAGACCTAGCCTCGACCCATTTTCAAAGCTCTAACTGAGGGAAGGAGGTTGTTCCCCAAAATCTCGCAATACATGGCCCCGGTCATCCTCTCCTTAATACAGTGCAGTCACCCTGTCCCATGTGCAGAAAACCACCCCCAAAGCATGAGGCTACCACCCCCATGCTTCACAGTAGGTATGGTGTTCTCGGGATGGTACTCATCATTCTTCTTCCTCCAAACACGTTTAGTGGAATTATGACCAAAAAGTTCTATTTTGGTCTCATCTGACCACATGACTTTCTACCATGACTCCTCTGGATCATCCAAATGGTCATTGACAAACTTAAGACGGGCCTGGATATGTGCTGGTTTAAGCAGGGGTACCTTCCGTGCCATGCATGATTTCAAACCATGACGTCTTAGTGTATTCCCAACAGTAACCTTGGAAACGGTGGTCCCAGCTCTTTTCAGGTCATTGACCAGCTTCTCCCGTGTAGTTCTGGGCTGATTTCTCACCTTTCTTAGGATCATTGAGACCCCACGAGGTGAGATCTTGCATGTCCGAGGGAGATTGACAGTCATGTTTAGCCTCTTCCATTTTCTAATGATTGCTCCAACAGTGGACCTTTTTTCACCAAGCTGCTTGGCAATTTCCCCATAGCCCTTTCCAGCCTTGTGGAGGTGTACAATTTTGTCTCTAGTGTTTTTGGACTAGCTCTTTGGTCTTGGCCATGTTAGTAGTTGGATTCTTACTGATTGAATGGGGTGGACAGGTGTCTTTATGCAGCTAACGACTTCAAACAGGTGCATCTAATTTAGGATAATAAATGGAGTGAAGGTGGACATTTTAAAGGCAGACTAACATGCCTTTGAGGGTCAGAATTCTAGCTAATAGACAGGTGTCCGCACCTTATTTGCAGCTGTATCATACAAATAAATAGTAAAAAAAATCATATATTGTGATTTTCTGGATTTTTAACATTTTTTTTAGATTGTCTCTCACAGTGGAAATGCACCTACGATGACAATTTCAGACCCCTCCATGATTTCCAAGTGGGATAACTTGCAAAATGTTTGTTATTATACTTATTATAAACTTGTTATTATACTTATTTTCCTGTGTGTGTGTGTGTGTGTGTGTGTGTGTGTGTGTGTGTGTGTGTGTGTGTGTGTGTGTGTGTGTGTGTATGTTTTGTGAAATATCAGGACACAAATGTGTATAATGACATGGGTATGACATAGGTATTACAAAAAGAGGGTGAAATATGAGGACGTTCCCCATGTCCTCACTTTTCAAAATGCTTATAAATCACACAGGATGTGGTTTTTTTCACAGAAAGTAAACTGCACAGTCTCCTGTGATGGTAGGTTTAGGGGCAGGGGCAGTGTGGGGGGATAGAAAATACGGTTTGTACAGTATAAAATGCATTACGCCTATGGAATGTCCCCACATTTCACAAAAACAAACGTGTGTGTGTGTGTATATATATACATATATACATATATATATACACACATACAGGTCCTTCTCAAAGAATTAGCATATTGTGATAAAAGTTCATTATTTTCCGTAATGTAATGATCAAAATTAAACTTTCATATATTTTAGATTCATTGCACACCAACTGAAATATTTCAGGTCTTTTATTGTTTTAATACTGATGATTTTGGCATACAGCTCATTTCATTCGACCAATAAAAGAAAAGTGTTTTTAATACAAAAAAAGTCAACCTTCAAATAATTATGTTCAGTTATGCACTCAATATTGTACAATACAATGTCACCGGCAGTCTGTTTATCTGGCCCCCTCCCTGTTAAAAGGAGTGATGAAATAGTTAGCAGATTATCAATCAATCAATCAACTTTATTTATATAGCGCTTTTACAATGACGATTGTTTCAAAGCAGCTTCACAGTGTTAAACAGGACAACATTGCAACAAAATTTGATTTGGCTAGTTTAATTTGGATAGTTTATAGAATTATATATGACCAAATTAATAAATTCTATTTGTATATTTAGTTGAGTAACTTGGATCATAATTTGAGTGTCCCCAACTGAGCAAGCCAAGCCAAAGGCGACAGTGGCAAGGAACCAAAACTTCATCAGGGCATGATGGAGAAAAATAAACCTTGGGAGAAACCAGACTCAGTCGGGGTGCCAGTTCTCCTCTGGCCTATTATTAACAGTGTATAATTATTACTCTGGCAACCTTGCAGGTCATAAATCATATTAGATAGGAATATTCAAAATTTTGGGTATCACGCAAGAGACAGGTTAATTTATGATGGCGCGTCGATTACACAAGAATATGAATACTTGAAAGATCGGAGTTATTGCGCCGGAGACGGGTTAATTGAGGATGACGTGCCAGTGAGGCAAATTCAGAGGAGACACTAATGGACACGGTCTCAGCAGACACTCCAGAATGAGCTGGTCATGTCCAGATGCAGGTCCACCATCCGATCCGGACACGGCCTGGATCCGGCCGACTGCTGTAAACCTCGGGATAAACAGAGAGAGACTAACATTAGTGTGGATGCCACTCTTTTTATGATGTAACGAGTACATCAGGTGTTATGGGAAGTGTTCCCAGTTCCGGCTGACCTAGTTAATGCAGCCTAACAATCAGTCAATTGATTTGAATAAAGAAAGTTAAAAATGTTCTATGTGTATGCCATAGTAAAGAGATGCGTTTTTAGTCTAGATTTAAACTGACAGAGTGTGTCTGCTTCCCGAACAATGCTAGGAAGACTGTTCCAGAGTTTAGGTGCTAAATAGGAAAAAGGATCGACCGCCTGCAGTTGATTTAGATATTCTAGGTATTTTCAACTGGCCAGAGTTTAGAGACCGCAATAGACGTGATGGAGTATAATGTGTTAAGAGCTCGCTTAAGTACTGGGGAGCTAAACCATTTATTGCTTTATAAGTAATAAGCAAGATTTTAAAATCTATGCAAAGTTTAATAGGGAGCCAGTGCAGTGTTGACAGAACTGGACTAAAATGATCGTACTTCCTGGTTCTAGTAAGAACTCGAGCTGCTGCGTTTTGGACCAGCTGGAGTTTATTTATTAGGCGAGCAGGGCAACCACCCAGTAGAGCATTACAATAATCTAGCCTTGAGCTCATGAACGCATGTACTAATTGTTCAGCATTTTGCATTGAAAGCATGTGACGTAATTTAGATATATTTTTAAGATGGTAGAATGCAGTTTTACAGATGCTAGAAAGCGTGGCTTTCAAGCGAAAGATTGGTATCAAAGAGCACACCCAGGTTCCTCACTGACGAGGGCTTGACAGAGCAGTCATCGAGGGTTAGACAGTATTCTAGGGCACTACTTGTGGAGCTTTTCTGTCCAATAATTAAAAATTCAGTTTTATCTGAATTAAGTTGCAGGAAATTACTATTCATCCAATTTTTTATATCAGCTATGCATTCTGTTAATCTTGTGAATTGGTTAGTTTTAGTCAGGCGTGAAGAAATATAGAGCTGAGTATCATCAGCATAACAATGAAAACTCACGCCATGCTTCCTAATGATATCTCCCAGTGGTAGCATATACAGGGTGAAAAGCAACGGTCCTAACACTGAGCCTTGCGGTACTCCATACTGAACTTGTGATCGGTGTGACATCTCTTCATTTACGGCTACAAACTGATAACGGTCAGATAAGTAAGATTTAAACCATGCCAATGCAGTTCCACTAATGCCAACATAATTTTCGAGTCTATTCAAAAGAATATTGTGATTGATAGTATCGAATGCAGCGCTAAGATCGAGTAACACTAATAGAGAGATACAACCACGATCAGATGATAAGAGTAAATCATTTGTAACTCTAATTAGAGCAGTCTCAGTACTATGATACGGTCTAAATCCTGACTGGAAATCCTCACATATACCATTTCTTTCTAAAAGGAACATAATTGTGAAGACACTTTTCTAATATTTTTGATAGAAACGGTAGATTCGAGATTGGTCTGTAATTGACTAATTCTTTAGGATCAAGTTGCGGTTTTTTAATAAGTGGTTTAATTACAGCCAACTTAAAAGTTTTTGGTACATATCCTAATGTCAAGGATGAATTAATAATATTAAGCAGTGGATCTATGACCTCTGGAAGCATCTCTTTTAATAGCCTAGTCGGTATAGGGTCAAGCATACATGTTGTTGATTTTGATGATTTAACAAGTTTAGCCAATTCTTCTCCTCCTATAGCAGTGAATGAGTGTAATTTTTCCTCAGTGACACTACAATGTTCTACTGTAGTAGACGACTGCATGGTTATGATTTTATTCCTAATGTTATCAATCTTACTAGTAAAGAAGTTCATAAAGTCATTACTGCTGTGTTGTTTACAAACGTCAGAAGTTGAAGCTCTATCCTTTGTTAATTTAGCCACTGTATCGAATAAATACCTAGGGTTGTTTGTTTTCTTCTAAAAGAGTTGAGAAATAAGCAGATCTAGCAGTTTTTATGGCCTTTCTGTATGCAATCATGCTCTCTTTCCACAAATTGCGAAAAACCTCCAGTTTTGTTTTCTTCCAGCTGCGCTCCATTTTTCTGGCTGCTGTTTTAAGGGCCCGAGTGTGCTCGTTGTACCACGGCGTTGGATTATTTGCTTTAATCTTCTTTAGGAGCAACTATGTCTAAAGTGCTAGTAAAGAGAGAGTCAGTAGTTTCTGTTGCAACATCAAGTTCCTCTTGGCTATCTGTAATGCTGAGGAGATGGAACTGATGAGGAAGATTATGTACAAAGCAATCTTTAGTACGGTTATAGTCCTGCCATATTTGAAGCGAGGGGATGGCTTTGCAGCCTTAGCTAAATTAAGTATACATGATATTAGGTAATGATCTGAGATGTCATCGCTCTGCTGCAGAATTTTAATGGTATCAACATTTAGTCCATGTGTTCATAAAATTATAACCATGCAGCCGTCTACTACAGTATCACTTCAGACAGAACATTGTAGTGTCACTGAGGAAAAATTACACTCATTCACTGCTATAGGAGGAGAAGAATTGGCTAAACTTGTTAAATCATCAAAATCAACAACATGTATGCTTGACCCTATACCGACTAGGCTATTAAAAGAGATGCTTCCAGAGGTCATAGATCCTCTGCTTAATATTATTAATTCATCCTTGACATTAGGATATGTACCAAAAACTTTTAAGTTCGCTGTAATTAAACCACTTATTAAAAAACCGCAACTTGTTCCTAAAGAATTAGTCAATTACAGACCAATCTCGAATCTACCGTTTCTATCAAAAATATTAGAAAAGGCCGTGTCTTCACAATTATGTTCCTTTTTAGAAAGAAATGGAATATGTGAGGATTTCCAGTCAGGATTTAGACCGTATCATAGTACTGAGACTGCTCTAATTAGAGTTACAAATGATTTACTCTTATCATCTGATCGTGGTTGTATCTCTCTATTAGTGTTACTCGATCTTAGCGCTGCATTCGATACTATCGATCACAATATTCTTTTGAATAGACTCGAAAATTATGTTGGCATTAGTGGAACTGCATTGGCATGGTTTAAATCTTACTTATCTGACCGTTATCAGTTTGTAGCAGTAAATGAAGAGATGTCACACCGATCACAAGTTCAGTATGGAGTACCGCAAGGCTCAGTGTTAGGACCTTTGCTTTTCACCCTGTATATGCTACCACTGGGAGATATTATTAGGAAGCATGGCGTTAGTTTTCATTGTTATGCTGATGATACTCAGCTCTATATTTCTTCACGCCCTGACGAAACTTACCAATTCACAAGATTAACGGAATGCATAGCTAATATTAAAAATTGGATGAATAGTAATTTCCTGCAACTTAATTCAAATAAAACTGAATTTTTAATTATTGGACAGGAAAGCTCCACAAGTAGTGCCCTAGAATACTGTCTAACCCTCGATGACTGCTCTGTCAAGCCCTCGTCGTCAGTGAGTGTAACAGGAATCCACTGGAGGCAAGTTGTGAGAGAACCCAAGTGCAACTCAAAATCATAAAACAAAACAGAAACAAGGCAACACCAATAAACAAACAAAAGACTTGACTGAGGACTTATTAACTCAAAATCATAAAACAAAACAGAAACAAGGCAACACCAATAAACAAACAAAAGACTTGACTGAGGACAAGACAAGACACACCTGTGAACAATAATCAACCAATAAACCAATGACAACATGACACAACAGAGCACAAGACCAGGGAGCACATGGCAGGATCACATGACAAACCAGGAAGTGCATGACAACACATGATTGTGAACATGATAAACTAAAAACATGAACCAACACCTAAACACGCTGTGACAGTGAGGAACCTGGGTGTGCTCTTTGATACCAATCTTTCGTTTGAAAGCCATGTTTCTAGCATCTGTAAAACTGCATTCTACCATCTTAAAAATATATCTAAATTACGTCACATGCTTTCAATGCAAAATGCTGAACAATTAGTACATGCGTTCATGAGCTCAAGGCTAGATTATTGTAATGCTCTACTGGGTGGTTGCCCTGCTCGCCTAATAAATAAACTCCAGCTGGTCCAAAACGCAGCAGCTCGAGTTCTTACTAGAACCAGGAAGTACGATCATATTAGTCCAGTTCTGTCAACACTGCACTGGCTCCCTATTAAACATTGCATACATTTTAAAATCTTGCTTATTACTTATAAAGCAATAAATGGTTTAGCTCCCCAGTACTTAAGCGAGCTCTTAACGCAGTATACTCCATCACGTCTATTGCGGTCTCTAAACTCTGGCCAGTTGAAAATACCTAGAATATCTAAATCAACTGCAGGCGGTCGATCCTTTTCCTATTTAGCACCTAAACTCTGGAACAGTCTTCCTAGCATTGTTCGGGAAGCAGACACACTCTGTCAGTTTAAATCTAGACTAAAAACGCATCTCTTTAGTATGGCATACACATAGAACATTTTTAACTTTCTTTATTCAAATCAAATGACTGATTGTTAGGCTGCATTAACTAGGTCAGCCGGAACCGGGAACACTTCCCATAACACCTGATGTACTCGTTACATCATAAAAAGAGTGGCATCCACACTAATGTTAGTCTCAGTTTATCCCGAGGTTTACTGCAGTCGGCTGGATCCAGGCCGTGTCCGGATCGGATGGTGGACCTGCATCTGGACATGACCAGCTCATCCTGGAGTGTCTGCTGAGACCGTGTCCATTAGTGTCTCCTCTGAATTTGCCTCACCGGCACGTCATCCTCAATTAACCCGTCTCCGGCGCAATAACTCCGATCTTTCAAGTATTCATATTCTTGTGTAATCGACGCGCCATCCTAAATGAACCTGTTTCGTGCGTAATACCCAAAATTTCGAATATTCCTATCTAATATGATTTATGACCTGCAAGGTTGCCAGAGTAATAATTATACACTGTTAATAATAGGCCAGAGGAGAACTGGCACCCCGACTGAGTCTGGTTTCTCCCAAGGTTTATTTTTCTCCATCATGCCCTGATGGAGTTTTGGTTCCTTGCCACTGTCGCCTTTGGCTTGGCTTGTTCAGTTGGGGACACTCAAATTATGATCCAAGTTACTCAACTAAATATACAAATAGAATTTATTAATTTGGTCATATATAATTCTATAAACTATCCAAATTAAACTAGCCAAATCAAATTTTGTTGCAATGTTGTCCTGTTTAACACTGTGAAGCTGCTTTGAAACAATCGTCATTGTAAAAGCGCTATATAAATAAAGTTGATTGATTGGTTGATTGATTGATTGATACTTGGTCGGGAATCCTTTTACAGAAATGACTGCTTCAATGCGGTGTGGCATGGAGGCAATCAGCCTATGGCACTGCTGAGGTGTTACGGAGGCCCAGGATGCTTCGATAGTGGCCTTAAGCTCATCCAGAGTGTTGGGTCTTGCGTTTCTCAACTTTCTCTTCACAATATCCCACAGATTCTCTATGGGGTTCAGGTCAGGAGAGTTGGCAGGCCAATTGAGCACAGTAATACCATGGTCAGTAAACCATTTACCAGTGGTTTTGGCACTGTGAGCAGGTGCCAGGTCGTGCTGAAAAACGAAATCTTCATCTCCATAAAGCTTTTCAGCAGATGGAAGCATGAAGTGCTCCAAAATCTCCTGATAGCTAGCTGCATTGACCCTGCCCTTTATAAAACACAGTGGACCAACACCAGCAGCTGACATGGCACCCCAGACCATCACTGACTGTGGGTACTTGACACTGGACTTCAGGCATTTTGGCATTTCTTTCTCCCCAGTCTTCCTCCAGTCTCTGGCACCTTGATTTCCGAATGACATGCAAAATTTGAGCGACAGTCCAGTGCTACTTCTCTGTAGCCCAGGTCAGGCGCTTCAAAAATGGCTTGACCTGGGGAATGCGGCAGCTGTAGCCCATTTCCTGCACACGCCTGTGCACGGTGGCTCTGGATGTTTCTACTCCAGACTCAGTCCACTGCTTCCGCAGGTCCCCAAGGAATCGGTCCTTCTCCACAATCTTCCTCCGGGTCCGGTCACCTCTTCTCGTTGTGCAGCGTTTTTTACCACACTTTTTCCTTCCCACATACTTCCCACTGAGGTGCCTTGATACAGCACTCTGGGAACAGCCTATTCGTTCAGAAATTTATTTCTGTGTCTTACCCTCTCGCTTGAGGGTGTCAATGATGGCCTTCTCTTCTGGACAGCAGTCAGGTCGGCAGTCTTACCCATGATTGCGGTTTTGAGTAATGAACCAGGCTGGGAGTTTTTAAAAGCCCCAGGAATCTTTTGCAGGTGTTTAGAGTTAATTAGTTGATTCAAATGATTAGGTTAATAGCTCGCTTAGAGAACCTTTTCATGATATACTAATTTTTTGAGATAGGAATTTTGGGTTTTCATGAGCTGTATGCCAAAATCATCATTATTAAAAGTTCAGTTGGTGTGCAATGAATCTTAAATATATGAAAGTTTAATTTTTTTTCATTAAATTATGGAAAATAATTAGCATTTTGTGATAAAACTGAAACGTTCTCCTCTGCCACTGCCTGATCTTACCTCGATGGAATGTTTAGCCTTCAAATGTAAACCCCCGTACTCCACGACAGTGCTTCTCATATACCGTCCACCCAAACCACACTCCTCATTTCTCCCTGAAATACATGATCTACTTACATCACTCTGTTCCATGATTTTAATATCCATATTGAAAAACCCTCCTGTCATCTTGCAACAGAGTTCCTGAGTTTGATTAATTGTCTTGGTCTCCAGCAACATGTGAATGCTCCCACGCATTTCTGGATGGACTGAGCGTGTTATATTAGGAGAGTGTGAGTCCAAGCTGCTCCCTGTTACATGTGGTGTTCCGCAAGGGTCGGTTGTCGGCCCAATCTTATTCATCCTCTACATGCTTCCCCTCGGTCCTGTCATCAGCAGACATGGTCTGTCCTATCATTGTTATGCTGATGACACGCAACTTTATATCAAAACTGCCCCAAGCCCCTCCACAGCTCTGTCACGACTCACCGCATGTCTTGAGGAGATAAAGGCATGGATGGGAAGAAACTTACTCCAGCTGAACTCCAGTAGAACTGAGGCACTACTGGTTGGCACCCCTCATCAGATCCACTCCTCTCCCTTATCCCAGCTCATCTTTGATGGCCAGATCATCACTTTCTCCTCCTCAGTCACAAACCTAGGGGTTCAGTTTGACCCCCAGCTGACCTTCAATGACCATGTTAAACACATCTGCAAAACCTCCTTCGAAACCTCTCCAAACTCCGCCCCCTTCTAACCTTTGCCAATGCTGAGAAACTTGTCAATGCCTTTGTCTCCACCAGGCTGGACTACTGCAACGGACTCTTCATTGGGATTTATGGCAGAAATATCCAGTTGCTTCAGTACATCCAGAACAGCGCTGCCAGAGTCCTTATGAGAGTCCGTAAATATGATCACATAACTCCCATCCTACACTCAATGCACTGGCTCCCTGTTTCATCCCGAATCGACTACAAAATCCTCCTGCTCACACATAAATGCATCACCGGACATGCACCGCCTTATCTACAAGAACTCATCACATCGAAATCCTCCACCTGCACCCTCAGATCATCAGACCACTTGCTTCTTCAAGTCCCCACCACCAGGCTCTGTACCATGGGAGACCGAGCTTTCTGCTCAGCTGCACCGCGGCTTTGGAACCACCTCCCCAGTGAGCTGAGAGCAGTACAGAGCCTGGACCATTTCAAAGCAGAACTGAAGACTTTTCTGTTCAGAAAGGGCTTTTATGTGTTGATTGTTTTTATTATTCTTTATTTTTATTTTCTATTGTTATTTTTTTCCCCTGTAGCACTTTGAGATTCTTCCGAATGAAAAGTGCGTTATAAATAAAATCTATTATTATTATTATTATATACACATATACATACATACATACATACATACATACATACATACATACACAGTGGGTATGGAAAGTATTCAGACCCCCTTACATTTTTCACTCTGTTATATTGCAGCCATTTGCTAAAATCATTTAAGTTCTTTTTTTTTTCATTAATGTACACACGGCACCCTATATTGACAGAAAAACAGATTTGTTGATATTTTCACAGATTTCTTAAAAAAATAAAAACTGAAATATCACATGGTCCTAAGTATTCAGACCCTTTCCTCAGTATTTAGTAGAAACACCCTTTTGATCTAATACAGCTATGAGTCTTTTTGGGAAAGATGTAAAAAGTTTTTCACACCTGGTTTTGGGTATTCTCTGCCATTCCTCCTTGCAGATCCTCTCCAGTTCTGTCAGGTTGGATGGTAAACGTTGGTGGACAGCCATTTTCAGGTCTTTCCAGAGATGCTCAATTGGGTTTAAGTCAGGTGAACCTTCGGCCCAGTCTGAGGTCTTGAGCTCTCTGGAGAAGGTTTTCGTCCAGGATATCCCTGGCCGTATTCATCTTTCCCTCGATTGCAACCAGTCGTCCTGTCCCTGCAGCTGAAAAACAGCTGAATTATTTTTGTAACCGTGGCCAAATCTGTGCCTTGCCACTATTCTGTCTCTGAGCTCTTCAGGCAGTTCCTTTGACCTCATGATTCTCATTTGCTCTGACATGCACTGTGAGCTGTAAGGTCTTATATAGACAGGTGTGTGGCTTTCCTAATCAAGTCAAATCAGTATAATCAAACACAGCTGGACTCAAATTAAGGTGTAGAACCATCTCAAGGATGATCAGAAGAAATGGACAGCACCTGAGTTAAATATATGAGTGTCACAGCAAAGGGTCTGAATACTTAGGACCATGTGATATTTCAGTTTTTCTTTTTTAATAAATCAGCAAAAATGTTACCAATTCTGTGTTTTTCAGTCAATATGGGGTGATGTGTGTACATTAATGAGAAAAAAAAGGAACTTAAATGGTTTCAGCAAATGGTTGCAATATAACAAAGGGTGAAATATTTAAGGGGGTCTGAATACTTTCCATACCCACTGTGTATATGTACGTAAACAAACTTTTTTTAAGCAGTTAATCACAATATTAGCACTAATAATCATATATGGAGTATATAATACAATTAGTGCAACATACTTCAATATAATTATAGTTGTTTTAGGACAAAATAAATTTCCAAACATTTTATTATATTGGATTATAAGGCCGCACAGAGTAAGTGCTTTTTGCGTGTGGTTTCAGTTGTTACTAAAATTTTTCGTCAATTTAGAATACATTTTATTTTGGTGAATCGAGATTTGTTCTTAAAAAAGTTCCTAAAACGGTTCCTAAGTGAATCTTTGCGCTTACAGGGGACTGCTGTCTTGCTAAATGTGGGTGCAGGAGGGAAAATGATGTGTGCGTGAGAAGTGGAAGAACAAATTTACTCTTGGGATTCTCACATTATATAAATACAGTATATCTAGAAATTATTCATTTATTTCAATATTTGTTTATTTATGTTTAAAAAGCATTGAGGAAATGCAACTTTTTTTGGGTGAGGTCTGAAGCATAGCCTATGACAATGAGAAGAAATCTTACAGGACTGAAATTCATGTAGACCCTTACATGTGGGCTTTTGGATGGATCTGGGACTTCTTTTTTTTCGAGACTGAATCTTGCTGGAGCTGAACTGAAAAATTATATTCCTACCTTGAACACGCTGTCCTATCATATTATTGTTTACGTGCACTTAAGATGGACTAAAGCAATAATATTTGATTTTATATTTGATTATGTATCGTGACACCTGTAGTTTCACTACACAAACCCCATGTAGCTAGATTTTTAACAGCACATGTAAATGTACTTACTGTCTGGTTGCTTCAGATGCATTGACAGTGGGAGTGTCGACTGTCAGTTGATGGCGTTAATTAAGTTCTGTTTTGTTAGATTCTGGAGCGATCTTTGAAGCTGCTTTTTGAGGCACGTGACATCAGCCAGGTGAAGCTATACGTGCAGCAGCAGTGTGTGAAGGTGCTAGAGGCCAAAGCCAGCATGCAGGACCTTATCTTTGCCAAAGAGTACCGTGGCAGCGGATCGTACCGACCAGGGGCCTGTGTCCCTGCTCTGGAGCTTACCAGGTGAGTGAGTGTATATTGTGTTTGAAAAGGTGGGTACATGGGTCATTTTGAGATGTTTAACTGCCCGATAGCCTGGGGCCAGTTGACAGAACTGTCCCTTGCCTGATTAGGCCAGTGCTGCCTGCATCTCCAATCTGTCACTTAGATCTAAAGATATCCTTCATAGTTATAACACACATAACCTCACGGGGCACATAAGATAAGTAAACAAATGTAGCTTTAAAGTGGCATTTTCGCTGGTAACTTTATGAAACATGCTCTGATCATTGAAAATAGTGCATCAGTATTTACCGTTGATGCTCCCGATTGAAATGAGTCCAAAAGCAACATAATCCATTACATCAATCACAAGATTCTTCACAGATTTTGTGTTGATCATTGCAGTAGTTTTGAAAAATGACAAAACATTTTTTTTTCACACCCACTGGTAGTATACTCCAAGGAATAACTTAGCGCTCGTTAAGAATTGATCGAAATGGATAGATGCATTGAAAAGCTGAGATTCTATGCTTTAAAATGATACCTTTTGACTCTCCTTGCTATAGTTTTGGAGTTATGAGTCTTTAAATTTGTGTATGTCACTCAGAATATTTTTTGACAGTTTTTGTCTTTATTCCAAATGCTGTAACTTTTGATTACTTTATGCTATCACCACAATTTGATCCAGTTGCAGACCACGTATAGGGGAACATCACCAAAAAATAATTTTCCTGCTAACTTATTTCCTTCCTGAGTTATTGCATGTCAAATAAGAAATATTGTCTTTATTAGTTTCTTAGCATTAGAATCTCCAAATGTAGTAATTTATATTTTCTAAAAATATAAAAAGTGTTCTAACATATGATACATACTTTTTGACTCTCCTTACTATAGTTTTGCAGTTTTGAGTCTTTACTTTTGTGTATGTCACTCAGACAAAACAACTCTAAAAATGCTTTCAGGGCTTAAGTGGTCATTTTTTCCATCTGTATTTTTGTTTTGCCATTTTGTTTTTAAGGGTTAATAAGCAACATTTAAATTTCATGCACATGTGTTTTTTTACCTACTTTTAACTTAATACTAGGGCTGTGCGATATTGAAGAAAAATGCGATATGCGATACCTTGTTAAATACTGCGACATTTGATATGCGATACAATATTGCTATTAGTGCTTAAAATCTATTTTAAATTATATTTAAAAAATATTTAAAAACTGAGAATCATACCTTTAATGTATTTCACATTCTTTCTAGGAATGGAAAGCATCGCTTCAACTTCTGAAAGTGACCAGCAGTGTTTTAGCAAAAATGTATGTCACAAATAGACCCTAATGCACGGATCCTATTGACACATCCTATTGTCTTGTGGCTACAGTAGTGCGTAACTAGGCACAAAACAGAACTGAAGGGATCACACGCTTTCTGAGAGGCGGCTTGTGCGCATGTTTCGGTGTGTGTGTGTCAGACAGCGCGAGACTGCAAGGGGTTGTTTTTCGCAAGTTATTGCGTTTACAAACTCTTTTTAACGTCAAGCAAGTCACATAAGTAACAGTCGTGTGACCAGTCTATTCTTTTCTGTATGCGTCAACCTTAAACGTACACTTTTTCATAATGTTGAAAACCATTCAGATATTGCGTGCCGTTGCGATATGCATATTGCGATATGTACATTTGCGATATTTCAATTTCGATATATTGCGCAGCCCTACTTAATACATATAAACATTGCTTCGGATGTATAGAATGAACATCATACCTGCATGCAAATCCTTCCCAGCTAACACAAAACATACCAGTTAAGTAAATTTTTGGTACTTTTGGGTAATTTCATAATTTACTAATTGACAACGTAACTAATTGACGACGTTGCTTGCTCATAATTTTAACTGCATAGTATCTAGTTGCAGGTCCTTCCTCTGATCTGGACTACGGTAAACCTTGGATAAACAGAGACTAATATTAGAGTAGATTCCATTCTTCTTACACCGTAACGAGTACATCAGGTGTTATGGGAAGTATTCCTGGTTTTGGCTGACCTAATTTATGCAGCCTAACAATCATTTTACAGGATTTTAAATTATCGAAATTGTATGTATGTTTAGTCTAGATCTAAAACTGACAGAGTGTCTGCTTCCTGAAGAATGCTAGGAATAATGTTCTAGAGTGTAGGTGCTAAATATGAAAGGATCTACCGCCAGCAGTTGATTTTGAAATTCTAGGTATTATCAACTGGCCAGAATTTTGAGATGAAGGAATTTTGAGATGCTTTATGAGCTCGCTCAAGTACTGGGGAGCTAAACCATTTAATGCTTTGTAAGTGCTTAGCATAATTTAAAAATGTATACAATATATAATAGGGAGCCAATGCAGTGTTGACAGTACCAGGCTAATATGGGCTTACTTCCTGGTTCAAGTAAGAACTGTAGCTGCTGCGTTTTGGACCAGCTGGAGTTTATTTATTAAGCATGCAGGGCAATCACCCAGTAGAGCATTACAATCTGGCCTTGAGGTCATGAACGCATGAACTAACTAATTTGTCATTGAGAGCATATTTTTTCATTTAGATATATTTTTAAGCTGGAAGAATGCGGTTTTATAGATGCTAGAAATGTGGCTTTTCAAATGAAAGATTGGTATCAAAGAGCACACCCAGGTTCCTAACTGACAATGAAGACTTGACAGAACATCCATCAAGTCTTAGACAGTATTCTAGATTACTACGTATAGAGGTTTTTGGTCCAATAATTAGAATCCATTGTTTTCTGAATTTAGTAGTAGGAAATTACTAGTTATCCATGTTTTTAATATCAGCTTTGCATTTTGTTAATTTTGTGAATTGGTAAGTTTAGTCAGGGAGCGAAGAAATATAGAGCTGAGTATCATCAGCGTAACATTGAAGGCTAAAGCCACTGAAAGCCATGCTTCTGGAATGATATCTCCCAAGGTAGCATGTACAGGATGGAAGCAACGGTCCTAGTACTGAGCCTTGAGGTACTCCATACTGAACTTGGTTTACTGCTACAAACTGATAATGATCAGAAAAGTATGATTTGAACCATGCCAATGCAATTCCACTAAAACCAACATCATTTTAGAGTCTATTCAAAAGAATGTTGTGGTCGATAGTGTCAAATGCAGCACTAAGATCCAGTAACACTAATAGAGAGATACATCCATGCTTGGATGATTAGAGCAAATCATTTGAAACTCTAATGAGAGCAGTCTCAGTACTATGATATGGTCTAAATCCTGACTGGAAATCCTCACTGATACAATTTCCATTGCACATGGAAATTAAACAGTTGTTAATCAGTCCTACTAATCCAAACCATTTTTATATGTTGCCAGAAATTATCCCATGTTCTTTTCATTTCTCTTTCACTATGCATGTCTCCCTAACATGCTCTCATATGAAGCTATTTCAATCATACCATCAATCCAATCTTTCAAGTCTGGGGCTTTGGGGCATTTCCGATTGTGTAAAATCATCCTGGTAGCTGTAATACAACCAATCTTAATTAGGGTAAATAAATTTTTTATGTTGGGTACCACTGATTTATCTCCAAGAAGACATAGACGTGGTTCTACAGGTAAATAAGATCCCATCCACTCTTCAATTACTCCCAGAATTTACTCCAGAATGGGTGCACTAAAGATCATTCCCAAATCGTAAATAGGTACCCTCTTCTTCCTTACATTTCCACCATAGATTATTTCTAGCTATACCCATTCTGTAAAGCCTGGATGGTGTATAATAATATCTATGTACTACTTTGTAATGAATGAATTTCCCTCTAGCTTCCCTTATATTCTTACCCACATTAGAAATGATATACCGCCATTCGTTTTCATGGATATCTATCCCCAAATCCTTCTGCCATAAAGTTTTCAGATTGTTACAGATATCTGCAGTTACATTAAGCATTGATTTTTAACACAGAAGCAGTCTGAGCTTCACGTGGCAACTGGAGATAGGCATAAACAGGGTTATCACAGGGTTATTTGTTTTTGGTACAGTGTCTAATCTGCAGATATTTCCAAAAATTTCCCTGGCCCTCAAGATTATATTTTTCTGTATAACATAAAAATTCCACTCTCATACAGATCACCAATTACAGTTATTCCTTTAATGTGCCATTGTTTCCAAAACACCCCTGATTTACCTATGCAAATTTCAGGATTTTTTTCCTTAAAGATGCATTTAAACATGTCTTGAGTGTATTGTCACTGGGTTTGAGTCCCATTTATCTACAGAGCATTGTGAAAGAATGGAAATAGAACAGAAACTGGCTTCACCATTTCATCCCATCTTGACCCAGTCCAACTCAGTTCCAATGTTTGGTCAGTTTGGCCATTTCGAAAGAGAGGTTGTACATCCTCACATCGGGTAATCCAAGGCCCCCCTTGTCCCTTGGGGAGGTCAGTTTACTCATTTTAATCCTGTGTCTTTTTCTTTCCCATAAATCCTTGATAATTTTGTGATATCTTTTAAAGATAGAGTCTGGAATGTTTACAGGTATCATCATGGATATATAATTGAACTGTGGAGCAATAACCATTTTAACAATATTTACTTCACCCCATAGAGAGAGCTTAAGCTGTTCCCATTTGTCCACATTACTTTTAATCTTTGACAGCAGTGGTTCATAGTTCAACATCATTATATCCTCCAAGGTCTGTGTTAGTTTAACCCCAAGGTACTTCATACCTTTTGGAATCCATTTAAATCCGAATTGTGTCACTGTTTGGCAATGACATGTTCTAGATACTGGCATAGCCTCAGATTTCCCGCAATTTATTTTGTATCCTGATACACTTGAATATAAATAAATAATGCTCATTAATGGAGGTAGAGATTTGAGAGGATCATGAGATAACAACAAAATATCATCCACAAATAACATTAACTTGTGCTCTATACCTTCCATTAACTTGTGCTCTATACCTTCCTCACTCCTGCTAACCCATGGTTATCTGATGTTCTTCGTGAACACCGGACAAAACTAAGGGCAGCAGAGAGAAAATGGCGAAAATCAAACAACCCGTCTGACCTGGGTAAATATCAATCTCTGCTCTCATCATTCTCAGATGATGTCCATGTGGCTAAATCCTCATATTTCCACAACAAAATCAACAGCACCTCTTACACACGCACACTCTTCAGAACATTCAACTCTCTCCTCTGTCCACCTCCACCACCTCCCACCACCTCTTTATCTGCAGACGACTTTGCCCACTTCTTCACAAATAAAACTACAACCATCAGCAGTCAGTTCCCACCCCCGCACACACAGGATTTTAGATCAGCCACACCCACAGCCAAACATCTTCTCTCCTCCTTCTCTACACTCACTGAGGCAGAAGTATCTAAACTTCTCCTTTCCAGCCATCCCACCACCTGCCCTCTAGATCCTATCCCCTCACACCTTCTACAAGCCATCTCTCCCACACTTCTACCAGCACTCACACACATCATCAACACATCTCTCATCACTGGCTTTTTCCCTACCACATTCAAGCAGGCCCGGGTCACCCCACTGCTTAAGAAACCCACTCTAGACACATCACTTGTAGAGAACTACAGACCTATTTCTCTCCTGCCTTACATAGCAAAAACACTTGAGCGGGTTGTTCTCAACCAGGTTTCATTTTTCCTCTCACAGTCAAATCAGCTGGACGTTAACCAGTCAGGTTTCAAAAAGGCCCACTCAACAGAGACTGTAATGGGAAGGTCTAGAGACTCAGATTGCAATGCATCTAATTTAGGTAATTCTATATTAGAATTTTTTTTTTTTTTTTCAGTTTTCTCCATCCAGACTACCTGAAGATGTATATAAATGTTTATAAAACTTCTGAAAAACCTAATTGATTTATTTTGTCAATGATACCATGGTATATCCTATCTTAATTGCCGGAATAATGTTAGCAGCATTTTGTTGTTTTAATTGTCTTTTGTTTTAATTGAGCTTGCCTGCTTTTTCACCTTCTTCATAAAACCTGGTCCGTAGCCTGAATCGTGTATATTCAGCTTTATTATACACGTCATGTAATTGAAATTTGTATTTACAAATATCTTGATATAAATCATTAGAGTAGTGTTTAGCCAGCTCTTTATCCAGTATACAAATTATTGCTTCCAAGTCTCTTCCTTCCTTTTTCTTTCTAGCTGCATGTGCCATCAGTTTCCCTCTAATGTATGCCTTTGAGGCCTCCCCTACAGATGCCAATCTATCAGTGCTTCCTACATTTAATTTAAAGAAGGAGGTCAGATCATCAGCCAATAATGTGCTAAACTCTTCATCTTGTAATAACGCAGTATTTAATCGCCATCTTCCTTTTCTACAATTTTCTGTATTTAGAGCTATATCCAATTCCACAGTCGCATGGTCTGACAATACTATTGCTCCAATTTTACAGTTTACTACCTGACCGGTGATAGAATTAGAAAGTAAGAAAAAATCTATCCTAGAGTGAGATTTATGACAATGAGAATAAAAATATACTCTTTCTGCTGGATTGACCAAGCGCCATATATCAGTCAATCCAATATCCTCTGTTAGTATATGAAGGGCAGCCCTATCCCTTGGTATTGAAGGTCCCTGGTATTTACTCTTATCCAAAACCCCATCCATAACCTGATTAAAGTCTCCAGCCAAAATTATTTGTACCTCTTTGTCGCCAAGAATCTTGTTTACTTTATTAATAAAACCCGGGTCTGTCTTATTGGGGGCATATGCATTGCATAATATCATTTTAACTCCATTAATGAGGGTTTCTATACATATAATCCTACACATATCGTCTTTTGTTTCTGTTAACATTACAAAATTCAGCCTTTTATTAATGAGGATCATTACCCCATTTTAGTTTGCTCATACATGATGAATAAAATACATGTCCCACCCAGTCTCGTTTGAATTTGAGCGCTTCATTATCTGTTACATGACTTTCCTGCACAAAAGCAACATCCATCTGTTTATGTTTGAGATATGACAGGACCTTTTTTCTTTTAATTGGACTTCCACATCCATTAATATACCATGTTATAAACCTGATGTGACTACCTATGCCCGTGTAATCAAATGCATTGGGTGACTGCCCGCTATTGGGGAATGGTATATTAAACCATGATGTTTTCAGATTTAACAAACAACAGTTTGAGAGATAAATGTGGAGTATACTCGAATAAATTGAATATATTGGTGGGCCTACGGAGCTACGCAACTATGCTGCCATATTCCTCGGCGGTCCCACGTGACTCCAAAGAACATATTTGTGAGAATACTGCCTTTTCTAGTATCTTTGACGGTCAATCAAAGGCCCATCTTGAAACTACCTTTTCTAATTCTATAGGATCAAGTTGCATTTTTTTAAATAAGCGGTTTAATAATAGTCAGCTTAAAAGTATTCTGTACATTTCTTAATATCATTATAATGAGTGGGTCCTGACACATGTTGCCTTACTCCAATAGAGTTTAGAATGTCTCTAAATGCCAATCCCAACGTGTCTTTTTCATTGTCTTCATGGATAATAAAGTCACCAACAATTAGGACTTTATCTGCAGCCAGTACTAACCCTGATAGAAAATCAGCAAATGATTTGATAAAGTCTGTATGGTGCCCTGGTGGCCTGTATACAGTAGCCAGCACAAATGTCAAGCAGGATTTATCACTTAGACCAAAACTTTAAAATAATTATATTATGAAACTTGACTTCTGAGTAATACTGAATTGATTATTATAAATGACAGCAACACCTCCCCCCTTTGCCTTCAGACGAGGTTCGTGTTTATAACAATTGACTGTAAATTCTAAGTTCAGTTTACTTATTTAGAAACCGATTGCCTTATTTTTGCAAACCTAAAGTGAAAATTATGTCAATTTAATAATCAGCTAAAAAAGAAGAAAGCTAACACCTCCCAAGTAAATTAAGTAATAAATATCATTTTAGTTTATTGCCAATTCTAGTTAACACACACTAGAATATTTACTAATCTTACTTAAGATTTAATAGTAAGATTACTTGAGTAATTCCATTTAACTAACAGTGTTATATTATGTTCTGCAAACATTTTAAATACTATTATTCTCAACATAGTTTTAATCTGTCATTTTCAGCTATGGCGATTTAAAGGGGGGTAAAGTGCTGTTTCATCCATACTGAGCTTTTTACACTGTTAAAGTCTTGGATTCCCATACTAAACATGGACAAGTTTCAAAAAATAAGTTGGACGTTTGTAGTATTTCTGTGTCAAAAGTACTCCTTTCGGTTTCTCACAAGATTCAGAAAGTTTTTTTCCAAGTATGGGTCTGTGTGACGTAAAATGGGGCGTAATTTCCTTGTACGGGCACTTTTCCCGGAAGGGCGCGCAAATGCGCACGCGACCAGCGCTAGAGAGCGAATGCACACCCATTATCGCTTTGCTCGGCTGGGAAGCCTGCTGCAAAGAAGTGTGTTTTTGGTTGCCAGGGCAAGACAACCCTGTACAGCTTCCCAAATAACCCAAAATAAATGGGACAGTGGATGGAATTTGTTTTTCCGGAGGAGCAACAGAGTCGTGCAAGTGTTTTTGTCTGTATCGGCGATACATATCGGCGATATGAAAGATGCAGTACTACTTTATAGGTACTCGAGATTGACTGAAACTGAGTGTGCCCCCCCCTGACTGAGCCTGGTTTCTCCCATGGTTTATTTTTCTCCATTAGGTCACCTGATGGGGTTTTGGTTTCCTTGCCCTCGCCTCTGACTTGGCTTGCTCAGTTGGGGACAAAACATTTTTCAACTAAATTTCCAAATAATTAAACTAAATTAACCATATAAACTAAATTATTGATCTAATTACTGATCTTAATTGAAATATATTCTGTTGCATTATTTTCCTGTTTAACACTGTGAAGCTGCTTTGAAACAATCTGCATTGTAAAAAGCGCTATATATGTATATGTGTATGTATGTATGTGTGTGTGTATATATATATTAGAGGTGGGCATAGATTAATTTTTTTAATCTAGATTAATTTAGGAATTAATCTAGATTAATCTAGATTAAAATGGCTCATTTGAATTCTGCCGAAAGCATTCAGAATGTGTGCTACTCCAATAATGACTGGTGCTTTCACACTTGGTTCGATTGCCTGACCGAACCCAAGTTCGATTGCTCTCCCCCCACCCCCCGCTGGACCATGTTCATATTATATTATTTGGGTCTGAACCGGGGTGCGTTTGCGTCAGCAGAGCAGCAGCTGTTTACCCCGTTGCTTGGCAACAAAGGGAGCGAGAAGGTGGCAAAATGAATAGCGTTGTTCACCTAACTTTTCATATTTTTGTTTTTGAACCGTTGGTTTTGTAACCAAAGCCATTACATTGTTGTATGTAATGACACTTGCGTCTATCTGCCGCAAATGTACTGCAAATGCTCTAAAGAACGCTGAAGATGAGCAGAAATGAGATTTACAGCTCTCTGCTTACAGTACGTCAGTCACGCTCGTCAGGACTCGAGTACGGTTTGCGGGTGCGCACCCGAGTTCGGATGCCAGCGTTCACGTTTGATGTGGTAATTTCACAGCATCTGCGCTAAAATATCAAGGTTAAAATCATCATAGCTTGCGTAGTATAGACCCAGCTCCCAATCGTGGTTACCCACGGTTATGAGTCATCCAAAAATAATTTTTAATGATATTCGGGTTGCGGTTGGTCGGGTTGTTTGAAATAAAGATGCCAAGTAAACCTTTGTAATTTCTATAGTAGCCTACTAGACACAATTTTCTATTAAATGCATCAATCAAAAAAAAGAAAAAAATAACTGAATAAAAATTAATACTTTGGATAAAAGTTTTTGCCAAAAGCATAAATGTAAATGTACCATAGCAAAGTCCCTTTCAATAAAAGTCTGTTCACTAGGCTGCCATATTTGCAAAGCCTATTTGAATCGGGGATTCATAAAGTCTAAAAACTGCTTGCAGAACTCATAATTAAATGACAATTCCAATCAACAAAATCTGAATTGAACTGTCCTTATAAATGTTGTTTCTTATGCACAAATAGTGTTAAACAAATATTTTTCATAATGTTTTAGGTTTCTACGGGAACCATAGACTGTATAGATATAAATATGGACGTAGTGTCCGTGACGTCACCCATAGGATTCTGAAGGGCAGTTTTGAGGCCTAAAGTAGGGTCGAGCTGGACGTCACCATCTTAGCTGTGCGTCACTCCCGAAACCACAATTTGTCCCAGGTTTTAAACATGTTTTATTCTGCTGTAAAGTTGGGCATTTTAACATGGAGCTCAATGAGATTCTGCTCCCTTCTGGACCCTGTCTCTAGTGGCCAGTCGATGAACTGCAGTTTAAATCACTTCCGTTTAGGCTTCAAGAGAGACGGGAGGTTGCCACATGATGGGAACCGGTGTCATGTAAAATCCTGTCCCCCTGTGAAAGTGTCCGCTTAGGACCCCAGAACGATTCTATTGGCTGAAAGAACTTTTAATGGGTAATCTTTTCAGAGCCTGATTACAATTCTTACAAAACCACGTTTTGATTTTTGTTGTTTAAATTGTGTTAAAGTAGTCTCTTTTACTTAGAAGGCGGGATGTATTCATGGTTGGACTGATGGCATTAACCTACACTATGTTAAATCTAACATGATAATCTTTGTTTGAACAATGTTTGCGTATGTCTCCCTTATTTTGTTGCAATTTAAGAGCAGAATAGTAACTATTAGGGGCTTGTCCAATCAAACTTGCAGAAAATGACTGTGTGCTCCAGTAGTAGATGGTTCTTGTCATCAGGTAATTAGTCATCAGGCATGTATGCTTGTTTTTTCCTGACTGGACTCTATTTATTGCATGCTGCAAGACTATTATTGTACCTGAGGCTGTTGCCTAGCAACACAGCCATTAACCGCTGTTGAAATTCGATTTGAGGCATGGTTGAGAGGATTTCTATATTTTTTGAAAATTCTGCTCCTGAATCCAGGCTGAATCTAAATGCATTCAAATGTCCCACAAAGGTTGCTGTACAATTTTTTTTCTCTCTCTCTCTCTCTTTTCTATATGTCTCTTAGGCGTATGATGGCATATGATCGGCGGTTGGAGCCACGTGTGGGTGAGCGTGTGCCGTACGTTATTGTGTATGGGATGCCAGGAGTGCCGCTCATACAGCTAGTTCGGCGTCCTGTAGAGGTACTGCAGGACGCCAGCCTGCGCCTCAACGGCACCTACTACATCACCAAGCAGATCTTGCCACCACTTGCAAGAATTTTTAACCTCATTGGAGTAGATGTGTTCAGCTGGTACCACGAGTTGCCGAGGGTTAGTTATTTGTCATTTTGTCTTTTAGCAAATGCAGAATATAATTAATCATGCTTGAGGTTGAAACATTGATCACCGTAATTGGGTGTCTATTAGTTCCAGTACTTCTTTGTTGCTCTTTGAATGTCTGTTCTGTAGCTATTTGAGAACTAAATTGTACTGAATTAAACTAGCTATAATTGACACATAGGCACCATCTGGTGGTTGGTTATAAGATATTATTTTTTTAATTCAAATTCAAATACTTTCACCTATCTTAGTCTCATATGCAGAGACAACTGTAGGTAAGTCATAGGTTGATTCTCATACAAACTATAAACACTGGCTTCTCAAACAGAACAATGTTTGTGCATCTAGACCAGCTCGACAAGCAACATTGGCTTAAAACCAGTGGTTCCCAAACTGGGGGTGCCACCACTAGGGGTGGCCTGGGGTTATAAAAAGGCAGCTGTTGCAAGGCTAAGGGATATTGTACAGTTAGCAGGTTGCTATGCAAAAAACAAACAAAAAAAAAACTCTTTAGGGTGATACAAAACCTTGTTTTTGTTTTTTACCTCTCGATGACTCAAGATATTGTTTATCAGATTTAGCAATTGTTGTGGTGGAATAACAGACCGCTAGATGGTGCGATTTGAAGAATCAGAATTGAGCATTGCAGGCATATGACAAGGCATATATCACCCTCAGATTCACTAGTAGTTCAATGGTAGGTAATGAAGAAGAGAGACCACTTGTATTAGCAAAAATATTAGCAAACAATTTAAGATCCAATTCAGAGACTTCACATCATGAACATAGAGAAACCTGAAAGATGTGGTACAGTATTCCAATTGGATTTTGCAAGCAAGGTCATATCTGAGGTTGTCTTTGTTGGTGCATATTGGTGGGGGGCTTAGTTTAGTGTGCAACTATTCAAATTAATCCCCTGGGGTCAGTTGTTTAAAAGGTTTAATCTGGATCAGAATTATCTGGATTTAGAAATCCCATTTTTGCTATCCAGGATCAGGTAATCCATCTTAATTTTGTGATGGTTTTTCAAAGCAAAATTGGATTGGGTCACGCTGATCAAGATACACACGCAATGGCTAGTGTTTGCGTTCTCTTAGAAAAGTTTTGTGTAGCTTTCACCCGAGAAACTTTGCGTTCGCTCGCAAAGATCTTTTGACTGGTTCATATCTTATGATTGTTACCAATGTAGTTTACGAACAGTGAAAAAAAACTACTTTAAATTAAATATATTGTTTTTGTTTGACATTTAGCTATTTGGTGATTATTTTATGGCACCAAAATGTCTTTACTTTACTGTAGGCTACCGAAAGGTTTAATAGGTAGCCTAATGTCTACTTCTAATGTATTACTTTAACAGTTAAACTTATCAAGAGGAAAATACTAATGTGTATGTGTATAATGCACGTTACAAATGTTTTTTTGACCAGTTTTAAATTTTTGCTCCTGAAATCCTACCTTCTGCTGGGATCAGTATAATCCAGTAATCCAAAGGTATCCCAATCTTACTAAAAAGTTTTGAGCAACACAAACTGATGATTTAAATGGACTTTGTGATCTAATCTGATTTCAGAATCCTTTTTTTTCTTTGAACAACCCATTTTCAAGATTTAATCCAATCCTATAGCTGAAATCCAATCACTTTACTTTTGAACAATTGGCCCCTCGTGTCATGTCTGTGCCACAGTTTTGAAAAAAATAATGAGCTTATAATAAGTTTCCCTAATACTACCATTTTTTTAGGTCAAACAGGTAGTGCCACTCCAAACTTGACTCATTTGGTAGAGCCATTATTGCTGTGTCAGGCTGGTACCAATGCTTGAACTATTGCTGACAGCAGTGTAGAACCATAGTGTTTACACTTTTTTTTAATTTTATTTGCATTTGCATGATGGTGGTGTTTTTCATTGCACAGGTACAGAAGGCATGGAGCTCTGTGGGGGGTGGAGGAGGAGATGAGGGCACAAGAAAGGGAACCATCTCTCAGTACTTTACAACACTGCATTGCCCAGTTTGTGATGAGCTGACACAGCTGGGAGTTTGTGAGCATTGCCGGGCCGAACCCCAGCGTGTTGCTATCCACCTACACCAAGACTTGCGGCTTTGGGAAAGCCAGCAAGACCAACTCCTAAAGGTTAGAGGTCATGTCATAGGAGGCTTTCACTTACACTGGGCATGTTTGTTGCGGTCTGAGTCACAGCGCGATTGTTCCCGGTGCCCCCTGCAGTGTTAGTTGCCACCCTGATTGCACTTGCATCATCATGTCATCAACACTATCATCCCTTACATGTTTTTTATAAAATGCATGCGCAGCTTACTTTTCTTCCTGAACAAGTGCGCACCCCAGTCTGTGTTGGTTTCACATTCATGTAAATCGCTTCACAGTTCGAGTGCAACCGAACACAGCTCCGCATGACGCTTTTACATTAGCAGTTTTTCACATAAATCATACCCCATTTTGATCTACCAGTATGAAACCACCCTTAAATCGGAACTGACAGAATCAGATGCTCAGTGAACATACTATGTCATTCTAAGACTGATTAGCTGGCTCAATTTGATCAATTTACGTATCAGCAAGTTTGTAACTGTCTATATCTTAAAATCTTTTTTTTTTTGCAATAATTTTAGTTAATTATAACAACAAAGGCCGGTCAAAAGACCAAAATAATAGTGTTAATAATAATATTAATGTTTTGTTTTACTGACTAATGTTCTTCTGTGGATATAAATTAGTATTTTCTTTAGCATGACCCTTATTTCTAAAGCACTTGGTGTGAAAGACCACTTTCACTCGTTTCACTAATTTTGATATATGACGAGCACCAGATTTGGGCAAAGGTCAAAAGTTTGGCTATCATATATCAAAATTAGTGAAGCATGTGAGTTGTCTCATATGCTTCATGTTTGTCATATCAATAATTAGGTTTTTTTTCTGTTATGATTTGATTGACAGGTATGTAGAAGTTGCAGTGGCAGTGCAGACCGTCAGGTGCCATGTGTCTCATTAGACTGCCCTATACTCTACAAATTGTCTCGTGTCAATCGGCATCTTTCCCGAGGACCATATCTTCACCAGCTGCTGGAGCAGTTCTGATAGTCCTGCAGTTTGCCCCCTTTTATTTTACTCTGGTGCTATTAACACTCTGCCATTCAGCACAAGTTCTATGTATCATAGTTTGAAAAGGTGCTTTTTTTCCTATGTGAGAGAGTTTCCATCTCATACTGTTTGACTGGAACTGCATGTGCAGGGGGACTAAAGAGGCCTTAAATACAGAAGAGAGGAAGATGATTTTGATGCAATGTGTTTGAATTTGCTTCTGTGTGTTCATTAATTTGATACATTTCTGCAGATTGACAGGTCAAACATCATTACAGCATAATCCTCTCTAAACTGAACCTCGTACTGTAGCAATTTGTAAATCAAGGAGATTCAGTACTGGCTGTAATTCTTGTGGAGCAATGTTTGACTGCAGTTATTTCCCCCTGTAATCAGTATCTTGTAAATAAGCCTCCAAAATTCTGTGATGTTAAAAAATAAAAAAAAATCGTACAAAAGAAAAATCTAAAATCTAAAAATGTTTATGGCCTGCTTAAGGATTCCATATGCTTTGTCTGTCCATTCTCTAGAGGCAAGTCTGAGGACAAGCAAGTCAGTATCAGCCTTAACTTGGACTTCAGCAATATGTTAATTTATATTGTCTGTGCACAATTGTACTTTCTGTTTTTCCCTTTATAAAAAACTTTTCTAATGCTTTCTCTATTCTAAACCAGACAATGTTACCTATGTAAAAACTAAAGAGCTACCAGAGCTCTGTAACCTGTTTTTGTAAACTTGTAAAAACTTAAGGTGCTTTGTTTTTAAAGAACATGTGGGGTGGAGATTTAATATTGATATAATAAAAGTCGTTGTATTTAACACATGCTTGTTTTTAATTAAATGGGTCCTTTGGTTTTCATGTCATCTTGGGTTGTACACTACTGTGATTCCAGTCAGTCAAAATATTTATGCAGTGCAGGATTTATTCCCACATATTGGTTGGCCAATACATTTATAATACAGATTGAGACATTTCTAGAAAATAAGTGTTGCTTTAAGTTCATACAAAATTGTCAATGTTTAAATGCAGTTACAGAACTTTCACAATATTTTGTTTTAAATCATTCTAGAATGATTGGGATGACTTTGCAGGAGAGTGAATAGACTGCATAGAAAATAAGCATAGAACAAAGATACGAACGAAATGAACTGCATTTTGTTTTTCAGGTTAGTCTAACAGTATTTTAGGCACAGAAATTGAATAATCAAATGCAAAATAACACTGCATAGTCTTTACTGTATAATTAAAATTAATTCATATTTGTTAAAGCTACGAAAGTAGTTTTCTTTGTTGTGAGATTAACATTAATGACAGACAGCAGGAATATTAGGCTGCTGTGATTCTTGAGAACAAATGCACAGATACGATATGATGATACACAGGTTTTCTTTCTCACTTGTATAAGTTCACATAAACCATAAGCAAATGTGTTTATGCGCTTATGTCCGTTCAAGTACAGATAGTAGAAGTTGAATAAGCAGAATTCAGCGTTTGCGTGCTGTCTGGGCTGCTTTATGCGCGTGAACTGAAAACAGACTGCAAGTTCTCTTTTGCATCTTGCACTCATATGGTTCACAATTGCATTATTTAAGATGACGGGGTCTAAACCATGCAAATGATAAACTTTGCAGTGAATCATCCTTTTCAAACCGTGGTCACTGGTCTGTATGGATCAACTACAAACCCTATACTTGACATTGCACATCCTTTGATGTGACTCATGCACACAAAAGGCACACATCGATATCAATGCTAAAACAATATATCGTGCAGTCCTACCATCAAGTCTGGTTAGTATCAGCATTCTGAGGTGGGGGTGGGATCACAATTTAAATATGAAAAATTTATAGAAATATTTTGTGAACATAAAATGAGAAGTTTCAAGAAACACTTCAGCATCAAAATATTACTATTATTGAAACGTTTTATACATTCAAACTAACCATACAATACAAAAAAAAATGTTGCCTTCATTTTTTCAGTTCTTAAGAATGGTGTATTGTGCTGGTTTACAATTGTACAAAAACCTGTAAATCAACCAACAATAACAAATGAGAGGAGAGATGTAGAAATCCAATATCTTAGTATAATCCTAATATACCTTAGAGTCCCATTATAAGGCTGATCGTCAATGACAGGACAATTCACAGTTAATGTCCAATATGCTAATTAAACTTCTTCCAAATAATCCTGTACAGTGGTGAGTAGAAAAAGTTTCAGTGTTGCCATAAGGAACTTCAAACATGCAACTGGCATTTAGAAAGTGCAAATCAACTGGCTAGTGTGAACTTTTCAACAAAGAAAAAAATGCTTCAGGTTGATGTGGTGTGCAGGATTTAGCAGCCACTTCTCAGTTTGTGGCTAAGGGCTAAAATCTGAAACATCTTTGACATAGTGCAATATATTAGTCTTTCTTCTCCCTATTGAGTGATATTAAGAGTTTACGTCTGGGAGAGTCTGTGGAAAAAGATGGTGTGTTAGACAGAGGGCCCAGGGTTGTGTCTCTTGATGGTGCTGCTGACAATGGGGTGGCCATTGATTGGGCAGCAAGCGCACTGGCTGCAACATTAGGTGGCACTGAGGCTTTAGAAGGAGAGCTCAACAGGCTGGCATCATCCATCTCTATCACCTAAGTCGGCATCATTCCACTGGTCAGCTTCACTTTCATTTTCTTGCTCTTCTTCCACGTTGTCCAGCAGTGCTTGGCGATACTCGCTGTCATCCGCATCCTTGGTGCGTCTCCCAGTTGTTTTCCGTAAGATGGCGTCCCCCCCTGGTGACGCTAGTTTGTACAAGACAGGGAACAGGATAGAAGTAAAGGTGGATGTGCAAAGTGCCAGGTACATCAGCAACGGCTGATTCTGCACCCGCCCTAGTAAGAAGCCTAACAGAGCTGGCAGAACCATTTCTCCAAGAGCTGCACCCACCACAAACACTGAAGCGGAGCGCCCTGTCACAGTTGTGTACTGTTCAACCCATGAAATGCCACTGGGAAAGGTGGTAGACATAGAGACACCATACAGGCCAGTGCAAGTCCAGAGCATAGGGACATTTTTGCTAAAAAGACACAGCAGGAGCGAGGAAACTGTGCTGCCCACTAGACTCAGCAGGATCAGGGTGCCTGGACACAGGCAAGTCGCAAAGAATATGGCCAGACCACGACCAACTGCAAACGTCCCCCAGAACAGCGAATTCAGTCCTGCCGCATGAGCCGATTCCATATGAACATGGTCCTTGCTATAGGTAAATATAAATGAACCATACGCCACCTCGCTTCCAACATAGAAGAAGAAGAACACGGACAACAGGAATATGAGTGTGTTGTGATGTTTGGAGAACAACTGCTTCCCTGAGGGTGTATTTGCCCTATTTGAGTTGGGGGAACTGCAGGAGTACAAGATAAAAAAGAAGAGTGACACAAGTAATACAAAAGCGCCAATCACGATGTAGGCCCACATGGATGGTAAAGGAGCGCTCTTCAAGATAGTCTTAGAGGTGTGGCCAGACACCAGAGGAGTGTTAATGGAGACATTGTTGGAACAGTGGCCGAACAGCAGCTTGGCTATGATTGGGGAGGCAAAAGCTCCAGCAGCAAAGCTAAAGTGCAGAGCCTGCATATGTGGCCCAGCCTGCTCTCCCCATGTGTTCAGTATGAGAACATTGCCACCTGTTGACAACCAGAAAATGAAAGAGTTACAGTAAAAGCTATAAAGGATATTTTTATATTGAGTGTGACCTAAAATTCATATTGTTAATTGCTTGATGCCGGTATTAAACTATAAACACTGGGAAGCGTGCTTACCTGTATCTAAAATTCCCATTGAAACCCCCACACCGGACATCAAAACAGTGAGCAGCCAAGCCTTTTTACAGAAGGGAGTGCCAGACATCCCAAGCGCTGTGATTAACATTGAGAAGCCTGCAGATATAAATGAACCATAATCACCAAGGGAATCATACTTGATAATATCACATAACCACAAAAGATAAATATATGATCAAATACAAAATAAAGTGGAGAATATACTCCAGACCAGTCTACTACTGACAAATGCCCTTTAACTACCTTGACTTTTCAAAAACTTTTCAGCCAAATAAATCTGCAATTCTCTGGGGTCCTACCACAAAACAAACACTCAGGGGTCGGCAGGTGGAGGGTTAATTCCTGACACATGAGCAAAAGTGAGAGAGACTTCAGTATGTATTTCATTCAGTACCTCGTACCAGCATACAGATCTACATTTTGGAGTTAATCATTCCTCGTAGCAACACAGTTTGTTTTATTGAGTTGGGAGTGATATAGTATTAAAGTGTGAAAATTAAACTTTGCAAGTCAATGAAAGTGCATAGGTCTGGTAAACCATTAGCGCGACCACTGCGCATCACATCCACAAGTTACTGACAGCTTACAGCTTGTTCAGCTGTACGTAGTCCTTGATATACATTTTGGAGATATTCAAACAAGTGTATATGGTCACTGTGTTTTCTCTGATCAGATAGCTATCCAATTGTGAAAAGACCAAAAGTGAGGGCATTTTTTCTGCATTCCAATGAAACTAGTTGTTGAAGCCACAGATGTAAATTTTACTCCTCCTAAAATGGTAATAACGACTCCCAGTAGCCAGATATGACAGCGATACTGTAGCAAGCATTGTCACATTGGAACTGAGCATCTCTTCAGCAAGCCTACATGCAAACTGGCACAAATGAAACTGAAAGTTCAGCATCATATGAAGCTCAACAGTTATCTTCATTAAATGTAGTAAATTATCTTACCAGTGCTGATCTCTCTCTCTCTCTCTCTCTCTCTCTCTCTCTCTCTCTCTCTCTCTCTCTCTCTCTCTCTAATTGAAGTCTTTATCTTGAAATTGGCTGACGATAATTAAAATGCTCATATCTTGCTTTATTTGACGTGAACTCCATTAAATTTGCATATAGCACAGAAATTGAAGATTAGATTTAAATACGTTTTGCGGAGACACATATGTTACCATTGAAAAGTGTAACTGGAACAGTTAAAAGGTGCTCTACAGCAGTGGTTCTCAAACCTGTCCTAGGGACCCCCAACCAGAGCATATTTTGCATGTCTCCCTCATCAAATCCACCTGATTCAAATCATCAACTCATTAGTAGAGATTGCAAGACTTTAATTGGGTGTGTTTGATGAGGGAGATATACAAAATGTGCAGTGTGAGGGGGTCCCCAGAACAGGTTTGAATGCTCCAGCCAATAGCCGACAAGAATGATTTGGGGGTGGAAATCATTCTTGTCGGCTATTGGCTGGAGCACTGTTTGTTAAGCTTTGTGGTCCAGACTGCACCAGTGTGTTTTGGTTGCAGTTTGTGGAGCTTATGCGGGCTACAGAGACTGTGTTTTTTTACAGTGCGTTCAGGGGACAGCCAGCTAGCAGATAGTGAAAAGATGTTTGCTGTGTGACAAAAAAAATGTTTGGGCCTAAAAAAAACATGTGACATCGCTTAGAGCAGCTTTAAGAAAATGGATCGGATAGCTGATCAGTTAAAACACATGAATGACCAGGTGTAATAGGCCCATTGGAAATATGTTCTTCATGTCTGATTTTAAACCTGAAACTAAACAATTACGGCACAGTGATTTACTCAGAAACATAAAAATGGCAACAACAAAAAAATGCCGACCCCTGGCATACACCAATGATTGTTGGAAGGACCATGTCTCATGAATGATAGTTTGTAGCAGAGTAATAGGGAATTATTTTGGGCAATTTAGCTAGCTTTTCTGTAGCCTTCCTCATATTTTTCCCTTTCAGTGCTTTCCCCTTTTTCTTTTTGTATCATTTAAATAAATAAATGATGCAAAAAGAAAAAATGTTCTCTAAAATTTTTGTTTCACTTAACCAATCAAAAGTTGCTCAAATCTAAACTTAACTTTATTAGCTTTATCAGGTGATAGTGCAGGGATTGCAGATTACCCAGACCTGCAACCTTGGTGTTGAGTCCATATATTTAACTGTTAGACACACTCACCATAATCAACACACATTTTTATAAGTAAATAATTTGCTAAAGTTAAATTTGCCTCTTTCATTTAACACATTGTCAAGTCCATGGGCCTTACCCGAAAGCAGATAGGGATTCACACAGTCAAAAAGAATCCCTCCTATCAGAGAGCCTCCAATGTATCCTGATGCACGACTCACAAATATATAGGATAAATTACTGATGTTCTTGTTGACATTGATAGCCAGGTCTTCAAAGGTAGGGCCCAATACAGAGATAGCCATTCCCTATAAATATACCATATAAACAAATTCATAAATATAAAAATATAGAAGAAATTTTATGTGCAGCACATTCCAACATTTGCACATAAAAATGGATTAATATCTTGTGATGACATAAAATTATATATTCACATACCAGTATTTACATGGATCTCCAAACAATACCAATTTATAAGGCATAAAAAATTAAATAAAATGTACTTTGTGTGACTGCATACAATATGTTTATAAACTATGGCTGCTTAGGAATCAAATGTATAATTGCTTAAGTTAGTTATTGACATTTATTAATAAATAATGTTCAACAGAATTTTTTTTTTTGACTGACCAGCCACTACAATATTCTGGGATTACTAGAATTACAGCCTGAGTGAATATCAGCATAGTGTTATGTTAAAGGGATAGTTCACTTTGAAATTAAATTTTGATATGTTTTAGCTTACCTCATGGGCATCCGAGATGTAGGAGTATTTGTTTCCCCAGTAGTTTCAATTTTGATCATTTTAGGTCAAACCGTTCTTGTCTGTGCCTCACATAATGCAGGTCTATGGTCACCACCTCAAAGAGCATACACAGAGAAGTCCAAATTAAACAATCCCCCATCGTAAGTATACACTGATGGCCTAAACGAGCGGTTTGTGTGAGAAAACGAACAGTATTTATAATGTTTTTACCTCTTGTACACCACTACGTCCGACTGATCCGAGGGCGTGCGTGCATGTTTCCTGTTGTGACATTCGCTCGTTCTGGCTTTAGTCTGCATAGCGAAAGCGCGGAAGTGGATCTCTCGCGTGTGTACGTCTCTCATTGTTTACACAGAAATTTGGGAAGTGTTACCTTTCACTGTGAATATCTAAACATATTTAGACGTACAGGACATCGCAATGGAAGAAGATTTCGATATATTAACAGACAACATTGAATTTTTTTCACAACCATATTTATTTGAACCAGAATACACTGATCAAGAACTCAGAGCGATGGAGGAAGCATCCGCTGCATCAGGACGTCTTCAAGACACACGTCTTTAAGACACCCTTGCGCAGACTAAAGCCAGAACGCGCGAATGTCACAACGGGAAACACGCATGCGCGCCCTCGGATCAGTCGGACGTAGTGGTGTACAAGAGGTAAAAACGATATAAATACTGTTCGTTTTCTCACACAAACCGCTCGTTTCGTGTCTTAGGGCATCAGTGTGTACTTACGATGGGGGATTGTTTAATTTGGACTTCTCTGTGTATGCTCTTTGAGGTGGTGACCATAGACCTACATTATGTGAGGCACAGACAAGAACGGTTTGACCTAAAATGATCAAAATTGAAACTACTGGAGAAACAAATACTCCTACATCTCGGATGCCCATGAGGTAAGCTAAAACATATCAAAATTAAATTTCAAAGTGAACTATCCTTTTAATACCACATCTGTCTACAATGTAATATGTACCTTGTAGACAGATGCAATAAGAAGAACCATGTGTCAAAATATCATATATTAACCTAAATTTATTGTACCTAGGCCCAGTTTAACCTGTCAGTCATGTTAGACCACTGCCAACTTGTCTGGCATTTCCCTTGTGCAAATAATCCTGTTTCATGACAATACTGTAAAACGAACAGGAATTACCATAACAATGATTTTAACATCTATTTCCAGTTATTTTTCAGTCAGTTGCTTTTTAAACAGCCATTTTAGACCTAAAATAACAGGAGATTGGCCATTAAAATCACTTATTTAAAATGTGTGTTCATACGATCGTTTCCCATTTTCCACATGCAAGCTGAACATACAGACCCACCAGTCCGAGAAACGATGCGCAAAGCACAAGGCTGACCAGCCATCGCCAGCATGTCCCAGTATTGCTCTGGCTCCGTCCGGGTCGAATTACATCAACCTGATCGGACCCCGGGTTCAGCACCCCTTTACCCCCCTTCAGAGCACTTTTCAGCCCCTCCTTAATGTCTTTACGCTTGTCGAAAAGCGTATCCTCTTCCTGTTCTTCGTGGTCAATGTCCTCTTCCATCCTGGCAAATCGAACGTGTTTTTTCTTCGGCGCTGCTTCAGCAGGTGTCATGATGGCAGCACAATTCTCGCGCTGTTGTGTACGTAAAAATCGTCAACGCTGCGCTGAAGCGTTTCGTGGGTTTACGGCCGACCTAAAATGACCCACATTTCACCTATTCGTGACTATCAACGCACGGTAACAGTTTTATTTAAAAAATAAAAATTACTTATATTCAGTAAAATTTAATATAAAATTGGCGTCGATCATTAGTTGAGCAGAAACAATATACACTGTAAATTACAGACACTACACAGTTTGAGCTTCAAACTTCCGGATATAACGTGCGCATGCGCAAAAACGCAGCAATGCTGACAGTACAGTACGTCACTTCTCAGACAGTAGGCTTGTTTGAGATGTGCCTCGTTTTCCTGATTCACAAATGTAAATTTACAAATTGTAAGCCTGTCTTTTCTGTCTTCTTAAAGGAAATGGAAAATTATTTAAATGTGATTTCAGTATCTACTAATAAGAAAGCTATAAGGACTGTTAGGATTTGCACTGCCTTTGATATCTTCATATGAACATTTGTATGTGATGTAATGGCACTCTTTCTCTTTTTTTTTTGTTTTTTTCTTCTTTTTTTAAGTATCATTTCTATGGTTGTCTCATTATCGATGTTTTGTGTTGTATGCGTTCTTTTTTGTATGGTTCTGTTATCAGCAATAAAAAATAAAAAAATTAAAAAAGAAGATTTGCCTCGCCTCGCCTGAAATGAAGGCGAGACAAGGCGGCTGCAGTGAAGGGAGGAGTGAAAAAAGTGCAGACAAGTCGGACAGTTCTGTCTTCTCGTAGTGGATCAGACACCTTGCGAGATCATAGGCGGATATCGCGGGATTCACACTCATGCACTGTGTTGCTAACTGGTTGCAATTTAAGTTCTGTTGCTTTTATATTAAAATAAATATTATGAACAAGACACTCAACGTTTTTGTTATTAATTTCCATTTGAAAGACGTGTTTATCAATCATTTTTACTTTAATTACATACATGTTTTTATATATTTTTATAAATATGACAACAATCACATAACCCACAGAGAGGTCGCAGTTTGGGAATATTCACACATAATTTATAGACATAAAAACAGGACATCAGAGTTTTAAAATCAAACATTTAAAAAAAAAAAAAGAACCATATGTCACGGTTGTTTAAACCAATGAGCATTAAGCTGTGTCGTCAGTAAGTCGTTTCAGTGGAGAGCAACTGCGCTTGACTGCAGAATCCGACAAGTAAATAGGCTTGTTTGAGATGAGCAAAATCTGCGCAGAACCGATCACCGGTGATCAGCTAGTATGGCAAGCCGTTTTAGCATTTAAACCTTTGTTCTGACTATCTATAAATATATTTAAAGATAGTAACAATTGTATTTTGACGAGTGATAATTATAATTCGACTAGCCAGAATGACAATTAGAGATATCTGCAATTATAATTGCACTAGTAGGAAATCCGATTGGAGATATCTCTAAATACATTTTGACTAGTCAAAACTCCATTTAAGATATCTGTAATGACATCATATATATATTTAATATCTTTAATAGACTCGTCATTTATCCTCAAAGGTAATTAGAGATATCTCTAATTCGGTTTCGACTAGACATAATTATATTTTAAGATATCTGAATTCAATTGTACCTGCTTTTTTTTTTTTTTTTTTTTTTTTGAGCCAGGGGTAACGTACATTAAAAAAAAAATTTAAAAAAAAATTTGGGGATCCAAAGAGCTAGACAGAGAAAAGAAAAAAAAAACAATGCCCTTTTTAAATTATTATTATAAGAAGGCATACATATTATATTTTGCACACAGCATAGAGGACTTCAAAGCTTTGACATTGCTGGATGAAGAGATAGTATCTAAATAACATTTCAGATCTTTACAAAAAATAGTAAATAAAGGTTTAACAGACAAAAATTTGCACTTGTGTATAAAAAACTTGGCTAGGAAAATAAATAGATTAATCAGAAAATAATAGTCTTTAAGACTCATGTCAGAGTTATAAAAACCAAATAGAACATCCTTAAACTCCAAAGAAAAATTGTCTAAGAGAGAAACACGTATAAACAAACAAAATTTCTTCCAAAAAGTAGCTACATGAATACAATCCCAAAAGAGGTGAGGGACAGACTCATCTTACACTCCAAAAAAGGAGCAAAGGGGATCCATCTCAGGAAACATTTTTTTTTATATAAAGATTGACAGGATAAAATCGATGTAACAACTTATACCTCTTTAACCTTATTAGTGATTAAATATTTATGGGGTAAAGACCACACTTTCTTCCAAAGAATATTATTTAAGCAATTACTCCAATAAGATATTATGGAAGGGACCGTAATCAATCAATCAATCAACTTTATTTATATAGCGCTTTTACAATGACGATTGTTTCAAAGCAGCTTCACAGTGTTAAACAGGACAACATTGCAACAAAATTTGATTTGGCTAGTTTAATTTGGATAGTTTATAGAATTATATATGACCAAATTAATAAATTCTATTTGTTTATTTAGTTGAGTAACTTGGATCATAATTTGAGTGTCCCCAACTGAGCAAGCCAAGCCAAAGGCGACAGTGGCAAGGAACCAAAACTCCATCAGGGCATGATGGAGAAAAATAAACCTTGGGAGAAACCAGACTCAGTCGGGGTGCCAGTTCTCCTCTGGCCTATTATTAATAGTGTATAATTATTACTCTGGCAACCTTGCAGGTCATAAATCATATTAGATAGGAATATTCGAAATGTTGGGTATCACGCATTTGAGACGGGTTCATTTAGGATGGCGCTGCCGACATACACAAGAATATGAATACTTGAAAGATCGGAGTTATTGCGCCGGAGACGGGTTAATTGAGGATGACGTGCCGGTGAGGCAAATTCAGAGGAGACACTAATGGACACGGTCTCAGCAAACACTCCAGGATGAGCTTGTCATGTCCAGATGCAGGTCCACCATCCGATCCGGACACGGCCTGGATCCGACCGACTGCAGTAAACCTCGGGATAAACAGAGAGACTAACATTAGTGTGGATGCCGATGTAACGAGTACATCAGGTGTTATGGGAAGTGTTCCCGGTTCCGGCTGACCTAGTTAATGCAGCCTAACAATCAGTCATTTGATTTGAATAAAGAAAGTTAAAAATGTTCTATGTGTATGCCATAGTAAAGAGATGCGTTTTTAGTCTAGATTTAAACTGACAGAGTGTGTCTGCTTCCAGAACAATGCTAGGAAGACTGTTCCAGAGTTTGGGTGCTAAATAGGAAAAGGATCGACCGCCTGCAGTTGATTTAGATATTCTAGGTATTTTCAACTGGCCAGAGTTTAGAGACCGCAATAGACATGATGGAGTATAATGCGTTAAGAGCTTGCTTAAGTACTGGGGAGCTAAACCATTTATTGCTTTATAAGTAATAAGCAAGATTTTAAAATGTATGCGATGTTTAATAGGGAGCCAGTGCAGTGTTGACAGAACTGGACTAATATGATCGTACTTCCTGGTTCTAGTAAGGACTCGAGCTGCTGCGTTTTGGACCAGCTGGAGTTTATTTATTAGGCGAGCAGGGCAACCACCCAGTAGAGCATTACAATAATCTAGCCTTGAGCTCATGAACGCATGTACTAATTGTTCAGCATTTTTCATTGAAAGCATGTGACATAATTTAGATATATTTTTAAGATGGTAGAATGCAGTTTTACAGATGCTAGAAACGTGGCTTTCAAACGAAAGATTGGTATCAAAGAGCACACCCAGGTTCCTCACTGACGACGAGGGCTTGACAGAGCAGTCATCTAGGGTTAGACAGTATTCTAGGGCACTACTAGTGGAGCTTTTCTGTCCAATAATTAAAAATTCAGTTTTATCTGAATTAAGTTGCAGGAAATTACTATTCATCCAATTTTTAATATCAGCTATGCATTCCGTTAATCTTGTGAATTGGTAAGTTTCGTCAGGGCGTGAAGAAATATAGAGCAGAGTATCATCAGCATAACAATGAAAACTAACGCCATGCTTCCTAATGATATCTCCCAGTGGTAGCATATACAGGGTGAAAATCAGCGGTCCTAACACTCAGCCTTGCGGTACTCCATACTGAACTTGTGATCGGTGTGACATCTCTTCATTTACTGCTACAAACTGATAACGGTCAGATAAGTAAGATTTAAACCATGCCAATGCAGTTCCGCTAATGCCAACATAATTTTCGAGTCTATTCAAAAGAATATTGTGATCGATAGTATCGAATGCAGCGCTAAGATCGAGTAACACTAATAGAGAGATACAACCACGATCAGATGATAAGAGTAAATCATTTGTAACTCTAATTAGAGCAGTCTCAGTACTATGATACGGTCTAATACCTGACTGGAAATCCTCACATATACCATTTCTTTCTAAAAAGGAACATAATTATGAAGACACAGCCTTTTCTAATATTTTTGATAGAAACGGTAGAGATTGGTCTGTAATTTACTAATTCTTTAGGATCAAGTTGCGGTTTTTTAATAAGTGGTTTAATTACAGCCAACTTAAAAGTTTTTGGTACATATCCTAATGTCAAGGATGAATTAATAATATTAAGCAGCGGATCTATGACCTCTGGAAGCATCTCTTTTAATAGCCTAGTCGGTATAGGGTCAAGCATACATGTTGTTGATTTTGTGATTTAACAAGTTTAGCCAATTCTTCTCCTCCTATAGCAGTGAATGAGTGTAATTTTTCCTCAGTGACACTACAATGTTCTGTCTGAAGTGATACTGTAGTAGACGGCTGCATGGTTATAATTTTATTCCTAATGTTATCAATCTTACTAGTAAAGAAGTTCATAAAGTCATTACTGCTGTGTTGTTTACAAACGTCAGAAGTTGAAGCTTTATCCTTTGTTAATTTAGCCACTGTATCGAATAAATACCTAGGGTTGTGTTTGTTTTCTTCTAAAAGAGTTGAGAAATAAGCAGATCTAGCAGTTTTTATGGCCTTTCTGTATGCAATCAAGCTCTCTTTCCACAAATTGCGAAAAACCTCCAGTTGTGTTTTCTTCCAACTGCGCTCCATTTTTCTGGCTGCTGTTTTAAGGGCCCGAGTGTGCTCGTTGTACCACGGCGTTGGATTATTTGCTTTAATCTTCTTTAAGCGCAGAGGAGCAACTATGTCTAAAGTGCTAGTAAAGAGAGAGTCAGTAGTTTCTGTTGCAACATCAAGTTCCTCTTGGCTATCTGTAATGCTGAGGAGATGGAACTGATGAGGAAGATTATGTACAAAGCAATCTTTAGTCGCAGCGGTTATAGTCCTGCCATATTTGAAGCGAGGGGATGGCTTTGCAGCTAAATTAAATTAAGTATACATGATATTAGGTAATGATCTGAGATGTCATCGCTCTGCTGCAGAATTTTAATGGTATCAACCTTTAGTCCATATGACAGTATTAGATCTAAAGTATGATTAAGGCGATGAGTGGGTCCCGATATGTGTTGTCTAACTCCAATAGAGTTTAGAATGTCTTTAAATGCCAATCCCAATGCATCTTTTTCATTGTCAACATGGATATTAAAATCACCAACAATTAGTACTTTATCTGCAGCCAGTACTAACTCTGATAGAAAACCAGCAAATTATTTGATAAAGTCTGCATTGTGCCCTGGTGGCCTGTATACAGTAGCCAACACAAATGTCAAATGGGATTTATCATTTACACTACACAACGTTACATAAACAGTGTTGGGTGTAGCAGCGTTACAAAGTAACGCGTTACTGTAATAATATTACTTTTTCAGTAACTGGTAGTGTAAGGCATTACTCGTCTGAAAATGGTAATATTATTACAGTTTTCCGAGCTAGTTACTTGCGTTACATTTGCCAGTAGCACCTTCATCGCACACAACACAGAGAACAGAAGGGAAGGAGGAGGGCGTGAATGGAACAGTGATTGGTCTGGGTTTGGCACGAGGTATCATTTACCATCACCGATTGGTCGACAACCAGCAGCCAGCAGCAGAGCGGCACCCTCAAAGACAGATGGGGAAATGGAAGCGTAAACAACGGCAAGCTCTTTTTCAGATGAAGGTTCCCAGCAACAGAAAGCTAGTTTCGACGGGTGGAGATTCAGTAATTATTTTGAGTATGTTCAACGGAAGGAAAATAACTTGACGGTGAAGTGCACACTCTGCCCGGGGACATAGCTGCTCTCCACCGCTTGTAATCAAATTGATTTTTGCACTAGATGGTTTTTGTTTAACATTGAGGAAGTTAATATATCTTTGGACTTGTTATAAATTGACAATCAAATATATTGATTGTTTGCACCAGAGGTGTTTGTTAAACATTGTGGAAGTTAATACTTGTTTGTACTTGATTGCACAAGTACAGTTGTTTGTAGTTATGGTAACACTTTACAATAAGGTTGTATTAGTTAATATTAGTTAGCATTAGTTAACATAAACTAACCATGAACAACACCTCTGTTCAGCATTAGTTAATCTTTGTTAACACTAGTTAATAAAAATACAGCTGTTCATGTTAGTTCACAGTGCATTAACTAATGTCAACAAGATTTTATTAATGCATTAGTAAATGTTGAAATTAACAAAGATAAATAAATGCTTTATAAGTGCAGTTCATCATTAGTTAATGTTAACTAATGCATTAACTAATACAACCTTATTGTAAAGTGTTACCGTAGTTATTTGTGCTAGACAGTGCCAGTCTGTTGTTGGCGTAATAAAGACCCTAAAGAACACTCCTCCTTTGTATGTTCTCCCTCCATCTGATGCATCTCAGGCCATTATAGAGTAATTAAGAAAAAAAATGTAACTAGTAATATAACTTGTAATATAACTAGTTACTTTCTCCAGGAGTAATAAAGTAAAGTAAGGCATTACTATTTTTGAGAGTAATATGTAATATGTAATATATTACTTTTTTGAGTAACTAGCCCCAACACTGTACATAAAGCACCAAAACTTCAAAGGAATTATATTTGAAACTAGACTTCTGAGTAATACTGAAGATATCATTATAAATTACAGCAAAACCTCCCCCTTTTCCTTTCAGACGTGGCTCGTGTTTATAACAATAATCTTGGGGAGTGGACTAATTTAAAGTAATGTAGTCATCAGGTTTTAGCCAGGTTTCTGTCAAACACAGCACATCTAGGTTATGATCTATAATCATATCATTAACAATAAGCGTTTTTGGCGAAAGGGATCGAATATTCAGCAACCCGAGATTTATCAATTGTTCATCCGTATTATATCTGTTGTTTATTTGTTGGACATCAATTACATTTTTACTGTTTAATGGTTTTGATGTTTTTTTGTATTTACTGATTCGAGGAACAGACACAGTCTCTATGTGATAATATCTAGGTGAAAGCGTCTCTATGTGCTGGGATTTAGCTGACTCTGGTGACGTGAGACAGCTAGCAGATGGTTGGTTTGGCCAGTTTGTCTGCTTCCTGACCTGGGCCCCAGTGAGTCAAGGTTTAGCTCTAAGACTATGTGCCAAATTACTAGAGAGAAGAGCGCACCAGCCCAGGTAGGATGAATGCTGTCTATCTTCAATAGGTCGGGTCTGCCCCAAAACGTTTCCAATTGTCTATGAACCCGATGTTATTTTGCGGACACCACTTAGACAACCAGCCATTGAGTGATGATAATCTGCTAACTATTTCATCACTCCTTTTAACAGGATAATATTGCTTTGAAAAAGTTGTCTATTTTTTTTATTCCTGAGAGAGGGACTAGACAAAAAGCAAATCTTCCCTATCACTGTCTCACAGGGATGTGCCCACAATGTAGAAGAAAGTAAAGAATCAACAGAATTTTTTAACAGAGCAAGCACTCCACTGGGGATGGCATCCATCACTATGGCAAAATCTCGAGGGGTAACAGGAATACAATATTTAGTTAGGAATTCAGAATAAGAATATAGATGACCATTAGAGTTTACAAGTTGAGTAACCAAAACAATATTATTATTAAACCAATCAGAAAAAAGGGTTTTATTTTTATATCGGATGTCATGGTTATTCCAAATAAAATACCTGTTGGGACTAAAATTATGTTTGTAAATTAAGTGCCAAGCTAAAAGAGCCTGCTTATGGAAATTTGAGATTTTGATGGGTAATTTAGAGATATCATAATTACATACTAACAGAAATGGGAGACCGCCAACTTTGGAGAAAATATACTTGGGAATTATGTTCCATATGGAATCGGAATCGTTCAAAAATTGCCTCAGCCAATTGATCTTAAAAGTATTATTTAAAGAAGAAAAGTCAAGAAAATTAAGGCCACCGATTTATGACAACAGATTTTTTGATGTAATGTCTCTTGTGTTTCCATAAAAAGTCAAAGAGCATCCTATCCACTTCTACACATATCGACTTGTTCACATGTAAAGAAAGTGCAGGATAAGTTAGTCTAGATAGACCTTCCGCCTTGGCAAGAAGAGACCTACCTCGTAACGACAGGTCACTCTGGAGCCAGGAATTTAGCTTTTTCTTTGCTTTTGTGATTACTGGATCAAAGTTTAATTTAGTTCTCGCATTAATATCTTTACAAATGACAACACCTAAATAGGTAACTTGGGACTTAACGGGAATATTATGCAGAAAAGGAGCAGAGAAAGACTTTAAAGGTAAGAGTTCACATTTATCTAAATTCAAAGACAGACCAGAAGCTTTAAAGAACCTTCCAATAAGATCAAGAGCGATAGAGATTTGCAAGTTGTTTTTTTAAAAAGAGAGTGGTATCGTCAGCTAATTGGGTTATAAGAATATGTTTATCCGTTATATTAATTCCTTGTAATTGACTTTTCAGCAAGAAAGTAGTAAGGAGTTGAGAAGCAATCAAGAACAAATAAGGCGATACCGGGCAACCCTGGCGAACTCCTCTAAAAACATTAAACCTTGGAGAAGTGCCAAATTTAAGATTAATTGAGCAGTTGCCATTCTTGTACAAAGTTCGGACAGTTTTGCAGAAGAAATCGCCAAAACCAAATTTATGCAGGGATTGAAAAATAAATTCATGTTAAAGAGAATCAAAAGCTTTATAAAAATCTAAAAAAAGAATAAAACTTTCATCACTAATCAGTTCGTCATAATCTAACAAGTCTAAAACAAGCCGTATATTGTTAGCAATATGCCTCTTAGGGATGAAGCCTGACTGAGTTTCATCTATTATTGTGTTTAAAACACATTTAAGTCTTTTGGCCACTAACAAAGCTAATATCTTATAATCACAGTTCAATAAACAGATTGGACGCCAGTTGTCAATCATAAGAATATCTTTCTTTGGTTTTGGTAATAAAGTAATCAATCCCTGTGATAAAGTAGGTGGAAGTGTTTCAAAAGCAATACTCTCCAAATAAGTTTTAAACAAGAAAGGCGCTAACTCTAGACAAAATCTTTGTAGAACTCGGCTGTCAGCCCGTCTGTGCCCGGGGACTTATTGTTTTTGAGAGATTCGATAGCCTCAATTATTTCGTCGATAGTTATATCACTTTCGCAGGTGATCTTATCTTCATCAGATAGAGTTTTAACATCTCTCAAAGATTGGAAAAAGACATAGAGTCCTTGCAATATTTAGACATGTAAAGATTAGAAAAGAAGTTTGCACAAAATGTGCTGATTTCCTTAGGCTCAGAAATAAGAGTACCATTGATTTTTAAAGAGTTAATAGTTAAATTTCTAGAATAGTTTTTTTCCATCCTGAAGAAATATGCAGTACTCTGTTCTCCTTGCTCTAGCCATCTTCTTCTAGAGCGAATAAAGGAGCCCTCTGCCTTATATTTGTACATAGAGTCTAACTGATTTTGTAGATCGGTAAATTCTACTTACTCGGCTTCTGACAACCCATCCTGCATTTTCCCAGAAAGTGACATTATTTTGGAAATGACAGTTTCCTCTTTGCGTCTTTTAAATTTAGTTAAGCAACTGCCGAAGTTCCTAGCACATTTACTAATTTTGTGTTTAAGAAGCTCCCAATTTAGGCCATATTTATTTTCCTTTTGTGCTTTTATCCAGTAATATTCAATTAGAAATAAAATGTTTTTTCTCAATAGGTCATGCTTCAATAAAGAAGAGTTAAGCTTCCAATATGAGGCTCTAGGTCTTAAAGAAGAAAAAACTAAAGATAGAGGGGATTGGATAAGAATTGCTTTATGATCAGTCATAGGGGAAGGTAGAATCCTGACATCAACTTTACAATCTTTGACAGATTGTGAAACAAGCCAATAGTCTATACAAGACTGTCTAGAACATCTTTTGTTACTCCAAGTATAGCATTTAATATTCGGAAATTTCTCCCTCCATATATCAATAATATAAAATGTATATATTAATATGTTTAATTTCGAATTAGTAGAAGCAGATTGTTTAGATGGCAGTCTATCTAGATTATTATTAGGCACAATATTAAAGTCCCCACCAATAAAAATTAAGGCATTTGGGTATGCATTAAGCCACAGCAGAATTTTCTCTTCTATTGTTTCAAGCAGTAATTCATTCTCATGCGAACCATTATAACCATAGATATTAATTAATATTACCACAGTATTATTTATATCGATGACCAAAAGCAGGAAGTGTCCACTCGAATCGCTAAAATGGTGCAAAACGTCTCCAGCAAAAAGATTTTTCAAAGTCAGAACTCCAGCTGAACGCTCCGAACCGTGAGATATCCAGACATCATTGTTCCACTGATTTCTCCAAAAAGCAGCATCACCGGCAACGGAGTGGGACTCAAAATCAGTCTTGAACGATTTTGCAAACAGGAACAAAGCCTTCCGTTTAGTAATGTCTCTTAGACCCCTGGCATTTAGTGAGATAACAGAAATAGACATACAGAATGAACTCTTAACGATGAACAGCAAATAACGTTACTAGAGTTTACTGAGGTAGAAAACACAGCAGCAGCTGACGACAAGGCCAAGACAAATGAGTTTACAGCCATCAGTAGTGTCCTGCTCCATAACAAAAGGGTAAAGCTAAAAAAAACTCTCTTGGAATGAAGCAAGCAGTTTGAACAAGCTTACTTAGGGTTAATTTCGGACCCATTGATGGCCCACGATGGCCCACAAAATGCGCTCTCTTCCCCTTACGGGCCTTTTCTACAGCAGGCCAAAGCCACATCCTTCTATCCCGGTCAGAGGCAGTGAGATCCTCCATAAACCAAAGACCGTTCGCACGTAGAAACTCTGACGACTTCACCACTCTCCACACACCATCTCTCGTAACCCTTGAGGAAAAGTGGATAATGACCGCGCGCGGCCTTGGAGTATTCGGATGTCTCTTCCCAATGCGGTGGACAGTGTCAATCTTGTCAGTTAGAGTTTTGCCCTCCTCTGGAAAGATGGCCATACAGATGCGGATAGATTCAGCTCTAATATTTTCTTTTTCAGGAACTCCATGCAACCGCAGGTTCCATCGGCGAGAATATCTTTCCAAGTCTGCTATTCTATTTTCACAATGCTCCATCTTCTTTTCCTCAGTATTAAGTCTGGCTTCGACGTGGCCGACCTTCCCCTTGATATCATTCAACTCGGCACATACAAAGTCCACAGTTTTTTTAAGCCCTTCAATTTTAAGAGCGTTGTCCCCCACCATTTTTTCCAGGGCATCCGAGCGATTATTGATAAGTTGAGAGAGAGTGGAGATCACGCTGTCGTCTTCTCCTTTGCCCTTCTTTAAGGGGGGCTTACCTGGGCTCTCAGGAAGCGGTGCAGATAAGAGGATCTCACTGGGAGACGCATAACTATGGCAGCTCACATTGTCAGATACACGTGTTGCACGCGACATCTCTTTTTCTTTTCTTTTGTCTGTAGCAGATTTCATCTTTAAAGTATCGAGGGGCACCGTGAAGTAATTATAGAAGTTAAAACAGGATTATAAGTAGTCTTGTTTGGCTGTTAAAAGTAGATTTGTCAGCGGAGCACGACAAAGGCAAACTCAGCAGGACGCCATCTTGGCTCCCTCCTTATTATTATTCTCAATTGTACCTGCTCCTAGTCAAATCTGCTGTTGCGTGACGTGAACTACATTTCCTCAGCACCACCCAATTCCCCGCCTCCCTAGAGAACCGCTAACAACTTTAGTCTGATTTTGTTTTCGGAGAGAAAAGATATGAAGTAACGTTACTTCAGGGATTATTAAATCATGGCGGCAGCTGTTCTCGACAAAATAGAAAGAAAGTGTCAACAAATTAAAAGAGCTCAAAGTCAGGGAAATTGTGGTGAGCGTGAACTTCGTGCGATAGGCGATTGCTCAAGAAATGCACAGAGAATTTTATTTGCTACCTCCTGCGACGTATGAAGAATTAAACAGAAATCTGGATGAAATTCGAACAATGTTGTCAACGAATTTGCAGAGTGAGGGAACTAACGTTACAGCTTTTTCCGTATCTCAAAGTAGCTCAGGTGAGTTTCTGGTTTTTAAAACAATGTTCTTTATCTGCAGTAACAAGCTTTATTCCGAGATGCCTCGCTTGTGTATGCGCGGCTCGAAATAAAGCTTGTTTTTGTCTTGTTTATGTGTTTGTTTATTGCAAGCTCTTTGGTCATTACTCATGACGGTAGCCATGGTAATACAACTGTAACTTTACCCTCGGCCTGCATTAAAATTAACTTAGCTAGTCTAACCAGTGTACATGCTATATAACAATTCACTTACTAAATGAATACAGTTATAATACAAATTCAAATCTATATACCTATTGTAAATAATATATATAGTAAAAAAAAAAAAAAGTTGACTGCACAACAAACTGTATGCCTACATCATTTTAACTTTATAGAAGAAAATAAGGATTAAAAAAACAATTATTTGAATGGCAACCGTTATTGAAAAACGCTACTGATAAGGTTCCACAATCAGGCCAGTCAAGCCATAATAATGTATTTGTATGTGACATTCAGATCGTTACACATCAGTGTACCTTATTTCTGCGTTATAAAATAACAGAAACAGACACTCCAACAGGTCAAAGTTTAATTTTCATTTTCAAACTTTGTCTGGTCAAGTTCCATGACTCATAATAAAGACATTGTATTTATTCAAAATGTGTACTAAAGAAAACATTGAAAAGGTAATTTAAATCTGCCATCACCCTGTTTTTAGACCATTACCTTGTTTCATTCTTTCCTTTCTTATTTGTCACCATTTTTCTAGTATTATACTGCTTGCCATTAGGAGCTGCATGTCAGTAAAACAAATGTGTTACTTTCAATTGCAGGTAGCCGAGGTAGACCAGCCATTCAAATAACGAGTGACCAAATTGAATTTTTAATGAAGCAAGGTCACACAGTCAAGCGAATGGCAAAAATGTTAGGATGCTCATCATCATTTCTGTACAAGAGGTCCAAGCTGCTTGGTGTATCAATCAGGAGCACAATGTCAGGAGTGGAAGAACTTGAAAATGTAGTGAGATGTAGTGAGACGACTCCAATGCCAGTATCCAAATACTGGAAGTGAGGTAAGCCTTGTTTGATTTCATTTTAAGGTCAGTCTAATCAGTTCATAAACAAATTATTATTATTAATTTTTTTCAATTCAATGCAACCATTTTTAGCCTTACTGGTTGCAGAAGGATTGAGGCTTTCCCGGCATAGGGTTTGTGAGATGTTGGTCCGTATCAATCCAGCGCCTGCTGCAAGGAGATGGAGTAGCACAGTGGCTAGAAGAGTTTATCATGTGCCCTGTCCCAACAATCTCTGGCACATTGATGGCAACATGCGCCTCATAAGGTTAGTTTAATTGTAGGTTTTGTGCTGCTAATGCACCATGATAATGGCGTGAAAAATGGTGTGACAGTGCATTTCTGCAATGCTAAATTATAGCCTAGAGTAGACTTGCATTATACAATTCTGATTGATAGAATCTACAGCCAAATATGTTTAGACACATGCAATTACCACAACCTAAGCAGCTATTGTAAATCATAACACTATGATAACACTATGATAACATTATAACAGTTCATATCGTCCTGCCCTAAAACGACTAAATGTTAAATCATTAAGACATTTTAGATCCAATGCCATTTTGCAAAGGTGGTTTGAAAGAGTATGTACTGTGAAACTGTACAAATGTTTCACTTGATGCATTTTTTAAACGAATTATTAATACATTACATACAATTATTCTAAGTATAACAAAGTAGTTTGTATTAAGTGGACCCTGTACAGGTCCATATACATGACATCATCATGTATATACTTTCCATTTTAAATGCCTGGAGGAGCTCTGACCTCATATGTTATGTGGTACCATTTGAAAGCTTAGTCTCTCTTCTTTCTGGAGACGTGCATCACTTTGGCATTTGTTTTTCACAAAGTAACTTATTTACACTAAATTACCCTGGTAACATTTCCGCCTGGATTTGCCCTACCCAAATTGAAAAGCTTCCTATACCCACATACAGTGGTCTAAACTCAAAAGTTTGGTGTAATTTTACTGGAAACCCTTTGAAGTAAACCACTGCTAAAAGTGATAAACATGTAAGTATATGCTGTCTGAGCTGTAATACCCAGAATGTACACAGGTGATGATATTTATTTTAGTACAATTCACCAAAAAACACGCTACAAAAGAATTGTGTAAAACTAAGTAAACCTTGATATTATTACTTATGACATGAGAACAAAATATATGCACACATGTATAGAAATAAATTTACGATCTTTTAAATATTTTCTAATTTCACTAAACATTTCAGTTTCGTGATTAAAAAAAAAAAAAATTAAACATGGATCTTTATTTAAAAGGGCATATTTCTGCTTTTGTAGGCTCATTTTGTAAACATAAGCACCTAATTTGTATGTGCAAGGTCCTCCCTTATCCATTTGTATAAATCTTGCATTCAACAGGATACAGACAAAATTCTTTTTTCCACTATTTTCTGGAATATAGTGGAAACAGCCCAAACTGTCTGCAGGTTGCTAGAGCACACAGGGCCTGAATTACACACTTTCAAAACTGAATATATAAAAAAAAATCAAAAAGCGTCTCTTTACATTATACTTACTTACATGTTTATCACTTTTAGCAGTGGTTTATGAAACTTCAGAGGGTTTCCTGTAAAATGACACCAAACTTTTGAATTTAGACCACTGTATGTGGGCTTTTCAATTTGGGTAGGCCAAATCCAGGCGGAAATCCCAAAAATGGTCCCAGACTTTAAGAGGCTAATATTCCAGTTGTCCTTATGTTGCCCTGCACTTCCTCATTTCTTGATTATTAGACCCTGTTTTTTTCATCATTTATTCATGTTAAAACAAAACATTTGTCCAAACAGTTCTTGATTATTTGTGTAAAGATTGATTTGTTCACAATTAAATTTAAAGTGTCTTTTGTGACGTCCTGCATAACAGAAACCTGGGAACTGTGAAAAAGTGGGACCTGTAGGACCTCTTTGTTCTTCACACTGTTCTACCTATAATATTTAACTTACATTTGTATTTGTATTTTTACTTTCAGATGGGGCTTTGTGATTCATGGTGCAATCGATGGACATTCACGACTAATCACACCTAAATTGCAACAATGACAACTGTGCCAGTACTGTGCTGTCTCAGTTTATTCAAGCAACATGCCTTTTACGGTCAGATCATGGTAAGGTCAGATCATGGTGGTGAGAACTTGTAATTACAAGTGGTTATGAACCTTGTACAACATGGGTGTCAAACTCTGACCCAAATTTGGCCCGCGAGATAATTATATTTGGCCCGCGAGACAATACCAAATTACTACAAGAGCTGGCCCGCCGGTATTATACAGCGCATTCACCGCTAATACTACGAATCCCATAATGCTCTGCTGTTTTCACGCGCCAATCAGGACAGGACTCAGAAACGCTCTCTCCTCTGTGACAGTAGTCATAGCAACATAGACGCTACAACTGTCAGCGAGCTAAGCCTTCCCAAAAATGGCGAAAAGAAAGGCAGAAAACAGGAGCTTTCTGGACAAGTGGGAAGCAGAATATCTGTTTACATATGTAAAAGACAAACCTGTTTGTCTTGTTTGTGGAGTCAACGTGGCTGTAAGTAAGGAGTACAACATTAGACGACACTATGACACGAAACACCATGACAAATACAAGGACCTGGACATGACTCAAAGGAGCCAGAAAGTAGAGGAGATGAAAAGAAGTTTGGTTTCACAACAAGAAGTTTTGTTTAAAAAAGCCACATCACAAAGCGAGGCTGCTGTAAAGGCTAGTTATATAGTGGCAGCAGAGATAGCAAAATCAGCCCGGCCCTTTAATGAGGGAGAGTTCGTGAAAAAGTGCATGATGAAGGTTTGTGACCTCGTATGCCCAGAGAAAAAACAAGCATTTCAAACGTGAGCCTGAGCAGGAACACAGTAGCTGATCGCACATGTGATCTTGCCACCAATCTGTATGACCAGCTGATGGAAAAGGGAAAAGATTTTGTTGCGTTCTCCCTCGCTGTGAATGAGAGCTGTGACGCATCTGATACCGCTCAGCTGTCAGTCTTCATCCGTGGAGTGGACTCAAATCTGTGTGTTACGGAGGAGCTATTGGGATTCAAATCAATGCATGGCACAACCACAGGAAAGGAAATCTTTGAGGAGGTTTCCAAATATGTAACTGAAATAAAGCTGCCGTGGAATAAACTCGTTGGATTAACGACAGATGGTGCGCCAGCGATGTGCGGTAAAAAGAGTGGACTGGTGGGCATGGTTCGGGAGAAGATGCGGGAAGAGAACTGTGCAGGTGAGCTAAATGTTTACCACTGCATCATACATTAGGAAGCACTGTGTGCCAAAGCCCTAAAGATGGAACATGTTATGACCACAGTAACACAGGTAGTTAACTTTATAAGAGCCAAAGGTCTAAATCACCGCCAGTTTAAATCTTTTCTGGAGGAGTGTGGTTCGGAATACGCAGACGTGCCGTATGACACAGAGGTGAGATGGCTAAGCAGAGGAAAAGAACTGAACAGATGTTTCGAGCTACGTGAGGAAATATGTCAATTCCTGGAAACCAAAGGGAAGGATACAGCAGAGCTTCGGGAGCTAAAGTCCTGTGTGAGCTGGCCTTTCTCTGTGACATCTCGAGCCATCTAGATGCGCTGAACCTGCAGCTTCAGGGGCGGGGGCGCATCATCACAGACATGTATGCTGCAGTGAGGGCCTTCAAAACTAAACTGTGCCTGTGGGAGAATCAGATGCTGCAAGGAAACCCTTGCCATTTTCCCTGCTGCCAATCCATAAAAGCGCAGATCTCTACCGCCGTGTTCCCATGCGCACAGTTTGCTGAAAAACTCTGTGTTCTCGCCGCTGAGTTTAGCCGGCGATTTGCCGACTTCGATGCCCAGAAATGCATGTTTGAACTGCTTAGTAATCCCTTCGCAGTTGATGTGGAAAATGCACCAACCAACATCCAAATGGAGCTGATTGAACTCCAGTGCAACGACACGCTGAAGTCAAAGTATGACGCTGTGGGCGCCGCACAGTTTCCACGGTTCATCCCTGACACAATGCCTCAGCTCTGCACCCAAGCTGCTCAGATGCTTTCCATGTTCGGCAGCACTTATCTATGTGAGCAACTTTTCTCCTCGATGAAGATGACCAAAACAACTCACAGGAGACGTCTGACTGATGAACATCTTCGCTCGATACTGAGAATATCTTCAGCTCAGAGCTTGAGCCCAGACTTTGATGAACTAGAGAGAGAGTATTAGAGGGTACCGGCTGTCACTTTTGATTGATTTATGGCTGTCATTTATGGCTGTCATAAAAAGTTTGTATTACACATACATTTGAGTTTTTGAGATGTTTAAAACATAAAAACCGATGTATGCCGTTAAATATAAAAGCATGGTAAATGTTAAATGTTCAAGTAAATGTTTCCTAGACGTATACGTTTTGTTAAAAAGTACATGAAATGAATAATGTTCACTTACGCAGTTAAAGTTTTGTTCCTTAGACAAAACATTTTCTCATACGGAGTTCAGGGTAAACACGTCCTCTCTCTTTGACTCTGGAAAGCTGAATGAGCTCTGAGAGGCTGCGTAAAGTCACCTCCCAGTCTCCGCCCCTAACACACCCTTCAATGCAAAACAAAGGTTAAAAGTAAATAAAAAATAAAAGCCAAAGGAATAATATTAAGTTTTACACATTACAATTTAGTGTTAAAAGTTTATTTAGTTTATCCAAAAACAATAGTTTCTTACGGAGTTCAGGGTAAACACGTCCTCTCTCTTTGACTCTGGAAAGCTGAATGAGCTCTGAGAGGCTGCGTAAAGTCACCTCCCAGTCTCCGCCCCTAACACACCCCCTCAATGCAAAAAAAAGGTTAAAAATAAATAAAAAAATAAAAGCCAAACGAATAATATTAAGTTTTTCACATTACAAATTACTGTTAAAAGTTTATTTAGTTTAGCCAAAAACAATAGTTTCTTACGGAGTTCAGGGTAAACACGTCCTCTCTCCCCAAAGGCTGGACCATCAATGAGAACTAGGAGGCTGCGCGTAAACCCACGAGTCTCCGCCCCCCGACATGCCCCTCTCAGAGCTGAAGAATGCATCAGTTTAGAGTTCAATAATGGTAAATAACGGTTAATAATACTTATTTTAGTTTTAACAGGTGTTGTTTAGTTCATTTAGTTATTTATTTGTTCTTAGCTCTTTCAAGACTAATTGTTTCAAGTCACACACACACACACACACACACACACACACACACACACACACACACACACACACACACACACACACACACACACACACACACACACACACACACACACACACACACACACACAGAGAGAGAGCCACAATTATAAATAAATAAATTAATAATATTAAGTTTTACACATCACAATTTAGTGTTAAAAGTTTATTTAGTTGAGCCAAAAACAACTGTTTCTTACAGAGTTCAGGTCAAACACGTCCTCTCTCCCCGATGGTTGGACCATCAATGAGAACTGGGGTGTTGTCCATAAGCCCACCAGTCTCCGCCCCTTAGAGTTCAATAATGGTAAATAATTGCTAATAATACTTATTTTAGTTTTAACAGGTGTTGTTTAGTTCATTTAGTTATGTATTTGTTCTTAGCTCTTTCAAGACTAATTGTTTCAAGTCACACACACACACACACACACACACACACACACACACACACACACACACACACACTGTAACGGTGGCAGGCCCAAAGAAACTTAAATAAACCGTCTAACTTAACAATAACCAATTCGGGCGCCAGACAAGCTTAACCTTGTCAAAAGATAGAGTATGTTTGTGGCTTTTCCCAGCCCTGAGTAGCTCTATTAGCCACCGACTACAAACATAAATCGGAGTCTCACACAAAGAAAGTTCAATTTTCACAAGAATATATTTTCCCCAAACTAACAAAAACACAAACAAAACAAAAAAATAAGACAATTAATTCACACTTTCGTTGTCAGAGTTATTTGTATATAATTTCAGCAACAATGAAAAAAACACATCAACACCAACAAAGGCAGTAAATACAATTAAATAATAGTTATAGATAAGTTCACTTTCACTTCAAAACCTAAGAAAAAATCTGCTTTTCAATTCCATACTCAACACAACAAGGGGGAACAAATCACTAGGAGAAAAACATAAAATAAAATAAAGGAAAAGACAATGACATTAGTTTGTGCTATTTAAGTATTTCGTGGACACGCCTGGCCTATTCAGCACTTTCAACAGGTTTCAACAACGGACAAAGATGAAAACATTAACTCCGTCAGTCCTTACATCACACAAAAAGAAAAGGAAAAAACAAAGAACGTATTCACACTCGTTCCAACCACCCATCCACCAGGAACAGAAGAAAGTCTTTGCTTCGGTGTGAGGAATTGGCGTGCGTGAATGTTCCGGTATGTTTGCAAGGTGTGCGTGTGTGTGCGCGTGTGTCTGTGTGTTTGGGTGTGACAGGAGAGCTGTGCTCTCGCCGATAATGGCAGGAGGAAACCCGCTTTAGTCGGATGGAGTCTCTGAATACTAAGGGAGTGTAAACAGGAGTTCGTTCACCTGGGCAGCTCACTCGCGCTCGTCAGCCACAAAGACTACGTCACGTCACCGTGCAACCAGCAGCCGAAAGTGCATGCCGCACTATAGAGATCGTTCTGGGACCTCGCGTCCGCTTTAGCGGCCCAGCCTGGCTCAAACAGCAGTGATGCGTTCAGTCTCACCAACTTAGCGGTTGTCTCAGGTTCTCAGGTACTCTGTTTTCTCTCTCTCTTTCTTTCCTTTTTCTCTCTTTTCCTCCTCCCATTCCTCTTAGAACTCCTCCTTATATACCCACGTTTCCTATTTCCGGTTAATTTATTTCCCTCCTCCATCCGGACACATAGCCAAAAACTCCTCTTTTTCCTCGTACTGCCACACTCTCCCCCCCTGGAGAAAACAACCCATGGTTGTAAGATCGAAGGAGGAAAATGGGGATTAAAAGCCCAAGAAATCTTCATCCTCACTGGCAGATTCTTGGAATATTTCAAGGATTCGTTGCCTCTCTTGAATTTCAACTTCCTCGGATGTGGGGTAACAGGGTTTCAAATTAGTCACATGCACAGTGCGAACATCTTCCCCGGTGGACTCCAATGCCACTTGACAATTCAATGGACCCTGCTTCCTTATGATACGGTAAGGGCCCTTCCATCTTGGAGCAAGTTTCGCACTGAAGTAATGTTGTGCACTGGACTGGGGAAAATTCTTTAACCACACACGGTCCTTTTCTTTAAAGTATACCTCCTGTCTGTTTTTGTTGTAGTTCCTGAGCTGTCTTTTTTTGCGCTTTTTTGCAGCATTCCTTGGCCTTCGATTGCAGTTGGACAAGATTATTGACAACATCATAGGAAGGTAGATCGGGAGAGAGATCCTTAACTTGCAACAGTTTGTCCATTGGACCTTGCAATTTTCTCCCCAGGTGGAGTTCAGCCGGACTCATGCCAATGGACTCCTGGACAGCTGAGTTGACTGCAAATCGTAGTTCCGGTAAGTATTGATCCCATTTCTTATGGTTATCGTCTACATAAGCAGCAATCATATACTTTAGGGTTCTGTTTACTCTCTCTGTCATATTAGTTTGTGGGTGGTAGGCCGTAGTGAGTTTCTGTGAGACACTCCACTTACCACATAACTCCTTAAATACAGAAGAAAGGAACTGGGAACCCCTATCCGATAAGATAAAGTCTGGAACACCCCATCGTGTCAGAATCTCTCTCCTGAAAATCATCGCAACGGTTTGTGCATTGGCCTTCCTCATAGGAAACAGCTCCACCCAGCGGGTAAAGTAGTCTACGAAGACAAGAAGGTACTCATTCTGTTGGGTACTGCGGGGCATTGGTCCCATGATGTCTACCCCCAACATTTCGTTGGGTTGTGAGGTGCTGATTTGTTGGATTTTCCCTGCAGGTTTACGGTTCTCGCTTTTGAGGGTTTGGCATTTCACACACCTTTTAACGTAGTTCTTCACGTCCGCCCACATCCCCTGCCAAAAAGCCACGTTATGCAGCCTCTGGTAAGTTTTGTAAATACCCATATGGCCACTGAATGGATTTGCATGATAGTGTTCCAGGACTGTCGAAATCAGACTGTTGGGCATGTAGATCCGATAATGCCACTGGCCACTCTTCAACTGAGTTATATGGTACAATTTATCCTCTATTACCTTATATTGATCTCTCAGTTGATCATCGTGTCTTGCCATTGTTTGGAATATTTTGATGACTTCTGGGTCTTTGTGTTGTTCCACCCATATGGCAGCAGCAGAGATTGGAAAGTCTGATTCCTCAGTTCGACTGGCATATACGCTACATCCAGGTTGGGTGTGGATCCGGGACAGAGCATCTGGTGCCACATTTAGCCTCCCTTTCCGGTACTCAACTATAAAATCAAATTTCTGCAGTCGAAGAACCCATCTGATAAGTCGGCTGGTGGTTTTTGTAGAGCTCATTACACACTGCAGGGCTGAGTGATCGGTCACCACAGTGAAAAGCTTGGGCTCTAAATAATGCTGCCACCTCTCCAGAGCCCACACGACAGCAAGACATTCTTTCTCTGTCGCTGAGTAATTTGTTTCTGCTTTGTTTAGGGTCCTACTACCATAAGCAATCACCTGCTCTGAGCCCTGGTCCCGGCGCTGGCCAGCACAGCACCCAATCCGTGTCGCTGGCATCCGTATACACAATAAATGGACGTTCAAGGTCGGGATGTCCGAGGATGGGAGGTGAGGTGAGACATGCTTTTAATAATTCAAAAGCCTGTTGACATTGGGGTGACCAATTAAATGCATGACCCTTTTTTTCAAGGCATTTATGGGTTCCGCGATCCACGAGAAATTTGGCACAAAACGGTGGTACCCCCCGGAGAGTCCAAGAAAGCGCTGAACCTCTTTTATGTTACGGGGTACGGGGTATGCACGTATAGCTTCCACCTTACTCGGGTCTGTGGAGATACCATGAATGTTCACCACATGCCCGAGGAATGTTAACTCCGGAAGACAGAACCTGCTCTTCTTTAGGTTTACAGTCAACCCAGCTGTCTGCAATCGATGGAGAATTGTCTGGAGATCGAGGAAGTGTTGGTCCACACATTGTGAGTACACTATAATATCGTCAATATAGACAAAGCATATGTTACCTCGCAATTCTCCCAAAACTGTCTCCATCAGTCTTTGAAAGGTTGCTGGGGCATTCTTTAACCCAAAGGGCATGACTCTAAACTGATATAACCCTGATGGAGTGATGAAGGCTGTCAGGGGTTTGCTATCTGGGTCCATTGTTACCTGCCAGTAGCCACTGTTGAGGTCGATGGTCGAAAAAATGGCCAGAGAGGGATTCAAGAATCTCAGTGATGTTCGGGAGAGGGTATGCATCACTCTCTGTTATAGCATTAACCTTCCGGTAATCAACACAGAATCTCATTTTACCATCTTTTTTGGGAACTAGAACCACTGGTGAAGCCCAGGCAGAGTGAGAGGGTTCCACGATACCTGCCTGTAACATCTCCTCCAGCTGCTCTCTCACAACTGCTTGCTTTGAAGGACTCATGCGATAAGGTCGCTGTTTAATAGGCACTGGATGGGTGATATAGAGGTGGTGTTGGAGGACATCTGTCCGTCCTGGACGAAGGGTACACACCTCAAAGTTGGACTCTAAGATTTGCCGTAGTTGTTGTTTTCCATCGGGTGGTAAGTGAGCACCATTTACAGCAATGTCTATTAACTCCTGATCATCCAAGTTGTCAAGTGGGCATGACAGCAATGGGGGTTTGGGTGGAGGAAAGGAACTAAGCAGGGAGAGGCTTTGCTGAACGCTCTTTTGATGTCTCTTTTCCAGGTGTGATGGTTTCACTGCTGGTATACTGGCCTGACCTGGTTGGAAAGGGTAGTCTTCATTAGGGGCAGACTTGAATGAATATTTCTGGTCTGTCACGTTAATCTGCAGTCCACTAGCGAATATAAAGTTCAAACCTAGGATCACTGCATAAGCAAGGGCTTTTGAGGTGAGGACAGCCACCCATACTGAGAAATTCTTATCATGGAGGACAATAGGCAGATTTATCCAGCCTAATAGAACTTCTGCCACCCCATTAGCTAAATAAAGAGGACCAAGTGTCCAAGGGTGAAGTTTTACTTGTGGGTTAAGTTCTGACCAAAGGTTTTCATGAAGGAGGGTGTAACTTGCGCCTGTATCCAGTATAGCCTTTCCTCTCCACGGGCCAATACTAATGGGTATTACTAATTGTTGTGATACCGCAGTCGGCTGATTTGGGGTATTGAAACCTGTGGTGGTTCCATCTTCCATGGTCATAGATGGCCAGGGTGTGGCTGCTGCAGACACCGCGTTGCTGGAAGGGGTAGTTGGCTGACGAGGCGGACCCCCAGACTTCAAAGGTTGGAAGGAACGCTTGTTATTGTTGCCACGATACTGATCCGATGGCTGATTGGAAGAAGCAGACGTAAAATGGGGGCAGTTTCCAGGTGAGTGGTAACCTTTACACCTCCAGCACTGTACTTGGGGCTTCTCCCCGGGTTGGTTAGAAATTGGTCTTTGTGGCATTGTAGGTGGTTTTATAGCCTTACGTCCTTCATACTGGATGTGCTGCATAATCCTTTTCCAGCTGGTGACCCAGCTTCACTAGATCTTCGACCGTGCTTACTCTGCTGCGTAGCTGGCTGGCGAGATAGGGCTTGATATTTTTTAGGATCAATTTTACCATGTCACTCTCTGTTAGGGCCGGCTTCCACCTTTTGCAGAGAGCTCGATACGAGAATGCAAAATCCCTGATGGATTCCTTCTCTCCTTGGATTCTATTTCTCACCCGATCAGCCAGCTCATCTTCATAATCCTCCGAGAGAAAAGCCGAGAGGAAGGCGGATTCAAACTCACCCCATGTCGTGGTAGAGGATCTGGCAACTTCCCACCAGTCACGGGCAGTTCCATACAGGACAGTACGGAAAGTGGCCAGCAGGTCTGCGTTAACCAAGGGATGTAATGCTAAAAAATCTTGACAACGGGCCAGATATAGCAATGGATCGGGGTCATCGGATGGTCTTCCAAAAGTGGGAAACGTTAACTTCAGGTGGTCACTTCTTACCCCTGTAGTAGCAGATGGAGGTGCAAGTGCAGGTACAGTCACTGAGGGTGAGGGAGGAAGCGAAGGGAACGAAATAGAATCAGGAGGGGCTGGTAGTCTCTCCTTAAGTAAATCCACCATCTTCTTGTCTTGTGTTTTGCATCGGTCAGTCATCTCCGTCTCAAACTTCCTTAAGTTGGTACAAAGACTAGCAGTTTGACTGTTGCATTTCTGTATTTCTGTTGTCAGCTGATCATGGCTTTTTTGAAAGTGCTGTTGCATGGTTTTTAGGTCTTGTTGAACTTCCAGCTGGAGCTGGTCCACCATGAAGCGTACCTCTTATACAACCGTAGATTCTACTTTTTGCAATTCACCTGAGATCATGAGTTTTATGGCTTTCGTTAACTGATCCGCCTCAGACTCATCCTGTTTTCTTCTCGTTGCCAATAGCGTCAGAACTTGCTGCTGGTTGTCCCTCACTTTAGTAGAAAGGTTATTTATTTGGTCACAGTGCTGAGACGAAGCTGCTTTCAGCCCCTGGGTAAGTTCACCTACTGCTTTTGTCTGGGTTTTTACAAAGTCTAGTAGTGTATCCCAATTACCTTGAACCTGTGAAGTAAGTTGTTGCATTTCTCTTCCAGGAGTCGGGAGTACACCGGGCAAATCCTGCTGGGTCACAGAGAAAGAAGAGGAGAGGTCAGGTGATGTGCATAGCCGCATGTGGCCTGGGCCCTGTTCCCAGCAAAGGGTTTGTACTGGTGTGCTAAACTGGACATGTGATTCTGGATATCTAGTTCCAGGAGGCACTTGGGGGTATGGGACTGAGGCATGGGGAACATGTGGTGAAGGATGACCAGGAGTAACCTGAGGATGTGGGACAATTGGCCATATAGGGGTTGCAACATCTGGAGGTGCTTCAATATCCACACAAGTGGACAAAGGGGATGGTGTAGTGGTCATGTCTGCAAGTACAATAAAGTGTGTACAATGCTATGTAAAAGGTAATGTGTATGTGTGTCAGTATTAGTAAAACTCAGAAAACAATCAAAACAACAAGATTACAATGTTGTACCAGGGTTAAAAAAACAAGTCTAACCCCCATACACTGATTTGCACGTTCTTTCCCACAAGCATTCAAACACAAGGTAACCCTTTAATTGTCCTCCTTAACTACTACAAGCAGGCGATATCCCCCCACAGTACAAAAGGACACGGGTTACCAAATACACTTTCTCCAAAAAGTAACACAAATGGTCAAACACAGTAGTACAGGGTGCGTCCAAAAAAAATTTCCAGTTCACATTCATCAAAAAAAAAAGTTGTTTTTTTTTTCAAAAAGTTCAGTTCAGGTCCCTGTTCGGGCGCCACTTCTGTAACGGTGGCAGGCCCAAAGAAACTTAAATAAACCGTCTAACTTAACAATAACCAATTCGGGCGCCAGACAAGCTTAACCTTGTCAAAAGATAGAGTATGTTTGTGGCTTTTCCCAGCCCTGAGTAGCTCTATTAGCCACCGACTACAAACATAAATCGGAGTCTCACACAAAGAAAGTTCAATTTTCACAAGAATATATTTTCCCCAAACTAACAAAAACACAAACAAAACAAAAAAATAAGACAATTAATTCACACTTTCGTTGTCAGAGTTATTTGTATATAATTTCAGCAACAATGAAAAAAAAAAACACATCAACACCAACAAAGGCAGTAAATACAATTAAATAATAGTTATAGATAAGTTCACTTTCACTTCAAAACCTAAGAAAAAATCTGCTTTTCAATTCCATACTCAACACAACAAGGGGGAACAAATCACTAGGAGAAAAACATAAAATAAAATAAAGGAAAAGACAATGACATTAGTTTGTGCTATTTAAGTATTTCGTGGACACGCCTGGCCTATTCAGCACTTTCAACAGGTTTCAACAACGGACAAAGATGAAAACATTAACTCCGTCAGTCCTTACATCACACAAAAAGAAAAGGAAAAAACAAAGAACGTATTCACACTCGTTCCAACCACCCATCCACCAGGAACAGAAGAAAGTCTTTGCTTCGGTGTGAGGAATTGGCGTGCGTGAATGTTCTTGTATGTTTGCAAGGTGTGCGTGTGTGTGCGCGTGTGCGTGTGTGTGTGTGTTTGGGTGTGACAGGAGAGCTGTGCTCTCGCCGATAATGGCAGGGAGGAAACCCCGTTTTTAGTCGGATGGAGTCTCTGAATACTAAGGGAGTGTAAACAGTAGTTCGTTCACCTGGGCAGCTCACTCGCGCTCGTCAGCCACAAAGACTACGTCACGTCACCGTGCAACCAGCAGCCGAAAGTGCATGCCGCACTATAGAGATTGTTCTGGGACCTCGCGTCCGCTTTAGCGGCCCAGCCTGGCTCAAACAGCAGTGATGCGTTCAGTCTCACCAACTTAGCGGTTGTCTCACTTTCTCAGGTTCTCAGGTTCTCAGGTACTCTGTTTTCTCTCTCCTCTCTCTTTCTTTCCTTTTTCTCTCTTTTTCCTCCTCCCATTCCTCTTAGAACTCCTCCTTATATACCCACGTTTCCTATTTCCGGTTAATTTATTTCCCTCCTCCATCCGGACACACAGCCAAAAACTCCTCTTTTTCCTCGTACTGCCACAACACACACACACACACACACACGCACGCACGCACGCACGCACGCACGCACGCACGCACGCACGCACACACACACACACACACACACACACACACAGGCAGTTGAGTGTCTAAACTTTTACGACATCTTACAGAATGTAAATTCTTTGTGTCATGCTGTTTTGGTTAACGAGAAAGGATGTCTGGTCGGGATATAGACTCAGTAACGCGTCAAAGGCTGTAAAACCTGTTCTAAAGATGTTTCAAAACACAGCTCTGGTAAATCTGCAAGGGTCTGACATCGTGAACTCAAGATGGCATTGTGAACTGTGGCTGCCATTGTAAACCTACCTTTTCATACAGCCTATATAAAATGTAGGTTTCTCTCAAGAAATTGATAAAACATTAATACAGCTCTTGCTCTCCCAAGTACTGTTATTTTACTAAAACAAGACAAAACATATTAGGATATTTCACTTACACCCACAGTTATTTACCCCAGTTAACAATGTAGTTATTCCTTTAATTCTTTATTATCTTGTATATTCAAAAACTCAAATTATGATGCTTTAAAGCATGGATTCAAATTAAATGCCGATTTAAACATTTATACAAGTGGTGCATGTCACAAAAGCAGAAATCCACTCAAAAATTAAAAAATACATTTAATAATAATTACCACAGGGAATACCTTTTGAGACCTAAGTAGTTGTGCTAAAAGCTTTGTTCTACTCGCCTACATATGTTGTCAGGGCCACGTCACACTGTTGTGGTGCGAAGATCCACACTCTTGTGGAACTTTAAGATAAAGTTTGTGATACTCTAAGATAACTTTCAAACTTAAACTTTATACAGGAATTATGTGTATCTAGACCATCCATGTAAAATTCAAAAGACCAAATAACTACGAAAAGAGGTCACAGCACATATTGTGAAGTACCGATTATAATAAGTCTGTTTATCTGGCCCCCTCCCTGTTAAAAGGAGTGATGAAATAGTTAGCAGATTATCATCACTCAATGGCTGGTTGTCTAAGTGGTGTCCACAAAATAACATAGGATTCATAGACAATTGGAAACGTTTTTGGGGCAGACCCGACCTGTTGAAGATAGACGGATTCATCCTTCCTGGGCTGGTGCTGCTCTTCTCTCTAGTAATTTGGCACATAGTCTTAGAGCTAAACCTTGACTCACTGGGGCCCAGGTCAGGAAGCAGACAAACTGGCTAAACCAACCGTCTGCTAGCTGTCTCACGTCACCAGAGTCAGCTAAATCCCAGCACATAGAGACGCTTTCACCTAGATATTGTCACATAGAGACTGTGTCTGTTCCCCGAATCAGTAAATACAAAAAACCATCAAAACCATTCAACAGTAAAAATGTAATTGATGTCCAACAAATAAACAACAGATATAATACGGATGAACAATTGATAAATCTCGGGTTGCTGAATATTCGATCCCTTTCGCCAAAAACGCTTATTGTTAATGATATGATTATAGATCATAACCTAGATGTGCTGTGTTTGACAGAAACCTGGCTAAAACCTGACGACTACATTACTTTAAATGAGTCCACTCCCCAAGATTATTGTTATAAACACGAGCCACATCTGAAAGGAAAAGGGGGAGGTGTTGCTGTAATTTATAATGATATCTTCAGTATTACTCAGAAGTCTAGTTTCAAATATAATTCCTTTGAAGTTTTGGTGCTTTATGTAACGTTGTGTAGTGTAAATGATAAATCCCGTTTGACATTTGTGTTGGCTACTGTATACAGGCCACCAGGGCACAATACAGACTTTATCAAAGAATTTGCTGGTTTTCTATCAGAGTTAGTACTGGCTGCAGATAAAGTACTAATTGTTGGTGATTTTAATATCCATGTTGACAATGAAAAAGACGCATTGGGATTGGCATTTAAAGACATTCTAAACTCTATTGGAGTTAGACAACACGTATCGGGACCCACTCATTGCCTAAATCATACTTTAGATCTATTACTGTCACATGGACTAAATGTTGATACCATTAAAATTCTGCAGCAGAGCGATGACATCTCAGATCATTACCTAATATCATGTATACTTAATTTAGCTAAGGCTGCAAAGCCATCCCCTCGCTTCAAATATGGCAGGACTATAACCGCTGCGACTAAAGATTGCTTTGTACATAATCTTCCTCATCAGTTCCATCTCCTCAGCATTACAGATAGCCAAGAGGAACTTGATGTTGCAACAGAAACTACTGACTCTCTCTTTACTAGCACTTTAGACATAGTTGTTCCTCGGCACTTAAAGAAGATTAAAGCAAATAATCCAACGCCGTGGTACAACGAGCACACTCGGGCCCTTAAAACAGCAGCCAGAAAAATGGATCTGCTTATTTTTCAACTCTTTTAGAAGAAAACAAACACAACCCTAGGTATTTATTCGATACAGTGGCTAAATTAACAAAGGATAAAGCTTCAACTTCTGATGTTTGTAAACAACACAGCAGTAATGACTTTATGAACTTCTTTACTAGTAAGATTGATAACATTAGGAATAAAATTATAAGCATGCAGCCGTCTACTACAGTATCACTTCAGACAGAACATTGAGTGTCGCTGAGGAAAAATTACACTCATTCACTGCTATAGGAGGAGAAGAATTGGCTAAACTTGTTAAATCATCAAAATCAACAACATGTATGCTTGACCCTATACCGACTAGGCTATTAAAAGAGATGCTACCAGAGGTCATAGATCCTCTGCTTAATATTATTAATTCATCCTTGACATTAGGATATGTACCAAAAACTTTTAAGTTGGCTGTAATTAAACCACTTATTAAAAAACCACAACTTGATCCTAAAGAATTAGTCAATTACAGACCAATCTCGAATCTACCGTTTCTATCAAAAATATTAGAAAAGGCCGTGTCTTCACAATTATGCTCCTTTTTAGAAAGAAATGGTATATGTGAGGATTTCCAGTCAGGATTTAGACCGTATTATAGTACTGAGACTGCTCTAATTAGAGTTACAAATGATTTACTCTTATCATCTGATCGTGGTTGTATCTCTCTATTAGTGTTACTCGATCTTAGCGCAGCATTCGATACTATCGATCACAATATTCTTTTGAATAGACTCGAAAATTATGTTGGCATTAGTGGAACTGCATTGGCATGGTTTAAATCTTACTTATCTGACCGTTATCAGTTTGTAGCAGTAAATGAAGAGATGTCACACCGATCACAAGTTCAGCATGGAGTACCGCAAGGCTCAGTGTTAGGACCATTGCTTTTCACCCTGTATATGCTACCACTGGGAGATATCATTAGGAAGCATGGCGTTAGTTTTCATTGTTATGCTGATGATACTCAGCTCTATATTTCTTCACGCCCTGACGAAACTTACCAATTCACAAGATTAACGGAATGCATAGCTGATATAAAAAATTGGATGAATAGTAATTTCCTGCAACTTAATTCAGATAAAACTGAATTTTTAATTATTGGACAGAAAAGTTCCACAAGTAGTGCCCTAGAATACTGTCTAACCCTCGATGACTGCTCTGTCAAGCCCTCGTCCAGTGAGGAACCTGGGTGTGCTTTTTGATACCAATCTTTCGTTTGAAAGCCACGTTTCTAGCATCTGTAAAACTGCATTCTACCATCTTAAAAATATCTAAATTACGTCACATGCTTTCAATGCAAAATGCTGAACAATAAGTACATGCGTTCATGAGCTCAAGGCTAGATTATTGTAATGCTCTACTGGGTGGTTGCCCTGCTCGCCTAATAAATAAACTCCAGCTGGTCCAAAACGCAGCAGCTCGAGTTCTTACTAGAACCAGGAAGTACGATTATATTAGTCCAGTTCTGTCAACACTGCACTGGCTCCCTATTAAACATTGCATACATTTTAAAATCTTGCTTATTACTTATAAAGCAATAAATGGTTTAGCTCCCCAGTACTTAAGCGATGCATTATACTCCATCACGTCTATTGCGGTCTCTAAACTCTGGCCAGTTGAAAATACCTAGAATATCTAAATCAACTGCAGGCGGTCGATCCTTTTCCTATTTAGCACCTAAACTCTGGAACAGTCTTCCTAGCATTGTTCGGGAAGCAGACACACTCTGTCAGTTTAAATCTAGACTAAAAACGCATCTCTTTACTATGGCATACACATAGAACATTTTTAACTTTCTTTATTCAAATTAAATGACTGATTGTTTGGCTGCATTAACTAGGTCAGCCGGAACCGGGAACACTTCCCATAACACCTGATGTACTCGTTACATCATAAAAAGAGTGGCATCCACACTAATGCTAGTCTCTCTGTTTATCCCGAGGTTTACTGCAGTCGGCCCGGATCCAGGCCGTGTCCGGATCGGATGGTGGACCTGCATCTGGACATGACCAGCTCATCCTGGAGTGTCTGCTGAGACCGTGTCCATTAGTGTCTCCTCTGAATTTGCCTCACCGCACGTCATCCTCAATTAACCCGCCTCCGCGCAATAACTCCGATCTTTCAAGTATTCATATTCTTGTGTAATTGACGCGCCATCCTAAATGAACCCGTCTCTTGCGTGATACCCAAAATTTTGAATATTCCTATCTAATATGATTTATGACCTGCAAGGTTGCCAGAGTAATAATTATACACTGTTAATAATAGGCCAGAGGAGAACTGGCACCCCGACTGAGTCTGGTTTCTCCCAAGGTTTATTTTTCTCCATCATGCCCTGATGGAGTTTTGGTTCCTTGCCACTGTCGCCTTTGGCTTGGCTTGCTCAGTTGGGGACACTCAAATTATGATCCAAGTTACTCAACTAAATATACAAATAGAATTTATTAATTTGGTCATATATAATTCTATAAACTATCCAAATTAAACTAGCCAAATCAAATTTTGTTGCAATGTTGTCCTGTTTAACACTGTGAAGCTGCTTTGAAACAATCGTCATTGTGAAAGCGCTATATAAATAAAGTTGATTGATTGATAAATAGACAAAATCCATTCGCGAGTGACTGTGAAAGTTTGTAAATGTGATTTTGTAAATCATGTTTTTTATTAGTCAAGTTTGACAAGTTTTTGTCATTTTGTTCAGAAAGCAGATGCCACTGTTCACATTTGTATGTTTTTAGGTGAAGACTCTTTTTGAGAGCTGTCAACATTCAGTGTTTATAGGAACAAATAAAATAAAGAATTTAAGTAGTATAGTCTTTCTGTTTTTGGAACATTTGATCAGATTAATATTTCTTTTAGGGCAACTTTACAGCTATCTATATGATGTGGGATCACATAAAGCATCAGCACGAAAGGAATTTGGGCTGTTTACACTTAAAGCAATTACAACTGAATCACATCTGACTATTGCACTGAAGCTGCACATTCATTGAAGGTCCACACTCTGGTAAAACCCAAAATTAGACTAAATTAAACAAAATATGTAAATTCAAGAGCCCAAATAACAAAATATAGCTGAAGTATACACCATACAAGAAAATAACTGTTTATAATGCATACAGAAAATCCATTTATGAGCAATTTGTTAGTTTGGTACAAGTTTGCAAAAGTGGATTTACAAATGAGTGGTGTTTGTTTAGTTGTTTTTTCACTATGTTTTAGCCATCTTATCCAGATAGCACGACACTGTTCACGTTTCTTTGTTTGCTGCAAACACTGATAAACATGCTAGGGGTCAATATAAACTATAACCCAACTCTGATGGGACTGAGTTTGTTTCACAGAACTGTATATTATCTCACTTGCAGTTGCTAGCTAACTATTGAAATGTACGATATGTTAAAATCATTTTGGTATTTTGCTGATGAAGACAAAAACTGCTTACCATATTTTTTATTATAAAGGAAAAACTAATTGTTAAGACATAAAACAAAACATCTGATTTTGGACAAGACCTAATAGACAGACAAGTAAAACACTGGTGTCACAGTACTGGTGCGGGCAAATTTAAAAAGGCATGAATCATCCCTTTACCTAAAATGACGACTTATCAACTGTAATTCATTTACTTAACCGTTGTTTAGAGAAGTTCACAAAATAAATGTGCTTCTATGACTGCTGTGAAATGCACAGCTTCAAGTGTAACAGTTAGAAAAGTACTAGATATATAGTTAGGGTTGGACTCACCCGTCATGTCCACATTATAGACAGACCAGAAAGATGCCCTAAAACTAAGACATATCATTTGTTTAGTCTTAAACACTCTCTCATGTAGAAAGACTGTATTTGGTCATGTTTTTTAATTGATGAACATATTTGACCATGCTCAGTGAGTAGTCTTTACAAACTTATTAACAATTGTACAAAAGCAAAAGAAACAAAAATGTAAACAGTGTCATCGGCTAGTGAAAAAAATAAATAAAAATAAATAAATAATGTAATTTACAAATCAGCATAAACGTTCACAATAGACCAGGAAAGAAGATTTCTGTATTCATTTTAAATGGTTCACGATATTTATTTTTTAGTAAGTTGCTCTCTTGAATTTACTTTTGTGCAAACAAAATTTCTGTATACAGATTATGTGTGAATCTTATCCATAGCATTTAAAAGAGTGTGGAGCATATTTCTTAAATGTTTGCATTACAGCGGTGGGGGGCATATAGTTCAGAAGCAGAAGAGCAAAAAAGGAAAATGTACAAAGATTTTTAACACATATGGTCGTTTTATTTGTGTGATGATGGTGGTAAGATAGTGATAATAGTTGAAAACATACTGTAACCTTTAATGCCAAGTGAGACGTTGAAAGAAACTATTCTGTGTACATTAAACACCTTAGGAAAAGGTTTGGATTGTCAAAAGAGAAAGTTCAGTCATTTATTTAAAAAGTTTCTTAAATGAAAGGTCTGTGTTCACGAGAGGAATAGTATGAACAGAGAAGTGTCTTCAACTAAAACAGAACACACTCCAACAAACAAAGAAACGTGAACAGTGTCGTGCTATCTGGATAAGATGGCTAAAACATAGTGAAAAAACAACAACACAAACACCACTCATTTGTAAATCCACTTTTGCAAACTTGTACCAAACTAACAAATTGCTCATAAATGGATTTTCTGTATGCATTATAAACAGTTCTTTTCTTGTATGGTGTATACTTCAGCTATATTTTGTTATTTGGGCTCTTGAATTTACATATTTTGTTTAATTTAGTCTAATTTTGTGTTTTACCAGAGTGTGGACCTTCAATGAATGTGCAGCTTCAGTGCAATAGTCAGATGTGATTCAGTTGTAATTGCTTTAAGTGTAAACAGCCCAAATTCCTTTCGTGCTGATGCTTTATGCGATCCCACATCATATAGATAGCTGTAAAGTTGCCCTAAAAGAAATATTAATCTGATCAAATGTTCCAAAAACAGAAAGACTATACTACTTAAATTCTTTATTTTATTGTTCCTATAAACACTGAATGTTGACAGCTCTCAAAAAGAGTCTTCACCTAAAAACAATTTTTGTATTTTTGTTAAATACAAATGTGAACAGTGGCATCTGCTTTCTGAACAAAATGACAAAAACTTGTCAAACTTGACTAATAAAAAACATGATTTACAAAATCACATTTACAAACTTTCACAGTCACTCGCGAATGGATTTTGTCTATTTATTATAATCGGTACTTCACAATATGTGCTGACCCCTCTTTTCGTAGTTATTTGGTCTTTTGAATTTTACATGGATGGTCTAGATACACATAATTCCTGTATAAAGTTTAAGTTTGAAAGTTATCTTAGAGTATCACAAACTTTATCTTAAAGTTCCACAAGAGTGTGGATCTTCGTACCACAACAGTGTGACGTGGCCCTGACAACATATGTAGGCGAGTAGAACAAAGCTTTTAGCACAACTACTTAGGTATCAAAAGGTATTCCCTGTGGTAATTATTATTAAATGTATTTTTTAATTTTTGAGTGGATTTCTGCTTTTGTGACATGCACCACTTGTATAAATGTTTAAATCGGCATTTAATTTGAATCCATGCTTTAAAGCATCATAATTTGAGTTTTTGAATATACAAGATAATAAAGAATTAAAGGAATAACTACATTGTTAACTGGGGTAAATAACTGTGGGTGTAAGTGACATATCCTAATATGTTTTGTCTTGTTTTAGTAAAATAACAGTACTTGGGAGAGCAAGAGCTGTATTAATGTTTTATAGTGTTTTATCAATTTCTTGAGAGAAACCTACATTTTATATAGGCTATATGTAAAGGTAGGTTTACAATGGCAGCCACAGTTCACAATGCCATCTTGAGTTCACAATGTCAGACCCTTGCAGATTTACCAGAGCTGTGTTGTGAAACATCTTTAGAACAGGTTTTACAGCCTTTGACGCGTTACTGATTCTATCTCCCGACCAGACATCCTTTCTCGTTATCCAAAACAGCATGACACAAAGAATTTACATTCTGTAAGATGTCGTAAAAGTTTAGACACTCAACTGCCTGTGTGTGTGTGTGTGTGTGTGTGTGTGTGTGTGTGTGTGTGTGTGTGTGTGTGTGTGTGTGTGTGTGTGGAGGGGGATGTTGTGCTAGGGGTTAGATGCGCATGTGTCTTCTATGCGTAGGCCTACTTGTTTCCTGTGGTTGTGGGATACAGTAAGCCTATACACACCAGGTCTATGTCGTAGACAGACCAGATTAAGCTATCTGATATTAAATGTTAAAAACTGCTCATTGGACATGTTTAAACTACTGTTGCATGATTTGTCTATGCATTGTAATGGTCACAACAGATCGGCTCTCATGCATCATCCGGGAGCCTACCTTCTCTCCCTGGGCAACAAGACATTTCAATTTTGCGTTACAGCTTGTTTGAAGCAGTGTTTTAGAAACACATTTGACCTCTTCTGAAATTGTTTACATCATGTGAAAACATTGAACCCCGTCTTGACTTATTTTGTTTTAAGCATTTTCAATGTTTTAATGGGGAACCACTCTTCAAATGTAGGCCTATGTGAAAATATTTTTTTTTATAAAAACAACCCCAGATTGCCGTGTTTAACCTAAAAAGTTTCACAATAAAAAAAATCAGAATACATTTGACTTTTTTTCTGATAACATTTTACAATGCATGAATACTAAGTTTTTGTTTTAAACATCTGCATCACTTTAAAGTTTTATGTTACAATGTTTCACGTGTGTGAAAAACTTATTTCAAATGTATTTAAAAAAGTTAAAAAGTTATTTAATAAAAATACCCCTTGATCTCACTGTTTACCATCCCAAGTGTATAGGAAAAGATTTTTAAAATAAAAATAACCCCTCCCGAATCCATAATTTAATCTCAAAACGTTTCACATTTTATAATTTTAAACTGTTTCAGAAACACATTTTACTTTTCCTGATAACATTTTACAGTGCCAGCATTTTTGTATTTAAAGATCTGCATCACTTTAAAGTTTTAAAGTTAGGCTATATGTGAAAATGTTACATGTGTAAAAACTTTTCAAACTTTATCACAATGTTTACCACCAGCGTTTCACGTTTTTAAAGTTGAAAGCACTTTGGTTTTTTAACAGGTTTTTACCTCAAAACATATTCTCAAACAGTGGAGCATAAATTCATCTATTGGAAGGGTTGGATAATGGTATCAAAAACTGAATAAATCAATTAACTAATCAACTTAAAATGGTTAAAAGAACTATATTACTATATACATGTTATTTTATTTATTATTTTACCAACATGTAAATCTCTCTCTCTCTCTCTCTCTCTCTCTCTCTCTCTCTCTCTCTCTCTCTCTCTCTCTCTCTCTGTGTGTGTGTGTGTGTTGAAACAATTACAACTCTTAGTCTTGAAAGAGCTAAGAGCAAATAAATAACTAAATGATAGCCTACTATAAACTAAACAAAAATCAAATTAATTATTATTTATGAATGTCCTTTTGTTTAAAATATTATTCCCCGTTATTTACCATTATTGAACTCTGAACTGAGGCATTCTTCTGCTCTGAGAGGGGTGTGTAATGGGCGGAGACTGGCGGGCTTATGCTCAACACCCCAGTTCTCATTGATGGTCCAACCATCGGGGAGAGAGGACACTTTGCCCTGAACTCTGTAAGAAAACATTGTTTTTTGTCTAAACTAAATAAACATTTAACAGTAAATTGTAACTTAATATTATTTGTTTTGCTTTTATTTATTTATTTATTTATAATCGTGGCTCTGTGTGTGTGTGTGTGTGCGTGCGTGCGTGCGTGCGTGCAATTGTGTGGAGTGGTAATCCCTACGGTATGGGGACAAAATGTCCCCACAAAGATGGCAATATCCAAAATCCTTATCCTTGTGGGGACATTTTTTGGTCCCCATGAGGAAAACATCCTATAAATCACACTAAGTGATGTTTTTTGAAAATGTAAAAGTGCAGCATGTCTCCTGTGATGGGTAGGTTTAGGGGCAGGGGCAGTGTAGGGGAATAGAAAATACAGTTTGTACAGTATAAAATGAATTACGCCTATGGAATGTCCCCATAAAACATGGAAACACAACGTGTGTGTGTGTGTGTGTGTGTGTGTGTGTGTGTGTGTGTGTGTGTGTGTGTGTGTGTGTGTGTGTGTGTGTGACTTGAAACAATTAGTCTTGAAAGAGCTAAGAACAAATACATAACTAAATGAACTAAACAACACTTGTTGAAACTAAAATAAGTATTATTAGTAATTATTTAACATTATTGAACTCTAAACTGATGCATTCTTCAGCTCTGAGAGGGGTGTGTAAGGGGTGGAGACTGGTGGGCTTATGCACAACACCCCAGTTCTCATTGATGGTCCAACCATCGGGGAGAGAGGACGTGTTTGACCTGAGCTCTGTAAGAAACAGTTGTTTTTGGCTCAACTAAATAAACTTTTAACACTAAATTGTGATGTGTAAAACGTAATATTATTTATTTATTTATTTATTTATAATCGTGGCTCTGTGTGTGTGTGTGTGTGTGTGGGTGCGCGTGTGTGTGTGTGTGTGTGTGTGTGTGGGTGCTCGTGGACTGGTAATCCCTACGGTATGGGGACAAAATGTCCCCACAAAGATGGCAATATCCAAAATCCTTGTCCTTGTGGGGACATTTTTTGGTCCCCATGAGGAAAACATCTTATAAATCACACTAAGTGATGTTTTTTGAAAATGTAACAATGCACCATGTCTCCTGTGATGGGTAGGTTTAGGGGCGGGGGCAGTGTAGGGGGATAGAAAATACGGTTTGTACAGTATAAAATGCATTACGCCTATGGAATGTCCCCATAAAACATGGAAACACAACATGGGTGAGTGTGTGTGTGTGTGTGTGTGTGTGTGTGTGTGTGTGTGTGTGTGTGTGTGTGTGTGTGTGTGTGTGTGTGTGTGTGTGTGTGTGTGTGACTTGAAACAATTAGTCTTGAAAGAGCTAAGAACAAATAAATAACTAAATGAACTAAACAACACCTGTTAAAACTAAAATAAGTATTATTAACCGTTATTTACCATTATTGAACTCTAACTCTAACTCTGATGCATTCTTCAGCTCTGAGAGGGGCATGTCGGGAGGCGGAGACTCGTGGGTTTACGTGCAGCCCCCTAGTTCTCATTGATGGTCCAGCCTTTGGGGAGAGAGGACGTGTTTACCCTGAACTCCGTAAGAAACTATTGTTTTTGGCTAAACTAAATAAACTTTTAACAGTAATTTGTAATGTGAAAAACTTAATATTATTCGTTTGGCTTTTATTTTTTTGTTTATTTTTAATCTTTGTTGCATTGAGGGGGTGTGTTAGAGGCGGAGACTGGGAGGTGACTTTACGCAGCCTCTCAGAGCTCATTCAGCTTTCCAGAGTCAAAGAGAGAGGACGTGTTTACCCTGAACTCCGTAAGAAACTATTGTTTTTGGATAAACTAAATAAACTTTTAACACTAAATTGTAATCTGTAAAACTTAATATTATTCCTTTGGCTTTTATTTTTTATTTATTTTTAACCTTTGTTTTGCATTGAGGGGTGTGTTAGGGGCGGAGACAGGGAGGTGACTTTACGCAGCCTCTCAGAGCTCATTCAGCTTTCCAGAGTCAAAGAGAGAGGACGTGTTTACCCTGAACTCCTTATGAGAAAATGTTTTGTCTAAGGAACAAAACTTTAACGGCGTAAGTGAACATTATTCGTTTCATGTACTTTTTAACAAAACGATAATGCCTAGGAAACATTTACTTGAACATTTAACATTTACCATGCTTTTGTATTTAACGGCATACATCGGTTTTTATGTTTTAAACATCTCAAAAACTCAAATGTATGTGTAATACAAACTTTGTTTAATAAAAACTGTTCGCTGATCTTATACATGTCACTGTTATTCCAATGTCACACATTTTAAAAGTTTCAAGCACATTGTTTTTAACACTCTATGATTAGTTTAGAAAATTTTTATGACAGCCATAAATCAATCAAAAGTGACAGCCGGTACCCTCTAATACTCTCTCTAACTAGCATCCAAGAAGAGATGCCAGGTATCTGGCTCGGGCACATCAGATTAGACCAGTGTGCAATAATTAACGTTTTCTTTATGCACTTTTTCTTGCTACAAGGCATGGGCTTGAATGGTTGATTGATTTATTATCATTTTATTTGTACAATTATTAGCCAGTGGAAAAAGTGTATTTTGGTATTTAAATCAGAAGGCTGCAAATAGAAAAGAGGCATACCATTTTTATTTAAATTTTATTATTTAAAAAAATGAATGACATTGATGTGTTTTTTCATTTGAAATTCGATTTTGCATGTCTCCACTATTAAATTATATATTGTATGGTAATAACAATATATAGTATATACAATAGTATGGTTTGTGGAGGGATGTATTTTTACATTTACATGTTCTACAGTCTTGAAGATTCTGAACTGCTTGATCCTAGCAATGACCTTCATAAAGTTTCGCTCAGCATAGTTTTTCTTCCCCAGATCCAAGCTAGACTACAGCACTTCAAAGAGGCATGGAATCACCATGCTTTGCGAACAGCTAGCATGTCCCGAGTAAAAGTGATGTGTTGCGTGAGATCTCTGCAGTGGGTTTTTTTGTTTTGTTTTTGGATCACTTTTACTCGGGACATGCTAGCTGGCAACATAGGATTCCATTCATTATGCTAAGCTAAGCTAGCGGCGACCCTGCCAAACTAAAACAATGCATGCACAACAAAAATGCATTTGCCCACATATCTCAATTATGTTTCACAATTCACAATTATGTTCCTTTTTAGAAAGAAATGGTATATGTGAGGATTTCCAGTCAGGATTTAGACCGTATCATAGTACTGAGACTGCTCTAATTAGAGTTACAAATGATTTACTCTTATCATCTGATCGTGGTTGTATCTCTCTATTAGTGTTACTCGATTTTAGTGCGGCATTCGATACTATCGATCACAATATTCTTTTGAATAGACTCGAAAATTATGTTGGCATTAGTGGAACTGCATTGGCATGGTTTAAATCTTACTTATCTGACCGTTATCAGTTTGTAGCAGTAAATGAAGAGATGTCACACCGATCACAAGTTCAGTATGGAGTACCGCAAGGCTCAGTGTTAGGACCGTTGCTTTTCACCCTATATATGCTACCACTGGGAGATATCATTAGGAAGCATGGCGTTAGTTTTCATTGTTATGCTGATGATACTCAGCTCTATATTTCTTCACGCCCTGACGAAACTTACCAATTCACAAGATTAACGGAATGCATAGCTGATATTAAAAATTGGATGAATAGTAATTTCCTGCAACTTAATTCAGATAAAACTGAATTTTTAATTATTGGACAGAAAAGCTCCACAAGTAGTGCCCTAGAATACTGTCTAACCCTCGATGACTGCTCTGTCAAGCCCTCGTCGTCAGTGAGGAACCTGGGTGTGCTCTTTGATACCAATCTTTCGTTTGAAAGCCACGATTCTAGCGTCTGTAAAACTGCATTCTACCATCTTAAAAATATATCTAAATTACGGCTCATGCTTTCAATGCAAAATGCTGAACAATTAGTACATGCGTTCATGAGCTCAAGGCTAGATTATTGTAATGCTCTACTGGGTGGTTGCCCTGCTCGCCTAATAAATAAACTCCAGCTGGTCCAAAACGCAGCAGCTCGAGTTCTTACTAGAACCAGGAAGTACGATCATATTAGTCCAGTTCTGTCAACACTGCACTGGCTCCCTATTAAACATCACATACATTTTAAAATCTTTCTTATTACTTATAAAGCAATAAATGGTTTAGCTCCCCAGTACTTAAGCGAGCTCTTAACGCATTATACTCCATCACGTCTATTGCGGTCTCTAAACTCTGGCCAGTTGACAATACCTAGAATATCTAAATCAACTGCAGGCGGTCGATCCTTTTCCTATTTAGCACCTAAACTCTGGAACAGTCTTCCTAGCATTGTTCGGGAAGCAGACACACTCTGTCAGTTTAAATCTAGACTAAAAACACATCTCTTTACTATGGCATACACATAGAACATTTTTAACTTTCTTTATTCAAATCAAATGACTGATTGTTAGGCTGCATTAACTAGGTCAGCCGGAACCGGGAACACTTCCCATAACACCTGATGTACTCGTTACATCATAAAAAGAGTGGCATCCACACTAATGTTCGTCTCTTTGTTTATCCCGAGGTTTACTGCAGTCGGACGGATCCAGGCCATGTCCGGATCGGATGGTGGACCTGCTTCTGGACATGACCAGCTCATCCTGGAGTGTCTGCTGAGACCATGTCCATTAGTGTCTCCTCTGAATTTGCCTCACCGGCACGTCATCCTCATCCTCAATCCTCTATGTCACTGTTTTTATTAATCACTCTTTGTTTATAGAGGACCAATATCATAAAAACAAATACACATGACACATTACAAGAGAATTAAAAGCTACATAAAGTAGGGTTGGCATTCTAGCTATTAATTTAACTGCATGTGTCCTGCTCATAATGAAACAGGCTGAATATAAATATTTACTGTAATTGTAGTGATTCAGGACAAGGCACAAACACAATTTAGAAAATGGATTTAAGCATACGAGTATTCACTCATACTGTAGAAATAAAAAAGAATTAGATGGCATACCTTTAACATTACATAAAAAACATTTCATACCTTCAACATCGATCAACCAGTCCCTCCAGTAGCATATGGTCTGGTTTTCCTTTGCCCTTCTGTTACTACCTTGTGGGGAAAAGTTCACATAAAAAAGATTGCAGAGGTCCTTTGCTTGAAGGGGCCTCTGCTCATTGACGAACATGTCATAAAAAAGTGCAGAATATTTCTGCATCTCTTCCAGCAAACCGAGAGTTTGCAACCCTTCTGAAAACCTGCTTAACAAACATAGCAGTCAATGGAAGTTTCAAGCTGATGATAGTTATGTTGACAGAAAGGAAAAACTTAAAAATTGACTTCACCCAAATAAATAATAATTATGTCATTAATTACTCAGGTCAACCAGTAAGACCTTTATATGCTGTATGTTTGCAACACAAAAGGTGTTCTATCATGACAACTCTCAGGAGATGTTAGCATGGTAGTATCTTTATTTGTGTTCTGGAATTTAACTAAAGACCTGGGGTGTAGAAACCCATGAGGGTGAAATAATTAACAATGGAATTGTAATATTTGGGCAGACTAACCCTTTAAATCACTTACTGGTCCAAGGCAGCTCGCAGTCTTCCATTCACAAAGAACTCTGCAGCTGACTGGACAAGAGACTTCCTTTCTGTCAGGTGTGATGTATATCTCAAGGCACCAATGATACTTCTGCTGCTTCTGTAATGGCACAATTTGCCTCCTGAACAGTTGTTGCTTCCTGTATCTAAAACAGTTGTGAAAAAAAGCAGTTTTACAATTGTGAGGAAAAACCATCTGTATCGGACCTGTTAAGCAAAGATAACCTGTGTTCTGTCTGACACTGATGGCTGCTCAAGCAGAGCTGAGCAACATGTACATATTAACTGTTTTTGTATGTACTTTGAAAGCTGTAGCTCACAATTATGGTAAGGGGCATTACATTTCTGACACCACAATGCACTTGGTCAGCTGACCAATCAGAGCAGATGGAAGGAGGGGTTTTGTAGAAAACACCACATTTGAGAGAGGCTGGGCACAGAGGAGCTACAATAATGCACTGCATATGAAAAAATATTTTTTTTTTTTTACGTTGAAGCATGTCAACACATTTAGCCAAATACACAAAATAATGATCTTAAATAACAGCATCATATAACCCCTTTAAAAAATTATTTAAATTCTCAAACATCTCCGTACCTTGATTAGTTGCTCCCTCAATGTATGATCTTCCACCTCATCCACTGAGGCAGGGGATGTTGGCATACCACAGATCTGCTGAAAAAGCCTTTCGGAGAAGAAATGTGGGCTAACTCCTCCATGGACGACACAGACAGCAATCATCTTCCCCACAGATGCATAAATCCTATTCTCCAAAGCTAAAGTAAAATAGAAGAAATATTGATGTCAGAAATTCCTTCAGAACCATAATAAATACTTAATATTTTACCCCTCAGTCACCCCTGGCTTAAATTTTGTAATTAGAATTCAGGAGATCTGATCATAATTGGACAAATGCAGGTGAAAAATGTAGTCATCCTTACATTCTAGTCTAACATTTCTAATGTAACTGATGAAAACTGAGACATTTTTTAAAACAGAATCATCTTTTTCACTCTTTGTATGTCTCATCTTTGTCCAAATTATATTTTCTTATAATTGCATAATATGAAATAATAAGTTATATAATCACAATGTAGTACTATAAAGTCATGACTGCGGGATATAAACTTTATAAGTCAACTCTATAAGCTTTATAATCACAATTGCAAGTTTAAATTAATTCTGAGAAGAAAAAAAATATATATTGCACAATAAGTCAGATTTGTTACCTTTTTTATTTTGTGGCAGCTTCCACAAAAACATCTTTGCATATGAAACAATATATATATTCACACACACACACACACACACACACACACACACACACACACACACACACACACACACACACACACACACACACACACACACACACACACACACATGTTGTGTTTCCATGTTTTATGGGGACATTCCATAGGCGTAATGCATTTTATACTGTACAAACGGTATTTTCTATCCCCTACACTGCCCCTGCCCCTAAACCTACCCATCACAGGAGACATTCTGCATTTTTACTTTTTCAAAAACATCACTTAGTGTGATTTATAAGATGTTTTCCTCATGGGGACCAAAAAATGTCCCCACAAGGACAAAAATTTGGATATTGCCATCTTTGTGGGGACATTTTGTCCCCATACCGTAGGGATTACCAGTCCACACACACACACACACACACACACACACACACACACACACACACACACACACACACACACACGTTGTGTTTCCATGTTTTATGGGGACATTCCATAGGCGTAATGCATTTTATACTGTACAAACCGTATTTTCTATCCCCCTACACTGCCCCTGCCCCTAAACCTACCCATCACAGGAGACATGCTGCATTTTTACTTTTTCAAAAACATCACTTAGTGTGATTTATAAGATGTTTTCCTCATGGGGACCAAAAAATGTCCCCACAAGGACAAAAATTTGGATATTGCCATCTTTGTGGGGACATTTTGTCCCCATACCGTAGGGGATTACCAGTCCACACACACACACACACACACACACACACACACACACACACACACACACACACACACACACACACACACACACACACACACACACACACACACACACACACACACACACACACACACACACATGTTGTGTTTCCATGTTTTATGGGGACATTCCATAGGCGTAATGCATTTTATACTGTACAAACCGTATTTTCTATCCCCCTACACTGCCCCTGCCCCTAAACCTACCCATCACAGGAGACATTCTGCATTTTTACTTTTTCAAAAAACATCACTTAGTGTGATTTATAAGATGTTTTCCTCATGGGGACCAAAAAAATGTCCCCACAAGGACAAAAATTTGGATATTGCCATCTTTGTGGGGACATTTTGTCCCCATACCGTAGGGATTACCAGTCCACACACACACACACACACACACACACACACACACACACACACACACACGTGTAACTGTTGAATACTTTTACACATTTTTATTATAACAGCTGTATAGATTAACAAAGTGTGAGGTGTTTATAGGATTATATTTAGATCTACCCTCATCACCTGAAAGGTTGCAGGGACAGAGCACTGAGCACTGTTCAAGTGAAAGCAGTGATCTCATCATTGCAACATGATTTCTGCGTTCTCACGAAATTCTTTTATCATAACTAATAGCGCAAACAAGGTGCAAATAGCATGAGACATATAGTACAGTGTAGCACTGTCATTATAACAGACATTTTACGAGTCTGGATTCAATAAAACCTTTCACTGGACTACCAAGTTAGATATTATTTCTGAAACATTTCTTGATTTTTCAGTTCATGAACACCACAAGAGATTAAAAAGACTGTTTGACTGTTAAGGTGGAATCCAAAAAGCTTTCTGTTTTAACAGTACTGACCTTGTGTGTCTAGAGCCAAACTCCGGTCCTTCTCATGGCCCTGGAAGACATTTGATTGATGGATGGCCCGCATCAACAACCATAAGTATTCTCTAGTAGGGCCGCCTTCATCTATTGCCCCTTCCCCATTTTCCTCAGCATCAACAAACACTTCATCTAATTTTGCGTGTGGGTTGAATCGTCGCCACTTGACAGCTTGTAGGCTGCACTGTAGTATGTTTTCTCTGAACACATTTATTTGGTTTGCTGTTGGGCAGATGTTTCCATCAATTTGGCTTTGCAGTTTTTTTTAAATGGTCTGTAGGTCAACCCTACAAGATACAAAGAATTGGATTGTTTTTAGTCAAATGCTGAACATTATGGTATATTTTAGAATATTGCTAGTTGCATAAATCCCCGCATGTGAACATGCAGGTGTAACCGGCAGAAGAATTGCCACAGCATGTTTGTCCTTCTGTTCTTGCCGTATCCCTCTTCCTTTCAGCCCCCTAGTTAGCTTGTAAGTGGCTAGTTATTCATTAGCGGCAGTGGCATGTTGTATAAAACAGGCATATCGGGTGGCAAACAAAGTAATCTCTCTGCTCGTATATCCTCTTTACACTGGGCACGCTGTGTTGTTGCACATGAAAGGTATGTGTCAATACTCCATTTTTTGATCGCAAACATGTTATTGTAGCTACTGTGTGTGAAGTGTAACTGTTTGACAACAGATGTCTGACTGTGTACCAGACGCTTCCGGGTACGATATGGTTGATCTACCGAAGGTCTCGGCCGAAGACACTGTGCGCGTGCAGTCTGTTATTGTCTATGGGGATACAAGTTGAGGTAACAGTGGCTGTATGGCTTACAGCAGTATAGTAATGTTTACCATGTAAAGTGTTTGAGTATGGATGTTTATAGTAAGTTGATCGGCTATAATATGACCTACAGTTACTGTAAATCCTGGAGATGTGACTAACCAATAACCTTAATGTCCGAGCTATTTTGGATGTGAACCATGTTTGTGTGTGATCATTTCATATAGGTTTCCATACGGGGAAGGTAACCAGGGTGTCCCATTTCCGTGTATGTTGTGTGTGATATTCCAAGAGGTAAAAGGAAATCGTAGTTATGCTACCTGTATTATTTATTATTATTGATCGTATTATTTATTATTATTGATCGTATATGTATGTTTGTATATGGATGTTTATAGTTGATCTACTAAAGTTTTACTGTAAATCCTGGGGATGTGACTAATCAATAACCTTAATACATATGAGTTATTTTGGATGTGAACTATGCTGTGTGTGTGATCATTTCATGTAGGTTTGCATACAGGGACGGTAACCCGGGAGTTCGATTTCCGTGTATGTTGAGTGTGATTATTCGTAGAGGTAAAAGGAGATCTTGGTTATTGTACCAGTATCACTTCTTATTGATTGATACCAGTTTAGGATATTTACTGTATATAATGGATTTGTTTTGATTCTGTATTTAATGGATTTGTTTCTCCATTCAGAAAGGTTGTCACTGCTGCTTTGCCTCCTGTGAATTTAATGTAATTGTAACTTTCGCCTTATTTGTTTTCTTTTTGTTCTTTTGTGTTTTTTTAGTAATAGGTGTGGTATTGGCTGCCCCGTAGTTTGCTGTGGTAATGCTAACATCAGTTTTGCTAGTTCTTTATTTGGTTTATTAGTTTACTATTAACATCAATCTTTTCTTCTCTGTTCCGGAGAACCAGAGTGTTGAAGCTGTTTCGGGATAGGTCGGATTGAGCCCTCCTCTTCACACATTACGCACCGTATTTGTAGTGGTAACGTGCACTTCACTATTTGCAGTGATCACTCTTTTTTTTTGTTTGTGTGTGTGTGTGTGTGTGTGTGTGCGCGTGTGTGTGAATAGGCCGCAGATTTAGCAGCACGGGTGGTGTCGATCGCACTCCTTTTTTCGGACAGGTAACCTCTCCTAAACAGCTGATCCATTGAATTATTATTATTATTTTTATTATTTGATTTCTTTTACATTCCTGGTGGCAGCCACTACCTCCCTCTGGTTGGTCTAAGGGGTTTAATTTGTATCGCCCCATATTATTTGGAGGAACAAACCCCAGACTGTTTTATTGAACTCTGTTAATAAACATGTTTGTACTTTTATATTGAAATATCACGTCTCTGTCATTACTTTGGTATCTGTGTGTGAGAGCCCTCTTGTCTAAATTAGGGTGTTGGAGGTCTAGGTAGCCTACATCTTGGTGTGAAAGGCCCCAGGTGGCGTAGTCGAGCACCTTAGAGTCAACACCTATATCATATGACTCTTGCTGGTCACACAGGGACTTACAGTCACAAAGCAACCTCATCCCATTACTTTTAGATGAAGAGTTGGCGTGTGTGTGACTGGTAATCCCTACGGTACAGTATAAAATGCATTACGCCTATGGAATGTCCCCATAAAACATGGAAACACAACGTGTGTGTGTGTGTGGACTGGTAATCCCTACGGTATGGGGACAAAATGTCCCCACAAAGATGGCAATGTCCAAAATCCTTGTCCTTGTGGGGACATTTTTTGGTCCCCATGAGGAAAACATCTTATAAATCACACTAAGTGATGTTTTTTGAAAATGTAAAAATGCAACATGTCTCCTGTGATGGGTAGGTTTAGGGGCAGGGGCAGTGTAGGGGGATAGAAAATACGGTTTGTACAGTATAAAATGCATTACGCCTATGGAATGTCCCCATAAAACATGGAAACACAACGTGTGTGTGTGTGTGTGTGGTGTGTGTGTGTGGTGTGTGTGGTGTGTGGTGTGTGTGTGGTGTGTGTGTGTGGTGTGTGTGTGGTGTGTGTGTGTGTGTGTGTGTAAACTTTTTTTTAACTGTTAGTAAATGAGCATATATAGGAACATACTCATCTAGGGCCACGGACCTCCCTTGATCCAATAGGGATAGATCTACAATGTCTGATGGCTGGGGAGATGGAGAACTAAGTAGTGTCTCTTCATCAAAATCAATGACAATTGGCTCTGTAGGTTGGTCTTCAAAATTAAAATTAACGAATGGAGTCTGGGCTGTGAACAAAGCCACAGAAGGATGTACAGAGGGCAGAGCAACTGGAGACTGGGCAGAGGTCAGAGTGATTGGAGACTAGGCAGAGGTCAGAGTGACAGGAGACTGGGCAAAGGTCAGAGTGACAGGAGACTGGGCAGAGGTCAGAGCGACTGGAGACTGGGCAGAGGTCAGAGCGACTGGAGACTGGGCAGAGGTCAGAGCGACTGGAGACTGGGCTGAGGTCAGAGCGACTGGAGACTGGGTAGAGGTCAGAGTGACTGGAGACTGGGTAGAGGTCAAAGCGACTGGAGACTGGGCTGAGGTCAGAGCGACTGGAGACTGGGCTGAGGTCAGAGCGACTGGAGACTGGGCAGAGGTCAGAGTGACTGGAGACTGGGCAGAGGTCAGAGCGACTGGAGATTGAAGACTGAACAAAGGGAGAATCCACTTGAGGCTGGGCAACATTTACAGGGTCACAGTGTTTTTCCTGAAATGAAAAGAACAAAGAACTAAAGTGACAAAACTGTGATTTAATTAGTAGTGGTGAGTTAAAATAGTTGATTTCTTAAATTTAATCAATTCTCATTTAGACAGTCTGATTCTTAAATGCTAAGAATCCACCTTTTACTCTATGCTGAGTATACTCTATTCTGAGTTAAACTTGAAGCACACTTTATGACTAGCTGAATCATTCTAAGAAGGAACTCAGCACATTTGAAGACTAAATACTTACACTAGAAAAGATTCCAAACACTTACACACAGACATTAATGTATTCTGTAATCTCAGACTGAACATAACTGTTACTGACTCTATTCATTTGTATACATTGTTATAATCTGTCATGTACTGGATTTTATTTAGTAAATGTGTTTCCATCATAGTTTATGTGCATGTTTCCATAAAAAATGCACATAAAAATAGGTGGATGGACACATAGCTAGTGTTTCAAACATGCAAAATCGATGGATAGGGGGTTTGAGGCACTAATAATTAAAAAAATTATAAATTCAATGTATAATTTAATGTTATCCATGTTATATTTAATCTTAACTATGTACACTTTTAAAAAGATCCATTACATCATCAAGTTTTAAATGCTTTATATGGCCAGTTTATGGTGTCCGTTTTATTACTGGATAGTATATCCCAAAGCTAGCCTACTCTCATACACTCAAAAGTATGTACTTTTTCTTCACAAAAAGAGTACATACTTTTAGGGCATGGTATAAGTAGGCAAACTAAGACGCAGGATTCTTAACAAGCCTTAAGATAAAACTTAAGAGGGACAATTTTTAAATGAAAGGTAATGCATATGGCCAAATCAAAATCATTATGAAAAAAGTGATACTGTGGTATTAACTTACCAGATTATCGAAAGGTGATGTCCAAAGGATATACAATGTAGAGAATGGTTTGATTCCATGATCTGAAATTGACCCAGTAGACCCATTTGAAGAAGTAGCTTCCAGGATTCTGAACACCTCACTGGCCATTTCATCTTGTCCAATAAAATCAAACAAGACCTAAAAACAAAGAGCCCATGATAACAAATATTAATAAAATAAAGAAATCCAGAAAATACGAAAAATAAGTAAATAAAACATCTATGAAAAAAAAAAACGTAATCCTTCTTCACAATGAACTTCTTACTTGAATTGGATCAGTCATGATGAACTTCCTCTTATTCACATCTCCATTTGGATATTTGGCTTTCAGAAATTCTCCATCTGTAGTAATTTCTATTTGTGGTCATTTACAATGTGCGTCGTGGTGAGAGGAAGGATGACACGAAGTAAATCTGTTTACTCTTTTTTAATAACAGCCCAGGCACCCTAACAGCCTACAACCCCCTTCCAACAACCTCGGATCACTCCGCCTCAAAGCGGGCACTATTTAACATTAGTATATGTACGCGGCACTACTACATCTTCCTTTCTTATAATAAACAAAAAACTAAAATTTTATCTTTAGCAGAGAAGATATAAAATGTTGCTTAGCTAAAATAATATTTCAATGTGTATCAATCAGGGATACATTAAACTTAAACTGAACATATCATTGCCTATCTACCATTTCCCCCTTTTTTTTTACTGTTTATACACACACTTAAGCCAAATATTGTATACACTTATTGGCTTAACACATAGTCTCTGAAAATCACTGGTGGCCTAATAACTCGGCCACTTCTGGTTTGAACCGACTGTGGAGGAGAAGAAGGCTGCATGCACGCAGTCTCATCAGCACCGGTGGGAGCATCCGGGGTGCTGACCAGCTCATCCTCAAGACTGTCCGGTTCAGTGTACACCTGAATGTCGCTGGGTGTCTTCCCCAGGTGTCTCCTGTTGCGCCTGTACTGCTGTCCAGAAGATGTCACTATGTCGTAAGACCGTGGTTCAGCACGTGTCGCCATAACAACAGCAGGACGCCATCCCCGTTCAGTTTGCATGTGAACCGTTCCACCGGGCGGCAGCACCGGAAGTTTCCTTGTGCCTCTGTTAAAATATGCGCGCTGTCTGCGCTGAAGGTCCTGAAGAGAAGAATGTGCTTCAGTTGGTACTGCAGGTTGCAGCACTGTGCTTGAGCTGGGTAAAGTGCTTCTTAGGACCCTACCCATAAGCAGTTGTGCTGGAGAATAGCTCATATCTGTGACGTGTGTTCCTGAGACTTAGAAGTGCCAGAAATGGGTCAGTGTTGGTTTGTTTGGCCTTCTTTAACAGGTACTTAACAGTCTTTACAGTTCACTCGGCCAGGCCATTTGACTGTGCATAGCCTGGACTGGAGTGAGTGAGCTTAATTCCCCATGCTGTGGCAAACTTTCTCATGTCTTGGCTTGCAAAAGGCACATGGTCGCACACAATCTCTTTAGGTATACCAATTCTGGCAAATACCGATTTCATCTTATTAACAGTTGTATGTGCCATCTTGTCTCTGATGTTTAGTACTTCCAGGTATTTGGAAAAATAATCCACAATCAGAAGAAATGACTGGCCGCTGATTTCAAATATGTCAGCTCCTACTTTCAGCCAAGGAAGCTCTGGGATTTCATTAGAGATCATCGGCTCCCTCTGGTGACGAGGCTGGAACTGCTGGCAAGTTGCACATGACTCCACCATTTTTTCAATGTCTCTTGTCATACCGGGCCAATACCAGTGTACTCTGGCCAGAGCTTTGGTGCGCTGCATACCTTGGTGTGCCACATGCAGCCTCTGTAACATGTCTGACCTCATTTTACTCGGTAGAATAATTCTGTCTCCTGCAAACATTATTCCTTCTCTTATTGACACTGAGTGCCTGTGGCGGAGGGGGCGTGGTTCAGCGAGGTCTGCAGCGGGAGAGAGAGGTGGGAGACCAGCGGTAAGGAGTGGGTTGGACACAAACCACCAACACCTGTCTCTCGTTCCAGTAATGTGCGCGGGGAGAGTATAAGAGCCCTGGAGAAACGGAAGACGAGGAGAGAGAGAAGGGACTACTGACGTGTGCTGGTGTTCCCGGATGACGAAACCCGGAAGTGTTTACGACGGATGTTTGAGTTGCCTAGGAAGGACCCACGCCGCAACCATGCAGGTACCATCGTCCTCTACGCCATTTGCGGACATAATCACGTCCCTCGCGGTCCTGCACCGTGAACACCATCAAGCCCTGCTGGACCTGCGCACGGATCAAGAACGCTGCTTCCAGGCGATCGTACAGGCCCAGCAGGAGGACCGCGAGAGGTTCCGGAGCTGGACGGAGGTTCGCGCCGGAGCCACCGAGCAGCCCACCGTCCCGTTGACTGTCCCCTGCACAAGATGGGACTGCAAGATGACCCGGAGGTCTTCCTGGAACTGTTCCAGAAATCCGCGGAAGCTGGCCAGTGGCCCCGCGAGCAATGGCCGATGCGCCTAATCCCGTTACTGTCGGGAGAAGCCCAGGTGGCTGCCCACCAACTTCCGGTCGCGAACCTCCTTGTCTTCGACGATCTGAAGCGGGCCATCATCTAGCGGGTCGACCGGTCGCCCGAACAACACCGCCAGCACTTCCGGTCTCTGGACTGGGGCGACGCGGGCCGGCCCTTCGCATTGGCGCAACAGCTCCGGGACTCGTGCCACAAATGGCTCCGCGCCGAGGAAAACGAAGTGGACAAAGTGATCGATCTGGTGGTACTGGAGCAGTTCATCGCTCAGCTGCCTAAGAAGACGGCCGAATGGGTCCAGTGCCACCGACCCACGTCGCTGGACTCGGCCATCGATCTGGAGGAGGACCACATGGTGGCATGCCCAGGGGTCGGCGAGAACACCACAGCTAACTCTCTCTCTCTCTCCCCTCCCCTTCTCTCTCTCGCCCTGTCCCTCTGCCTAGGTCGAGACCACCAGCACCTCCTCGGGCCAAGGCTACTTCGGGGCCTCCAGGGTTCCGCCCAGGGGGGCGGGGCCTACGGCGGGCGGAGGGGACAGTGTTTCCGTTTCTCCGCTCTCTCCGCGCCACGTCTCCAGCCCACTCCCCGCCACCGGGAGCGGCGGGTAGGTCTGGGCTGGCCTGTTGGCGTTGCGGCGACCCGGACCATTTTGTTGATCGGTGCCCGGTGATGGAGGTGGGGTTGATGGTTCGGGTCCCGGACGGTCCTCAGGTCACCCCGGTCAGGCGGGCGAGTACAAATACCTGTGTGTATCGAGGGGGGTACTTATCAGGCCTTGGTGGATTCAGGTTGCAACCAAACCTCCATTCATCAAAGCCTGATTCAATCGGGGGCATTGGATACAAGCCACGTGGTTAAGGTGCGTTAAGGTGCGGTGTGTGCACGGGGAGGTGGTGGAATATCCGGTGGTCCCAATCTCTATTCAATTTCGAGGGGAAAAGCATAGAGTTGAGGTGGCGGTTAGTCCCCACCTCCGGCATACATTCATTTTGGGGACGAATTGGCCCGCTTTTTCGGTTCTATTGGGGGCTTTATGTGTGGATGCTTCTTGGGGGAAAAAGGCACGGGGGGAGGGGGCTCGAGTGCAGCTGGGCGAGACTGAGCCCGGACCCCGGGCTCCTGCCTCAGAGGAACCGACCGGGATCGAAAGACTAATTCTCTCGGGCCGGGATGACTTCCCTCTGGAGCAGTCCCAGGATGAGACACTAAAACACGCATTTCAACAGGTCCGTTCCATCGATGGCCAGTCTCTCCCACCTGCTCTCCCGCTCTCCTATCCGTATTTTGCCCTTATGAAAGATCGGTTGTATCGAGTGACCCAAGACGCTCGGACAAAAGTAGATACAACCCAGTTATTAGTTCCGAATAGCCGCAGGGAAATGCTTTTCCACTCGGCTCATACAAATCCTATGGCGGGACATTTGGGACAGGCGGCTACACTGAATCGTCACATGATCCGATTTTTCTGTCCAGGCATTCATGACAACGTGCACAGGTGGTGCGCGGCGTGTCCGGAATGTCAGTTAGTGAATCCCCTGGCCGCCCCAAAAGCGCCTTTGCGCCCCCTACCATTAATGCAGGTCCCCTTCAAGAGAATTGCGATGGACCTCATCGGGCCATTAGAGCGATCCGCACGGGGACATCGCTTTGCATTAGTCATAGTGGACTATGCAACGCAGTATCCGGAGGCGGTAGCCCTCCGCAACATTTCCGCGAAAAGTGTGGCGGACGCGCTATTTTGTCTGATCTCCCGGGTGGGGGTTCCGAAGGAAATCCTTACCGATCAAGGCACGGCGTTTATGTCACGTACTTTACGCAAACTGTACGGGTTATTGGCCGTTAGATCGATTCGAACTAGCGTCTACCACCCACAAACAGGCGGTCTGGTTGAATGGTTTAACCGCACGCTTAAATCCATGATCCAAAAGTTTGTACAGGATGACGCCAAAAATTGGGACAAGTGGTTAGAACCCCTCTTATTCGCGGTGCGGGAGGTCCCACAAGCCTCCACGGGGTTTTCCCCCTTTGAGCTCCTCTATGGACGCCAGCCCCGAGGGGTACTGGATGTCCTGCGAGAGGCTTGGGAGGAGGAACCTTCTCAGGGCAAAAATGAAATTCAATATGTGCTGGACTTCAGAACAAAACTCCATGCGTTGGGGCGGCTATCACGGGAGAATTTGTTACAAGCCCAGGACCGCCAGAGCAGGCTGAATAACAGGGGAACGAGACTGCGCAAATTTTCACCAGGAGAGAAAGTGCTCGTATTACTCCCAACGTCTAGTTCGAAATTAATGGCTAAGTGGGAGAGGCCGTTCGAGGTCGCACGACAAGTCGGGGATCTTGATTATGAGGTTATACGGTCCGATAGGGGAGGGGGCCGTCAGATATACCACCTCAATCTCCTGAAAAAATGGAATGAGGCCGAATCAGTGATGTTGGTGTCGGTGGTCGGTGGAGAGGATGATCTCGGCCCAGAGGCGAACCTCAAACAACAATCCTTCGCTCTGGCCCCAGCGGGGGGGATCACCTCTCACTGTCCCAACTCACTGAATTAGCAACCTTGCAGGCGGAGTTCGCCGACGTATTCTCGCCACTACCGGGCCGTACGAACCTCATTCAGCACCACATTGAGACCGAGCCGGGTGTGGTAGTTCGCAGCCGGCCGTATCGTTTACCTGAGCATAAGAAAAAGGTAGTTCAGGATGAATTGAGCGCGATGCTAGACATGGGAGTAATCAAGGAATCTAACAGTGACTGGGCCAGCCCCATAGTTTTAGTTCCGAAAACAGACAGCCTGTCCGGTTCTGCGGAGATTACCGCAAGGTGAACACTGTGTCGAAGTTCGACGCGTATCCAATGCCACGGGTTGACGAGCTGTTAGATCGGCTGGGCACGGCTCGCTTTTACTCGACATTGGACTTAACAAAGGGATATTGGCAGATCCCCTTGTCTCCATTGTCCAAAGAAAAGACGGCTTTCTCAACGCCGTTTGGGTTACACCAATTTGTCACCCTTCCTTTTGGATTGTTCGGGGCACCCGCGACTTTTCAGGAGCGGCCGGTGCTGTACATTAGCCGCAAGCTCTCAAAGAGAGAGGCTAAGTACAGCCTGTCCATTAAAAAAAAAGAGTGCCTGGCGATCAGGTGGGCTGTTCTCACCGCTATTATCTCCTGGGGCGGGAGTTCACCCTCTGTTCGGACCATGCCCCGCTGCAGTGGCTCCACCGCATGAAGGATACCAACGCGCGGATCACCCGTTGGTATCTAGCACATCAACCATTTAAGTTCAAGGTGATCCACAGGCCGGGTGTTCAGATGGCGGTGGCCGACTTCCTCTCCCGGAATGGGGCTACAGGCCGGACGGCTCCCTGGCCTGAGACGGGCGGTGGGGGTATGTGGCGGAGGGGGCGTGGTTCAGCGAGGTCTGCAGCGGGAGAGAGAGGCGGGAGACCAGCGGTAAGTGAGTGGGTTGGACACAAACCACCAACACCTGTCTCTCGTTTCAGTAATGTGCGCGGGGAGAGTATAAGAGCCCTGGAGAAACGGAAGACGAGGAGAGAGAGAAGGGACTACTGACGTGTGCTGGAGTTCCCGGATGGCGAAACCCGGAAGTGTTTACGACGGATGTTTGAGTTGCCTATGCCTGATATTGAGAATACGAAGTTACCTTGAGTTTATGAATAAAACCGTCAGTAGTCCAGCCGACCCCTGTGTCCTCCTCCTTACCTCCCACACACGATCCTCTACAGTGCCTAATAGGCCAGTACTGTATCACCTTTTTGTCAACTTGTTTTCTGTAATGTGGCCAGCCTTGCATGTGAATGTCTAGCAGCTTTTGCAATATGACGTCCTTTTGTGTCTCATCCTTTAACTGTATCAGAATCTCTGGACTCAGGGCTTCAATTTGCTCAAGGACATATATTATTTTTTCATCAAAAATGTCACACTGTCTCTGTTGCTCATGTGTCGTTGCTCGTGAGAGTGTGTCTGCGATCAGTAACACTTTACCTGGTGTATATATTACATTAAGGTCGTAGCGTTGCAGCTGAAGTAGCATCCGCTGTAGTCTGGACGGAGCTGTTCCAAGTGGCTTTCTCAAGACCGTTTCCAAAGGTTTGTGATCCGACTGAACATTAACTTTGACTCCATAGACGTACTGATGAAAGTGCTTCACTGAGAACACGATAGCCAGAAGCTCCTTCTCTATCTGTGCATAGTTTTTTTCAGTGTCCGTCAGAGCTCTGGATGCATAGGCAATAGGATGTCCATCTTGCATTAGGCATGCTCCTAAACCATCCTTGGATGCATCTGCTTGTATCACGACAGCTTTCTATGGGTCAAAGAATTTGAGTACTGGGGCTGTTACGAGCGCAATTTTTAGGTTCTTTACAGCTTGCTCATGTTCATGCTGCCACTGCCATACACTGTCCTTCCTCAGTAGTTGTCTCAGTGGTGCTGTAGCTATCGCTTCTCCAGGTATATACTGTGAGAGATACTTGATCATTCCAAGCATGCGTTGCAGTGCAGATCTGTCTGTGGGCGATGGCATGTCGACTATTGCCTTAACTTTTGCTTTGTCAACTTTCAATCAATCAACTTTATTTATATAGCGCTTTTGTCACGTAAAACGAGGGACAAACAGGGTCGAGGACTCAAGTGCAGAGAAGAGGGGATTTAATCATAAAATAAAACATAAACACAAACAAAAACCCACAAGGGGGTAAAACACATAATCAAAAACACAAAATACTCAAACACATACCAGGAAGGAAATCACGGGGAAACGGGAGACGTAGACAAGACAACGATCCGACAAGGACTGCAAACACACAGGAACTTATAAAGGGGAGAAATCAAGCAGGGAGTGAGGCAAACACAGGTGGGGCAAATTAACCAATAACGAGATAACAAGGGGGTGGGATCTGACAATGACAGAGGCACATGGCCACACTAACAAACCCACATGTGCACACAAGACAGGACAGGCATGTGACAGCTTTTACAATGACGATTGTTTCAAAGCAGCTTCACAGTGTTAAACAGGACAACATTGCAACAAAATTTGATTTGGCTAGTTTAATTTGGATAGTTTATAGAATTATATATGACCAAATTAATAAATTCTATTTGTATATTTAGTTGAGTAACTTGGATCATAATTTGAGTGTCCCCAACTGAGCAAGCCAAGCCAAAGGCGACAGTGGCAAGGAACCAAAACTCCATCAGGGCATGATGGAGAAAAATAAACCTTGGGAGAAACCAGACTCAGTCGGGGTGCCAGTTCTCCTCTGGCCTATTATTAACAGTGTATAATTATTACTCTGGCAACCTTGCAGGTCATAAATCATATTAGATAGGAATATTCGAAATTTTGGGTATCACGCACGAGACGGGTTCATTTAGGATGGCGCGTCGATTACACAAGAATATGAGAATAACTCCCTCTGATGTCACAATATGACCCATGTATTTGACACTCTTTACCTTGTATTGGATCTTCTCTTTGTTGAATTTGACATTAGCGTCCTTCACTCTAGTCATCACTTTTTGCAATATTTCATCGTGTTCCTTTTCTGTGAAGGCAGCAATAATCATGTCATCAGCAATAATATGAACACCCGTGATGTCCCCGAATGTCTTACAGTTGCGCTGCTGAAAAACTTCACTCGCCGACTTGATCCCAAATGGTAGGCGTTTAAACCTATAGCGCCCCATGGCGTGTTAAAAGTGCACATTAGTGACGACTCCTTGTCTAACTTTATTTGCCAATAGCCGTCCTTCTCATCCAGCACTGTGAAGATTTTCTTACCAGCAAGTTTGCACAACACCTCATCTGCTGTGGGAATTGAGTAATGCTGTCTCAAGATGGCCTTATTTAAGTCAGTAGGGTCTAAGCAAACCCTCAACTTCTTCTTATCTTTCTTTTCAGTGACTACAAGACTATTGACCCATGTTGTTGGCTCATTTACTTGTTCAATAACATCTGCTTTTAACAGGTCGTCTTCTATCCATAACTGCCAGTGGTATTTTCCTGCAGCCGTGAATGACAGGAGTGACTGTAGGGTCAATGTGGATGTGATGTTCACCTGAGAACTCACCAAGTCCTTCAAAGACACTTGCATGTTGCTTTAGCAGCTCCTCTTTTGTAGTTGGGAACTTGACTGTGAGCCTGTCAATGTCCATCCTTTTTATCAGACCTAATGTTTCACATGCCTCCTTGCCTAGGATAGCTATGTCTGAGTGGTTTGGCACATAAAACAGCAGGTTGGATTTAGTTTGGGCACTGGAGCACTCCAGTGAGATTGTCCCTTCCGGTTTCAGCTTAACTCCACCGTACGCCACCAGCACAGTCTTTGTCGGTCTCAGTTGCAAGTTTATTCATTTTTAACGCCTGGCTTTTCTCTTCAGTGTTTTGTACACAGCCTACGGTAGTACATTTGTTTCTGCTCCTGTGTCTAACTTAAAGTTAATAGACATGTTTCCAGCATCTATGTCTGCATACCAGGAATTGTCTCTTTTAGTGCTTATGTGGTCAAAGTTCACTGTCCCAATGAAAAGTGAGTCTATTTCTGAGCTCACATTATGCATTTTCATCTTATGTGTTGCTTTTGTAGACTTACACATCTTTGCATAGTGATTGAGCTTGCCACACTTACGGCACGAGACTCCAAATGCTGGGCAAAGCCTTGGTTGTTGTGACTTTCCACATTTCCTGCACACTTGATCTTTTATTTTCTTACTGTCACTCTGGACTTGTGGATTTCTTCCTTGTTTCCACTGTTGGTTGTCTTTGCCTTTGGTCTTGTTCACTGCATGTATTGCATTTTCTTGTGTTGTAGTGCTCATTGCTTGTATTTGTGCTTTGGCCGTTTCAGCTGCCCTGCAGATGTCAATCGCTCTCTCCAGCGTGAGATCAGACTCTCTTAACAGCCTTTCTTTAAGCCGTGGATCATTCAAACTGAACACAATCTTGTCTCTGATCATGTCGTTTTCAGATACACCGAATTCACAGTCTTTACTTTTCTGCCTCAACTCTGTCACATATTTCTCAATGGTGACTGATTCTGTCATGGGATGAGCCCAAAACTGATGTCTTTCGAACACTGTGTTTTTCTTTGGCTGGCATATAAAATGCATATAAAATATCATCCACTGTTAGTTCTGCCTCATCCGCCTGTACAACGTCTAGTTTGTTGTATACTTCAAGAGCGTCTTCTCCGAGTGCATGCAGTAAGATAGCTACCTGTACTTTAACTTCCTTTCCTTCAGTACCACTTGCAGTCATGTATATTTGAAAGCGTTGTTCCCATCTTCTCCAGTTTTCGCTTATGTTGCCTGTTAACACCAGCGGGGACGGTAATTTTAACTGCTCCATCACTTTACCCTTCAAAGCGTAGCTGCCTGCTTGCTCACGCTAGCTTAACCGTCAGCAAATCCGTGTCTAACTTTGACAAAAATTATTATTTTTTGTTTGTTTTCAAAATATGCTTGTGAGATCGCATCCACTATCCAGTGTAAGAGTTTTTGTTTCATGACAGCACAACCTTTATTGCGACCACCAAAGCAATGAAGAGCTGATCCGACTGCCTGAAGGGGGCGGAGCGCTCTGGATACAATCTCAATGCTCTGACTGGGCAGAATAGGCTCGCGTCTTATTCTCTCTGAGACGCGGGTAAAGAAGGCAGTGTAATGACCTGCATACTGAAAAGGGGTTGATAGCACTTTGGGTATAAAACCATGTCTCGGTTTGAGCACAACCTTGAAGTTGCTGGACCCGAACTCAAGACAGGAAGGGCTCACGGAGAGTGCGTGTAAGCCACCCACTCGCTTAATCGAGGCCAAAGCCAGCAGAAAAGCAGTTTTGAGTGATAAGTGCTTCAAGCTCGTGGTCTGCAGTGGTTAGGAGGGGGACCCTTTACGGTTTCTAAAACCCCGGCAAGGTCCCAATAGGGACTGAGTAAGGGGAGGCGGGTTTAATCTCCTGTCCCTTTAAGAAAACGTACAATAAGATCACTTTTCCCTAGTGAATGACCCGCGATCTGAGCGTTGTTAACTACTATGGCGGCAACATAAACTTTGAGCGTGGAGGGGGAACGACCCGCGTCCATTAGCTCTTGGAGAAAAGCGCGCCGATCTGCCACGTCGCATTAGTGTGCGTCGACGTTTCGTGCAGCACACTGATTAGAAAACCACTGACCACTTCAAAGCGGAGCCGCCTGATAGCGAGGGCTCTAGCTTCCGAAATAGTGTTCATAACTTGTCAGAGAGGTTTCTGGATACCCGTTGATGGGCCATACGTGGAGGGCCCACAGCTCGGGACTGGGAAGCCAGATCTTCCCTTTCGCCGGCGTGAGGAGGTATTTCCTCAGCAGAATGGGCCATAGGGCTGTGTCTGACAGCTGAATCAATTTGGAGAACCATGTGCCATTCCTTCAGAGTGGGGCTATTAAAAGCACTGTGCTTACTGTCTCCCCGATCTTTTTGATGGTTTGCAGCAGCATCGCGATTGGAGGGAGCATATAGAGGGAGTCTGGGCCAAACATGATTGCAGAAAAATATTGGTCAGCGAGTGTTGTGCGAGCTGAATCGTTTGCGGGTGAAGAGACCATTCCCCTGGGGGAATGGGTCCTCTGGATAACATGTCCAGACCCTGATTCAAAATACCTGGCAAGTGCGCCGCCCTTACGGAGCTCAGATTGTGCTCTGCCCATAAAAGGAGATGCTTAGCCATGCGGTGAAGAGAGTCTGATCTCGGCCGCCCTGTCGATTTTATGTACGTTACCAAGATGTGGTGGTTCTTATGATGTAAGCCGCTCGTTCATGAGGCTTGAGTCTATGACAGTGCCCAGAAAAGATACTGTACTGATAAGTCTGCCCCTTGAAGGTGAATCTCAAGAATGGCCTGTAGTGGGGGGGGCTATCTGAACGTGAAAGTATGCATTTTTCAGATCTATTGTGAAAAACCAATCCTCGGGGCGAATGTGCGCGAGGATCTGTTTCACCGTCAGCATCTTGAACGAGCATGTCATAAGTGCTTTGTTCAGATGTCTGAAAAATGGGCCTGAGACCGCCATCCATTTTCGGGATGAGGAATTAGCGACAGCAAAAACCTGACTCGCTAGCGTCGGGTGCACTGTTTCCACCGCTTTCTCCTTTAACAGTTTTATCACCTCAGCGAGAAGCACTTGACTGACCCTGCTTCTCACTGAGGGCTCGGCCACGGCTTGAATCGCGGGGGTCTGCGAGCAAAACTGTAGCGAGTAACCTCGTTTTATATGTTCAACACCCAATTTGATATACCAGGAATGGCCTGCCAGGCCTGGGCTCATGAAGCAAGGGGGTGAATTAGATTCAGGGGCGGGCCGCCTGTTAACCCGGTTGCTTGTGCTGTAACACTGAGCTTGTAAAACTGAAGTAAAACTATCAGATAGTGTTTAGGTTTTGGCGGCGCCGGCTTTGCAGTGGGCGCGCGCCTCACATTTATATTGCTTGTGGCACGAGTGCGCTTTTTAAAAAGTGCTTGGGTGCAGGAGTGCAGACTGTAAAGTGGGCACATTTCCTACATAGAAAAAGCTCTTTTGTGTGTCGTTGTAAATAATGTGCAGTGGCGCGCCCTGTGTAGTGGGCGCAACCTACGTCGAATACCCATGGCGCAAGCCAGTGAGCGAGTCCACAGGGGTAAATGCACAGCATTATTGTGCAGACAAGCGTGTTTGACACAGGCTAGTTGATTGCAATATCTCATCTTCAGTCACTTAACTAAGGGAACTGGGAGAATGTAAGGAAGTGCGGGTGGTATGGAACCCATTCTACAATGCCGTTCTGCTCTAGTCTAGACTGAAAGCGCATGTGCAGACAAGCGTGTTTGACCACAGGCTAGATGACTGCAATATTTACATCTTTAGTCACCTGAACCAAGGGAACTGGGAGAATGTAAGGAAGTCCATGGTGTAATCTGGCCGCGGCGGGATTTATTTGTGATTTTGTAGGGCTGAATTAACGTGCTTATGTAGGGGTGCACACTGTGTAGTGGACACATTGTCTACAGTGTAAAAACCTCTCCAGCCGCCTGAATAGAGGGGACTGGAAGTGAGAGTGAGAAAAGGCTTAGCTTGGCAGGCATATTCCGATGCCGTTATGCTCTGACTGTGTGAGCGCGTGCTATGGCGTAAGTCGCGCTCTAGTCAGCGAACGCGCGCTGTGGAAGGCAGCCATAACAACTTCCTTGGCAGTAAGCTCAACCGCTGCAGTGAGAACGGCTGTGACGTAAGCTGCGTTCTTGACATATCCAACAGCCCGGTTTCGCTCGTCTAACTTACTCTAGTATTCTCTGTCCGCGGCAGTTCTTAGCACGACGGAACGAGAGAAGAGGAAGAGTGAGGAAAGCTGCGCTCGCCCGCGCGCTTCTTCAGCACGGCGGCATAGTGACGAGAGCTTCGGCTCAAATTTTTTTATTTACTCTAGTGTTCTCTGTCCGCGGCGGTAGCGCGACTGAAAGAGAGAAGATGAAGAGTGAGGAAAACTCTGTCTGTCCGCGGTGCTTCTTCAGCACGGCGGCATAGTGACGAGAGCTTCGGCTTGAGTTTGTTTATTTACTCTAGTATTCTCTGTCTGCGGCGGTAATGCGACTGAACGAGAGAAGATGAAGAGTGAGGAAAACTCTGTCCGTCCGCGGCGCTTCTTCAGAACGGCGGCATAGTGACGAGAGCTTCGGCTCGAGTACTTAATTTACTCTAGTATTCTCTGTCCGCGGCGCTTCTTAGCACGACGGAATGAGAGAAGAGGATCAGTGAGGAAAAACTCTGCGGCAGCGGCGGAAAAGAAGAGCCGCGGCGGCAGAGTGAAGAGAGCTTCGGCTTGAGTTTGCTCATGTCCTCTAACATCCGCTCTCCATGGCGCTTCTTCAGCACGACGGAACGAGAGAGAGGGAGAGTGAGAACTCCGTCTTTCCGCAGCGCTTCTACGGCGCGTCGGAACGAGAGTCATAGAACAAGCCTGTAAGCTCTTTGCAGCAGCAACACACAAACACACACACAACATAGACACACAGAATAAAGGATATTTCACACCGGATGGTGCAGCTGGAATGCAGGTGGCTGAAGGTGGAGACCCGGTGGGAATCCGGCGTCCTCAGGGCTGCAGAGATGTTACGCTGGTTGCTTTTTGACGGCGGTTTGCTTGATTCCGGAGGTCAGCGACGGTGTCGCTGAAGGAGATAAAATCTGACACCTATGGCGAATCAGAGTCTTATATAGCCTCCTGTATGTTAATATAAGCCCCTTTTTCGGTGGTCTCTCTGGAACGCCCCCATTGGTTCGTTCCTCTCAGCCGCCTCACAATTGGTTCCTGCAGTTGCCGCGGCCCGGCCAATCAGAGTGCTCCTCGCGCTGGGCTATTGCCGTGCACCTGCACTGCGCTTTACATAGATACCTTTATTAATAAAGTTTTGTTTCATATTCTCGAGAAAAGGAGTTTTCCCATACGCAATACGCGGAACCTCTTGAAAGGGAACTTTACTATCACGTCTTATATCAGCACAAATTGATGCAAATGCACAAGTGAACTTGACTGTTTGTCGAAATGTGGAACTGCTGTTGTGCACGTGCTCTTCCCACAACAGCGCGCTGAAACAAGGCAACCCAAATAATTCACAACGTCATATTACAATAGTTTTCTCATTATAATGTTATGTACATTATAGTCATAGTTATTATTGTTCTGCATTGCTGTTTGAGCACGTGTGCGGAAGAGATTATCACCGGTTGGCCTACAGTGAAGCACTTTACTGCAGCGTTCAGAAACTCATCCTATCTCAGATAAATCAGTTGTAATAAAAAATATTACAATTTACAATTCCACAAAATGCTGCGACTACCCAAGCAAACTCTCCCTGCAACACAGCACTGATTTCACAGATGAACAGCGCACATCTGAAGCTGAAGGAAATAATCCATTATTATTATACCGGCCTCATGTTTATTATCAGATGGGCAACGGTAACATTAAAAATGAGCTTTTATTTTCCAATTCCGATATGTTGTCCGATATTATGCATACCTGATTGGTTATGACCATACATTTATAACTAGCCTATATACGGGACTTATGTCACCCTGTTTTAAATCTTAAATCACTATTCATCTCAATCATCTCATTAATTTGATCACTATTAATACTGAGTGGTTTGAAATGTACCATCATACCTGAATTTGTCTTGGCATTATCAGCCATTATCAGCCTTCCTCTCCTTGAACTGTCACCTTATCGTGGTGATTTACTCTTATCATCTGATCGTGGTTGTATCTCTCTATTAGTGTTACTTGATCTTAGCGCTGCATTCGATACTATCGATCACAATATTCTTTTGAATAGATTCGAAAATTATGTTGGCATTAGTGGAACTGCATTGGCATGGTTTAAATCTTACTTATCTGACCGTTATCAGTTTGTAGCAGTAAATGAAGAGATGTCACACCGATCACAAGTTCAGTATGGAGTACCGCAAGGCTCAGTGTTAGGACCGTTGCTTTTCACCATGTATATGCTACCACTGGGAGATATCATTAGGAAGCATGGCGTTAGTTTTCATTGTTATGCTGATGATACTCAGCTCTATATTTCTTCACACCCTGACGAAACTTACCAATTCACAAGATTAACGGAATGCATAGCTGATATTAAAAATTGGATGAATAGTAATTTCCTGCAACTTAATTCAGATAAAACTGAATTTTTAATTATTGGATAGAAAAGCTCCACAAGTAGTGCCCTAGAATACTGTCTAACCTCGATGGCTGCTCTGTCAAGCCCTCGTCGTCCAGTGAGGAACCTGGGTGTGCTCTTTGATACCAATCTTCGCTTGAAAGCCACGTTTAGCATCTGTAAAACTGCATTCTAGCCATCTTAAAAATATATCTAAATTACGTCACATGCTTTCAATGCAAAATGCTGAACAATTAGTACATGCTCATGAGCTCAAGGCTAGATTATTGTAATGCTCTACTGGTTGGTTGCCCTGCTCGCCTAATAAATAAACTCCAGCTGGTCCAAAACGCAGCAGCTGGAGTTCTTACTAGAACCAGGAAGTACGATCATATTAGTCCAGTTCTGTCAACACTGCACTGGCTCCTATTAAACATCGCATACATTTTAAAATCTTGCTTATTACTTATAAAGCAATAAATGGTTTAGCTCTCAGTACTTAAGCGAGCTCTTAACGCATTATACTCCATCACGTCTATTGCGGTCTCTAAACTCTGGCCAGTTGAAAATACCTAGAATATCTAAATCAACTGCAGGCGGTCGATCCTTTTCCTATTTAGCACCTAAACTCTGGAACAGTCTTCCTAGCATTGTTCGTGAAGCAGACACACTCTGTCAGTTTAAATCTAGACTAAAAACGCATCTCTTTACTATGGCATACACATAGAACATTTTTAACTTTCTTTATTCAAATCAAATGACTGATTGTTAGGCTGCATTAACTAGGTCAGCCGGAACCGGGAACACTTCCCATAACACCTGATGTACTCGTTACATCATAAAAAGAGTGGCATCCACACTAATGTTAGTCTCTCTGTTCATCCCGAGGTTTACTGCAGTCGGCCGGATCCAGCCCGTGTCCGGATCGGATGGTGGAATCGACGTGCCATCCTAAATGAACCCGTCTCGTGCGTCATACCCAAAATTTAGAATATTCCTATCTAATATGATTCATGACCTGCAAGGTTGCCAGAGTAATCATTATACACTGTTAATAATAGGCCAGAGGAGAACTGGCACCCCAACTGAGTCTGGTTTCTCCCAAGGTTTATTTTTCTCCATCATGCCCTGATGGAGTTTTGGTTCCTTGCCACTGTCGCCTTTGGCTTGGCTTGCTCAGTTGGGGACACTCAAATTATGATCCAAGTTACTCGACTAAATATACAAATAGAATTTATTAATTTGGTCATATATAATTCTATAAACTATTCAAATTAAACTAGCCAAATCAAATTTTGTTGCAATGTTGTCCTGTTTAACACTGTGAAGCTGCTTTGAAACAATCGTCATTGTAAAAGCGCTATATAAATAAAGTTGATTGATTGATTGATTGATTGATTGGAAAGGTTTGAGTATCCAAATGATCCTGGGAGCTATGTTGTCTGGTAGGGTCTCCCAAGGCAAACAGGTCCTTGGTGACGGGCTAGACTAAGAACAGTTCACAAAAACCCCTTATGAGTAAAATTACACCAAGGACCGAGACGTCGCCCGGCATGGCACAGCCAGGGCCCCACCCTGCAGCCAGGCCTGGCGTTGGGGCTCGTATGCGAGCAACTGGTGGCCGGGCCTCCCCCCATGGGGCTCGGCCTGGCTTAGCCTGTAGAAATGACGTGGGGCCACCCTCCTGTGGGCTCACCACCTGCAGGAGGGAGCGTAAGGGGCTGGTGCATAGTGGATCGGGCGACAGTCGAAGGCGAGGCCCCTGACAACCCGTCACCTTGTTGGCAGGGAAGGAGCCGGAGCTTGTGCGGGAGGTCGAGAGGTACCGACTAGAGATAGTCGGGCTCACCTCCACGCACAGCTCGTGCTCTGGAACCACACTTCTTGAGAGAGGCTGGACTCTCTACCACTCTGGAGTTGCCCATGGTGAGAGGCGGAGAGCTGGAGTGGGTTTGCTTATAGCCCTCCATCTCAGCCGCCATGTGTTGGAGTTCACTCCGGTGAACGAGAGGGTCGCTTCCCTGCGCCTTCGAGTCAGGGATAGGTCTCTCACTGTCGTGTGTGCCTACGGGCCGAACAGCAGTGCGGAATACCCGGCCCTCTTGGAGTCTCTGGGAGGGGTGCTGGAAAGTGCTCCGACTGGAGACTCCATCGTTCTACTGGGGGACTTCAACGGCCACGTGGGCAGTGACAGTGACACTTGGAGGGGCGTGATTGGGAGGAACGGCCCCCCTGATCTGAACCCGAATGGTGTTCTGTTATTGGATTTCTGTGCTAGCCACGGTTCGTCCATAACGAACACCATGTTCAAGCATAAGGGTGTCCATCAGTGCACGTGGCACCAGGACACCCTAGACCGGAGGTCGATGATCGACTTTGTGGTCGTGTCATCAGACCTTCGGCCATATGTCTTGGACACATGGGTGAAGAGAGGGGCGGAGCTGTCAACTGATCACCACCTGGTGGTGAGTTGGATCCGATGGAGGGGGAGGAGGCTGGACAGACTCGGCAGACCCAAACGTACTGTGAGGGTCTGTTGGGAACGTTTGGCCGAGCCCCCTGTCAGAGAGATCTTCAACTCCCACCTCCGGCAGAACTTCGACCGGATCCTGAGGGAGTCTGGAGATATTAAGTCCGAGTGGACCATGTTCTCCACCTCCATTGTCGATGCGGCTGTTCGGAGCTGTGGCCGTAAGGTCTCCGGTGCCTGTCGAGGCGGCAATCCCCGAACCCGGTGGTGGACACCGGAAGTAAGGGATGCCGTCAAGCTGAAGAAGGAGTCCTATCGGGCCTGGCTGGCTTGTGGGACTCCTGAGGCAGCTGACGGGTACCGGCAGGCCACCGGACTGCAGCCCGGGTAGTCGGGCCTGGGAGGAGTTCGGTGAGGCCATGGAGAAAGACTATCGGTTGGCCTCGAAGAGATTCTGGCAAACCGTTCGACGCCTCAGGAGGGGGAAGCAGTGCCCTACCAACACTGTTGTCTACAGTGGAGATGGGCACCTGTTGACCTCAACTGGGGATATCGTCGGGCGGTGGAAGGAATACTTTGAGGATCTCCTCAATCCCACGACATGTCTTCCATTGAGGAAGCAGTGGCTGGGGACTCGGAGGTGGACTCGCCCATCACTCGGGCTGAAGTCATCGAGGTGGTTAAAAAGCTCCTCGGTGGCAAGGCACCGGGGGTGGATGAGATTCGCCCTGAGAGTCTCTGGATGTTGTCTTGGCTGACACGCCTCTGCAACATCGCATGGCGGTTGGGGACAGTACCTCTGGACTGGCAGACCGGGGTGGTGGTCCCTCTTTTCAAGAAGGGGGACTGGAGAGTGTGTTCCAACTATAGGGGGATCACACTTCTCAGCCTCCCCGGGAAAGTCTAAGGTACTGGAGAGGAGAATTCGTCCGATAGTGGAACCTCGGATTCAGGAGGAACAGTGTGGTTTTCGTCCCGGTCGTGGAACACTGGACCAGCTCTATACCCTTTTCAGGGTGCTGGAGGGTTCATGGGAGTTTGCCCAACCAGTCCACATGTGTTTTGTGGATTTGGAGAAGGCATTCGACCGTGTTCCTCGTGGCATCCTGTGGAGGGTGCTCTGGGAGTATGGGGTCGGTGGCCCCCTGCTTAGGGCTGTTCGTTCCCTGTATGACCGGAGCAAGAGCTTGGTTCGCATTGCCGGCAGTCAGACCTGTTCCCGATGCATGTTGGACTCCGGCAGGGCTGCCCTTTGTCACCGGTTCTGTTCATAATTTTTATGGACAGAATTTCTAGACGCAGCCAAGGGCCGGAGAGTGTCCGGTTTGGGGACCATGCGATTTCGTCGCTGCTTTTTGCGGATGATGTTGTCGTGTTGGCCTCCTCAAACCAGGACCTCAGCGTGCACTGGGGTAACTAGATCCATTAGGATGGCACCATGAGTTCCAGTATTGTATGTATGAGTGTGATACGAGACCTTGGGTCTGTGCTAGTTGTACAGTAAGTGATCATGACACACACAATCATTATTCATTGACTGATAACTGTGGCGATCTGTTTCTGAGGAACAAAGAAATCTATTCTTTAAGGAATAACTCAATTATTACATGAACTTCTTGGATACCTTTAGAGTTGCTGTTTCTTGTTGGTTTAATCTGATTATTCTCTGTTATCATCTGAAAAGAAGAAGAGCGAATAAAAATCTAAACAAAATAAAGACAAATAAATACTCATTTTAGTATTACTTATTAAAAGCCAATTTTAACCAAGGGTGATATTTTTTTTTCAACAACGTCTTCAATGATTATATTTAAACTAACAAGCACACATATTTTCAGATATTGGTATCAGCCGAAATGAGCTGTGAATTATGGGTTATCAGTTTGGATCCTAATATTCGATATATGAGCACCACAGTGTCCCGGTAAAACCTGTGTCCTCATAGACCAGACTTTTGCCAAACTATCACAACACACTGAGATTCATCAGTCCAACATTAGGAACATGTGCTTATGATATCCTCATAGAGCAGATGTAAAGCTACACACAACCTTACATACTGTCATCAACATGCATGCAATGTGTAATGGGGCTCTACTGGTTATGAAAATTTGTCACCAATGGGGTGTCTAGTCAGGACATGGAAGGCAGGGATATTCATTGAAGGGTTTAATATATATCATTTAACATACAGATGCACAGGCACTATTCTCTTTGGTGCTTTACAGTGTAAGTATGGTTCTAAAGGAAAGGAATAAACATAGATTTTTACTATCATAAGCACAATTGAGGCTAATAACTCTCCCTAGCTACTTATATAAACAGTGCTAAACATGTCCTGAAATGTAAACTACAATAAGAATAGCATACAAGCTACACATAGAGTACAACAGAGATAAAGGCTGTCAGTGACTGTATACTCAACCATAAATTACTTATATTAACTTATCTATATATGTAATATAATTATACCTTACTTGTGGTCACTGACGCACACGAACACAACCTGAAACTTAAGTTATAAAGTGAAACTAAACTGACGCGTTCTCTGCAAGCCAGGACATGTTACAACACATCTGAAAGGGGGCGTGGTCTGAGCGAACACTCCCTAACCCTAACCCTAACCCTAAACCTAACCCTAACCCTAACCCTAACCGAATTCACATCACTTGAGCCTTTTGCACAGCCGCCCCTAATTCACAATGTGAATTATCTTCTAGAAATGCTCAACTATCCACAGGAACTGTTGTCGAGGCATTATCCGGGATGGCCGGCAGCTCAATGAGCTTGGCCACTGGTCTGGTGTAGGTCCTCTTGTCCACCTGCACCTCAGCAGTCCTAACTTTACCATCAACACTCCTAATTGTCTTTGTGACTCGTCCTCACGGGCCACAAAGCACAAGGTAACCTTTGGTCAATTACCATCACCACTGTACCAACAGTGAGGTTATCTGTATCCTTTACCCATTTCTGCCTTTACTGCAAGAAAGGTAAGTAGTTCCGTATGAAATGGGTCCAAAACTGGTCAGCTAACACCTGACTGTGCCACTATCTTCTCCGACTGAGAATCTCCGACTCAGGGTACACCACTTGAGGAAGTGAAGAGTGGGGCCGCCCCATGAGGAGGTAGTTAGGGGTTACGGGATCCACATCGGCTACATCTGTCGACAAATAGCCCAGCGGCTTGGAGTTGAGGATTCCTTCTACCTCAATCAGAACTGTCTGCAAGACTTCTTAGGTCACTGTCTGTGCTCCAAGAGTAACGTAGAGTGCAGCCTTAATGGATCTAACTTCCCGCTCACAGGCTCCACCAAAGTGAGGTGCATTTGGGGGGTTGAACTGGAAATGGATCTGGTACTTAGACAACTTGGTCTGCAGCTCTTTGCACATGACCTCAAAACTTGCTTTGAGCTCACCCTCCCCTCCACGGAAGTTGGACCCACAGTCAGAGAGAAGCTCGAAGGGAGTTCCCCGTCTAGCCATGAACCTTCTGAGTGACATAAGGAACGAGTCGGTATCCATGTTGGGCAGCACATCCAAGTGAATACACCTGGTGGTCATAGACTTAAAAACTATTCCCCAAACTATTTTCGGTACTCCGACCTCGCTTGACCTGGAACGGACCAAAGCAATCTACTCCTGCTGAATAAAATGGAGGCTTCAGGAGGCGGAGACGACAAGGGGGCAGATCTGCCATCTTGGGAATAACAGACTTTGCTCTCCATTTCTGGCACTCCGGGCAGGATCTCTGATGACGACGGACAGCTTTGCGGCCTTGGAGGATCCAAAACTTGCGTCGGAGCTCTGCAAACACCCTCTCAGATCCAGAATGGAGTAACTTGTTCCAGACTGGTAGAACGGCGCAACCTACCACCTACTCGTATAAGGCCCCTAGAGATGTCGTACTCTGGAGCAAGTGACAAGAGCCGACTGCTGGATGGAAGTGCTTTCCCTGTTTTTAAGCACTTGACTTCGTCTGGAAAGCTATCATACTGTGCTCTCTGAAGGATTTGGAGTTCTGCTTCTGCATAGTCATCTGCACTGAGGGCGCTTGACTGGGAGGCCGCCCCATGCAGTGACCTACTCGTTGCCTCAAGGAGATCTTCTAAGGTAGAATGGTCTTCAGCGGCTGGGATCTCTGAAGCAGTAATGACTGACATAATGCCACAGAACAGATACCTCTTCATTTCTGTCTCATCTTGGACCTCCACGAAAAAAGTTGTGACTGGCCAACTCTCATGTGGTAGCTGAAGAAAGGCAGGACCTTGGCTGAATTGATTTAGCTTGGCTAGGTTGGAGAATGTCATCCCTCTGGTGATAGCGTCGGCAGGGTTATTCTGTGTGTCCACATACCTCCATGACCTGGACACACAGAATAACCCTGCCGACGCTATCATGACCTGTGTGTCCTCAGCTCCTGAATCTCAGATACACGAGTCCCGACAAACACCTTGTATCTGCAGGACTCTGACTGTATCCAGGTAAGTACTGCGGTGGAGTCAGACCACAATACTGTGTCTCTCAACTGAAGGGTGAGCTCTCTCTGGATCATATGGGCAAGCTGAGCTCCGGTTAGGGCAGCACAGAGCTCAAGGCGTGGTATTGACTGTTGTTTCTTCGGTGCCACTCTTGAGCGTGCCAGCACAAAGGCTACTTGGACTTGGCCATGAGGATCCTCACCTCGTAGGTAAGCAACTGACCCATAAGCAGACTCTGATGCATCACAAAAGACGTGAAGCTCGAGGGTGATAGCACTTACATCCACGGCCAGTGGGAAGTAACTCCGGGAGAGACTGACCATCGGGAGCTGAGGGAGGTCTTCTTCCCATGTAGCCCAAGCTTGCAGGAGGTCGACCGCTAAGTTTGGGTCATCCCAGTCGCAGTCTTTGGTCCACAGTCTCTGGACCAAATCTTTGGCCCTTGTGGTGAAGGGCAGGATATGACCAAGGGGATCATACTGGCTCGCTAATATCTTATAGATATTTCGCATGGTCGTCTTGCTTGGGGCAACCGGGCGATGCCTGTAATGGAGTGTGTCCTGCATGAAGTACCAACTGAGTCCTAGAGTCATCTCTTGAGCTTCACCATGCGTCTGAGAAACCCATCTTCCACTGCTGTCAGACTTGGCCTCCTTAGGAAGGTTGCGAATCACCTCTGGCTGGTTACTGGCCCACTGACGAATATCGAAACCACCTGCATTTAGAAGGGTTCTAAGTCTCGTCACAAGGTTCCTGGCTTCTACTACGGTGGGTTGACTCTGCAGGCAATTATCGACATAGAAACACTGTTCTACACTGTGGTGGACATTTTCCCCTGGTTGACTTTTCTCATTGACGTGTTTCTGAAGAGCAAAGATCGCGCAGCAGGGACTGCACGTCGTCCTGAATGGCAGGACCTCCCACTGGTAAACTGATGGTTGTTCGTCAGTCTTTAGATCTCTCCAAAGGAACCTCAACAAGGGCTTGTCTCTATCCAGCAGGCGGACCTGGTGAAACATCCCTTTAATGTCTCCACTTACTGCGACTCGATGCTCTCTGAAGCGCAGGAGGACTCCAAGGAGTGAGGGACCTAAGGCTGGACCAGGAAGTAGGTAATCATTCAGACTTTGTCTGCCAAGCTAGAAGCTGCAGTTGAAGACAATCCGTTCCTTCCCATTGTGTCTGACCATGTGGTGAGGCAGAAACCACGATGAGTCCTCTGATGAGTCCGCCTTGCAGGAGTCAATCTTGGTGACGTACCCAGCAATCTCCAGTCTCTTGATCTCATCCTGGTAGGTAGATGAACGCAGTGGGTCTTGTACTAACCTCTTCTCTGTGTTTCGCAGGTTCTTCATCACAACTTCCTTTGAAACTTGCAGCTTGGGCATGTTTGGGACTCGTAGAAGGGGTATAGCATACCGATACACTCCGTTTACCTCTACACGGATGGTCTCAGACACTAAAAGGTCCACTGAGTACTTGTCCTGTCTGGATCTAGTCACCAATCTCTCACTTTTGAAAGGCAGTGTATTTAACTGCCACAACCGTTCAACTAGACTGAACAGCTCAACAGAAGGGGAGGAAACTGTGGTGAACAAGCACCGTGTGGAGGGAAGCTGTTGCTGTAGATATTTTGCTGGACCCTGAAGTGTACATCCGAGCTTAGTCTTGACTGCTGCAGGACCACCAGGGGGGCCGAGATGCACTGGCTCAATCGGAACGATCAGATCAGCATTATCCGATCCAATCAGGAGGGTTGGTTGAGCTCCATCGATAGCTGGGATTGCCAGACCTCGTAAATGTCGATATCTTCTCTGGAGCTGGGTAACTGGGTAGCTGTACTGTGAGAGGCCTAGGTGTTCACCTGTGAATGCGCCTTGAATGGAGAACCTCTTTGTTGGTTGGGAAGCTGGAGTGATCGTAAAGGACAAACGTGAGCCTGACAGTATCTTGATGTCTTGTCGGATAGTACGGAGTGTGAGGTCTTTTGCTTGACCCTGTACTCCCAGGCGGCGTGCTGCAGACGAAAGCAGGATGGTTCTCTCAGAGCCATCATCCAGAACTGCAGACGTGTCAAGCACTTTATCCTGGTATTGCAAATTGACTCTGACAATCTTTAAAAGCACATGGCTATATCTATTTGACTGATCCAGGTAGTGAGTCTCTGCTGTCGATGTGATGGTGGGCTCGTTCTCACTCCTCTGGTTGACCTCGTGAAGAATGGTTGAGTGACTCGGCTGAGAGGTGGAGGAAGTGTCATTTGTTCTAGCTGGTGGGTTAACTCTGCAGCTACACTTGGGTGATCCTCAGTTCTATGGTGGTGAGGAGGAGTAAGGACTGGGAAAAGCTGTGGTTCACCTCCTCTGTCTGTATAGAGTTGGCGTACTGGGGTCTGATGCCGTGATGACCTCCTTGACCACTGAGCTGAGGTCTGAGGGGAATGGTGCTGCAGGAAAAGCTTGAAAAAATTTCTGTTTGTTTCTTAGCCGTTTCACTCTGTTGCCATGCTGTCTCCAAAGCCTGATGAACAATGGCTTCATTTGCATTCTGCATTGGTGGCATTGAGGATGTGCTTTTAGCAGGACTGAGTAGCTCCCTCTCCTCTTCGTGCCTGTGCATCTGCGCTGATCTGTATATTCAACTAAAAAATCATCCAGATATCTTGGGCGTTGCACTGAGTGTTTGGGGCGCACAGGTGAAACAGGTAGGCTGATTCCTTCTTTTCTGGTTGCCATATCATTGACTCTATCCAGCTCGAAGGACCATAAATTGTAATGGGGCTCTACTGGTTATGAAAATTTGTCACCAATATTGTGTCTAGTCAGGACACGGAAGGCAGGGATAATCAATTTAAGGGCTTAATATATATCATTTAACATACAGATGCACAGGCACTATTCTCTTTGGTGCTTTACAGTGTAAGTATGGTTCTAAAGGAAATGAATAAACATAGATATTAACTATCATAAGCACAATTGAGGCTAATAACTCTCCCTAGCTACTTATATAAACAGTGCTAAACATGTCCTGAAATGTAAACAACAATAAGAATAGCATACAAGCTACACATACAGTACAACAGAGATAAAGGCTGTCAGTGACTGTATACTCAACCATAAATTACTTATATTAACTTATCTATATATGTAATATAATTATAACTTACTTGTGGTCACTGACGCACACGAACACAATCTGAAGCTTAACTTATAAAGTGAAACTAAACTGACGTGTTCTCTGCAAGCCAGGACATGTTGCAACACCTCTGAAAGGGGTGTGGTCTGAGCGAACACTTGCTGTACATGCTCCGTACCGATTCACATCACTTGAGCCTTTTGCACACAATGTGATGTGATGCATTAGGGTTTTGTAGCTTTAAACAGGATTAATTATATTTTATGTATACAGTAAAGACTATGCAGTGTTATTTTACAGTTGATTACTCAATTTCTGGTCCTAAATGGTGATAAAATTACTTGGCAAACATGAGGCAGTGTTTATTTAATATTTTTGTTAATTTTTAGGGGCCAAGCACCAAAGGTAATTAGGCACCTATTGTTTCCATTCCCGTATTTTCTACCCGTATCCGAGGCTATGGCAGCCCATGGAACCGTTTGCGGGAAAGTTGTAACGATTTGACATTCTGATAGAGCACAGTCCCAAGTCCAAGCACCACCACCTGTCCAAAGTTGCAGTCATGTTTATGCTAATAACTCTTGAACCTTAAGGGCTAGAAACAACATTCTTTTTTCCTCTGATTTCGGAGCTAATGCCGATTCAGACGTAAGGCTGTATCTCCGTAAAGCTTTATCGTATTCAGACCAAACTTGGTACATGTCAGCAGAAGCATGCCTTGAGGCAACATGCAGCGTTTCAGCACAGTGCCACCTACTGGTCCCGAGATACGAAAAATTGCTTATCACTTCTGAACCGTTTGTCCAAAAATCATAAAAGTAGATTCGGGACATTGTGCCGAGTCGACTGATATCCAGTTCTACCATATCGGACATTTTGGCTGTCGGCCATCTTGAATTATGTACTAAAATGCTGTATTTTATGAACGCATAAACGGATTGTCACAAAACTAGGTATGGGTCATCACCACGATACCCTGAAGCAGCCTGAGGAGTTTTGAAACAGCGCCACCTAGTGGAGATTGTTAAAAAAATGCTTATAACTTTGGGTGTGGTCAACTTATTTTCACGAGACTCATCTCCTTAGACTCCTGAATCGTTGCCGAGTCCAACGATACCACACTTGCCAGGCTTTGGCACATGGTTTGTGTGGCATTGTAATTTAGCGTTTAAAAACAATTAGCTGATATCTTCGAAACCGCTAGTCCGATCGAGATGAAACCAGCGTCAGAAGTTCAGAAACATAGGTTGTTAGGCATGATCGCGAGCTCAAATGTCAAAATTTTGATAGTAAGGGGTAGTAAAATCCAATCAAAGTCAGGTGTCAGGCTGACACCCTATTGTAACTGTTCATTGTCCCATGATGCATCATTTTCCAGGTAAAACTGATCGGGCAGACCAAACCGTAAGTCGTAGAGACTTGAAACTTTCAAGGTAGTACTCACAACAACTAAAGACGTCACCGAAGCCCGCCCTGATCGGCCTGACGGGGTCGCTACAGTGTTCAAAAGTACGAAACAGCGACCAAAAGTATAAACGGTTCATAACTCCTCAACCGTAAGGCGTAGCCTCGAGTGTCTTATATCGCTGGAATCCTTGGCTCAAGGCGGACACAATGCCAGATTTGCTCGCCCTTCCGGCACCAATTTCGAGATATTTTTGTTTTTTTGTAAAACCTACTTTTCCAAATTACTCCCAGGTTATTTGCCTGATCGGAACTAAACCCCTGCAGAAATGTTCTCTGGTGTCTGATTGTCAATAATTATCCCCCCAAAAAATTACATTTTGATTCATTGTCGCTGAGGGGAGCCAAAATGTTCGATGTGACAGGACCTCTTTTACTAAAAGGGCTATAACTTGTGAATGGAATGAGATATTTTCACCAAATTCAGGTCACATGTGTGTGAGCTCAGTCTGAGATCACAAGAAAAAATTGCAACGATTGATCACTTGTTGGCGCTATAACAGGGGAAAAACACATGAAATGGCAATATACGCACCCAAACATTAGTCAGATGAAAAGGAGCCTGAGAAATTTCAAGCCAGTGTTTTTCACAACATTCACCTCCTTAGACTCCTGAATCCTTGCCGAGTCCAATGATACCAAACACACCAGGTTTCACCTTATGGTTTGTGAAAAGCTGTACCTTAGCACCTAAAAAAATTGCATTTGCGAATGTCTTTGAAACAGTTAGTCCGATCAAAACAAAACCACAACAGAAAATTCGGAAACATATGTCAATAGCTAAACAATAATAACGAAAAGCCAACATTTTGAAAGGAAGTGGCAAAAAAATCCAATCAGTGCACCCCATGCTCTCATAAATATAAGTGGCTTTAACTTTAAAACAAAATTTAATATTTATAACAAATTCGACACATATTTATGGGCACACTTTGAGGACACCTAAAAAAGAGCAGAAATGTGTTATAACTGTAAAAAAAAAATCATTTTTCGTTAGTTAAATTGCCTTTATTGCCGTGAATGCTCTTTCCCATCTATGATCTAAGTTTATTTGGATCACCAATAGCCAATACCTAGGCAGTGACTACTCTTCCTGAGGTCCCAAAAAGTAAAAAATACAAAACTACATTGAAGCTGCAAGAGCAATGAAAGGGTCTTTGCTCCTGTGCCACCACCACCTTGTGGCTTTAGGAACACAGAGCACGTTGGGCAATACGCATTTAAGTATATAAAAATAGGAGGACTATATCAATCATTTGTTTTTGCCACATTTCCTGTTACCAGCTGGTGACACTTTGACTAACTAAAATTTTGCCGAAACATCAGACTTTGTCAGTATGCCACAGACACATCGTTCAACAGAACTCAAGTTCTTTGAAATGTAACATCACTAAAGCTTAAGATTAGACTGACCAAATATGTTGTTCTGGTTCAATCTTAATGAGGAGTTGATCACAGTTTACTGTTGCCCACAGGTGGCACTATAATTAACTAAATATTGGCATGTAGACCACCATTGGTGCTCGGGCCCTAATTAAATCAACAACAATAAAATTAAACATACAAATCCCATTAAATGTTCCTTCCTTTTAAAACTCATTTTATTTCTTAAAATATGTAATATCTGATAGTAAATCATTTCATATTTGTATTCCTCTAGATATTATAGTCCATTGTTGTGCAGTGGTTTTCAAAACAAAATACATGTGCACAGTTTAAAACAGGAGGAAGATCGCTGGTAAAATAATGATGATAATATTAGTCCTAAACAACTTTCTTAAGGAACACCACATTACTCTTTAAAATCTGCAGCATCTGCAACAAAATCCAGCAATAATTTATGATCCATTACATAAAATGCTAAGCTAAAATCTAACAATACTGCTTCAACTAAGTTATTGTCATCACTTTGTGCTCATACTACTCCCTAATATTGATCTGTAATTCATATTTAGACATTATAAAAACACCATTATAACATTTACAATCACATTTTGTGAAATGCATCACTTCCTTTCTATTGAAGTATTGGTATTGACAATTGTGCCACATGAGTAATAAGTAATGTGAAAACTGAAAAAGACTTGCAGAAAACATTTTGTTTCCACCATATATTTCACATATCTGTATCTACAACAAAATGTGTGTTTGTTTGTGTGAGCATGTTTAGTCTGTATAACATATTACTGTTTAAGTATTGTTTAAGTCTTCATTTTCCGCCATATTTTGTGGTCTCAGTAATACATTTCAGGTTGATGTAGGGTTGACAAAACTTGGTATGGGTCATCACCACGAAGCCCTGAGGTAGCCTGAGTAGTTTTGAAACACCGCCACCTAGTGGATAATTTTTCTTTCTTTCAAATGCTTATCACTTTGGGTGTGGTTGACTTGTTTTCGAGAGTAACTTTTTTGGGCTCCTGAATCCTTGCCAATTCCAACGATAACAGACTTGCCAGGTTTCGGCGCATGGTTTGTGCTGCGTGCTAATTTAACACTAAAAAAAACCTTAGCGTATATCTACGAAACTGCTAGTCTGATCAAGACAAAACCAGCATCAGAAGTTCTGAAACATACAGGTCCTTCAAAAAAAATTAGCATATTGTGATAAAAGTTCATTATTTTCCATAATGTAATGATAAAAATTAAACTTTCATATATTTTAGATTCATTGCACACCAACTGAAATATTTCAGGTCTTTTATTGTTTTAATACTGATGATTTTGGCATACAGCTCATGAAAACCCAAAATTCCTATCACAAAAAAATTTGCATATTTCATCCGATCAATAAAAGAAAAGTGTTTTTAATACAAAAAAGTCAACCTTCAAATAATTATGTACAGTTATGCACTCAATACTTGGTGGGGAATCCTTTTGCAGAAATGACTGCTTCAATGTGGCGTGGCATGCAGTCAATCAGCCTGTGGCACTGCTGAGGTGTTATGGAGGCCCAGGATGCTTCGATAGCGGCCTTAAGCTCATCCAGAGTGTTGGGTCTTGCGTCTCTAAACTTTCTCTTCACAATATCCCACAGATTCTCTATAGGGTTCATGTCAGGAGAGTTGAGCACAGTAATACCATGGTCAGTAAACCATTTACCAGTGGTTTTGGCACTGTGAGCAGGTGCCAGGTCGTGCTGAAAAAACGAAATCTTCATCTCCATAAAGCTTTTCAGCAGATGGAAGCATGAAGTGCTCCAAAATCTCCTAATAGCTAGCTGCATTGACCCTGCCTTGATAAAACACAGTGGACCAACACCAGCATCTGACATGGCACCCCAGACCATCACTGACTGTGGGTACTTGACACTGGACTTCAAGCATTTTGGCATTTCCTTCTCCCCAGTCTTCCTCCAGACTCTGGCACCTTGATTTCCGAATGACATGCAAAATTTGAGCGACAGTCCAGTGCTGCTTCTCTGTAGCCCAGGTCAGGCGCTTCTGCCGCTGTTTATGGTTCAAAAGTGGCTTGACCTGGGGAATGCGGCACCTGTAGCCCATTTCCTGCACACGCCTTGTTCCTGGGAACAGCCTATTCGTTCAGAAATGTCTTTCTGTGTCTTACCCTCTCGCTTGAGGGTGTCAATGATGGCCTTCTGGACAGCAGTCAGGTCGGCAGTCTTACCCATGATTGCGGTTTTGAGTAATGAACCAGGCTGGGAGTTTTTAAAAGCCTCAGGAATCTTTTGCAGGTGTTTAGAGTCAATTAGTTGATTCAGATGATTAGGTTAATAGCTCGTTTAGAGAACCTTTTCATGATATGCAAATTTTTTGAGATAGGAATTTTGGGTTTTCATGAGCTGTATGCCAAAATCATCAGTATTAAAACAATAAAAGACCTGAAATATTTCAGTTGGTGTGCAATGAATCTAAAATATATGAAAGTTTAATTTGTATCATTACATTAAATGGAAAATAATGAACTTTTATCACAATATGCTAATTTTTTTAGAAGGAGCTGTAGGTTCGATAGCAAAGTGTTAAACCCATATGTCAAAATATTGACAGTAAGGAGTAGAAAAAATCCTATCAAAGTCAGGTGTCAGTCAGTTTTTTATGTGTTTTTTCATATAAATGTTTATAACTCCAAAATGAAATTAGATATATTTTCACCAAAATCGACACACATATGTATGGGCTCACTCCGAGGACACACAAAAAATTGTGGGATTGTTCCTCTTGGTGGCGCTATAATAGAACAAAACATTAAATTCCCATTGACTGATGTGATTCCTTTGTTTTAATAACTCTTTGGCATATCATTACAAAACTCTGTGTGTGTGTTTGAAACCATGCCCTGAAGGTACTCAAAAAGTTTCAAAGCAGCACCACCTTGTGTTCAACATTTAACAACATTTTTAAAAATCTAATAACTTATGATTATTTTAGCCTATTGTATGGTAGCAGTAACAACTAAAGAGCGATCTAAGACGAGTTTAAATGACAAGCATCGCTGATTCTCTGTAAACAGAGCTATAAGTGCGCTAGCACCGTTAGCTAGTGATGTTGGGTTCTTGAACGAATCGTTCTTTTGAACCGGTTCTCAGCAAGTAACCGGTCGAGCCGGTTCACTAATCAAACTGAATCGAACTTAAGTTCGGTTTGATGACGCAAGACGCAAAAGCCGAAGTAGCACGTCCGACTGAAAAAGAACCGAATGAGCCGGTTCAAACATCTGTCGAGGTTTGCCGAGAAGACAGATGAGTGAATTTATTAAAATCTGCAAAAACCTTTCTGTCGAGACATGTAGGCTAAACTAATATACATATTATTTTTTATTATATACATATATTACTATAGCTTATAGTATAGGTTATATTTTATATTTACATTAGGCTATAGGTTAGGTTATATTTTAATTTGTTAAGATATAAAGATAGGGCAATATTATTTTACTTTTAATGTTTTGTAAACAATTAATAGCCTTGCACAAAAGAAAGAAAGAAAGAACGAAAGAAAGAAAGAAAGAAAGAAAGAAAGAAAGAAAGAAAGAAAGAAAGAAAGAAAGAAAGAAAGAAAGAAAGAAAGAAAGAAAGAAAGAAAGAAAGAAAGACATTAGCAAGTATTTTATAAGTATATTTAGAAGTATTTTTTATTGTAAGGTCCTATTGTTATAGAGAATAAATCTAATTATTAAACTAAATTAACCATATAGACCAAATTTCTGATCTAATTACTGATCTAAAGCCCACATTGTTCCTGTATGATAATCGAAATATATTCTGTTGCATTATTTTTCTGTTTAACACTGTGAAGCTGCTTTGAAACAATCTGCATGTGGACTTGACTTGACTTGACTATTGTGTAGTTTCATCCATTCATTCAAAAAAACATGTTCAGTTATAATGTTTTAAAGGGTAACTAAACCCCTGTTCACAGCCTAACTCCACCCACTGGCAATATTTGAAAAATGCTGGAAAAGTGGGCAGAGCCCAGCGGAGACAGAGGGGGCGAACCGAGGGCGGGGCTGAGCGGGGGGCGTGCACCTGAGACCCCACAGTGACGGATTGATTAACAGCTGTCAGACTCTAAAAGATTGAGAATGACTGGAGTGACACCAGTAGTTTTGCAACAGAGCGGTCATTTTGAAGTAGAGGACTTTTCTCCGCCGTCTTCACCTGAATTGGAGCAGGGTGAATTGTCTGTAAACACAGGGCCAGAGCCGTATCGATTCGAGCCGCTGCCTCAAACTGCGTTAACTCCCGATGCCGACGACACTAGCGAAACCGCAACGCATGAGAGCAGTGTCTGAGTGGTAAAACATTAGCATTATGGATAGTATACTAGCGGTCATCCAGGCCAAGTGCACGCAACCACTGACGCCAATTTCCACGTCTGCTGGAAAGCTATGCATTTCAGCATTGCTGTTGCAACCAGCAACACTACACCTACGTAATATCCTAACTAATCACTGTACTAAATACAGATAAAACTAATGCGAAAAATATACGCTAACTTGAAGCTATCTTAACTGATGCAATACTATGCGAACTATGCTTCTAACAATAATACACTAACGAATATGCTAATAAATTAACTAAACTAGGTTACACTAAATAATCTAGATTCAAGATTCAAGAGATTCAAGAGTTTTATTTGTCACATACACAATTATATACAGAATATATAACTGGCAGTGAAATGTAAACAGGTCCGCTCCATAGACAGTGCAAATAACAGTTACAAGAAACACAAGGAGGAAATTAAAAATAGAAATAGAATAAAAAGTACTCAACATAGAATTATAAGTAATCAAGTAAAAGATAAAATAAATAACTAACTGGTTAACATAAAATATATATATATATTAGTTACTTTTTATTAAGTAAAATGTGCAAACAATGGGTATAATGTAATGTGCAAACAGAAGTATAATGTGCAAACAGGTTTAATTACTGGTTGTTACACAGTAACAATAAGAACAAAGTGCAGTGCAATGACACTATGTGGATGAATGTTAAAACCGGATGTTTTATGTGTGTGCGGGGTGAGGTGCAGTCACGTGACTGAGTTCAGGAGTCTGATGGCCTGGGGAAAGAAACTCCTCCTGAGTCTTTCAGTTTTTGCCATCAGGCTTCGGAAGCGCTTACCAGATGGCAGCAGGGTGAAATGAGAGTTCGCAGGGTGGGTAATGTCTTTGATGATTTTGGTAGCTCTCCCTCTGCAGCGTTTGGTGTAAATGTCCTGCAGAGACGGGAGAGCTGACCCTGAGATGCGCCCGGATAAGCGCACCACTCTTTGCAGGGCTATGCAGTCATGACTGGTGCTGTTCCCGTACCACGCTGTGATGCACTGAGTCAGGACACTTTCTATCGCCTCGATAGAAAGTTTTCAGGATAGCTGGTGAAACCCTGAATTTCCTCAGCTGGCGCAGGTGGTACAGTCTTTGCCTGGCTTTTTAACCTGTGTCTGGATATGTGCAGTCCAGGTCAGGTCCTCGGAGATGTTCACACCCAGGTATTTGAAGCTGTTCACTCTCTCTACCGGTGTCCCGCTGATCATGAGAGGAGTATGACCGTTGCTGTCTCTTCCTGAAGTCCACAATCAGTTCTTTGGTCTTGCTAACATTCAGAGAGAGACAGTTGTCCTGGCACCATGATGTCAGTTGCTCCACCTCGTCCAAGTATGCCGTCTCATTGTTGTTGGAAATGAGACCCAGGACAACAGTATCATCAGCAAACTTGATGATAGAGGAGGAGCTGTGTGTGGACAAACAGTCATGGGTGTAGAGAGAGTAGAGCAGGGACTCAGCACACAGCCCTGTGGAGCTCCACACTCAGGGTGATGGAGGTGGAGGTGAACTGGCCTACTCTCACCGCCTGGGGTCTGCCAGTGAGGAAATCTTCAATCCAGAGGCAGAGAGAAGAATTCAGGCCGAGATTCAGGAGTTTGTGTGTTAGCTTAATGGGAACTATGGTGTTAAAGGCTGAGCTATAGTCAATAAATAGCAGCCTGACATAGTTCCCACTTTTGCTGTCGATGTGAGTAAGGCAGGAATGAAGGACGTGAGAGATGGCATCTTCAGTCGATCTATTGGGACGATAGGCAAACTGAAGAGGGTCCAAAGTGTCAGGAATGGAGGAGCAAATGTTGTTTTTAATGAGTCTCTCAAAGACCTTCATGACTATAGATGTGAGAGCCACTGGACGATAGTCATTTAGGCAAGAGGGTTTACTGTTCTTAGGTACAGGGATGATAGTGGATTTTTTGAAGGAGGTGGGGACAACAGATGTGGCAAGGGACTCATTAAATATGAATGTAAAGAGCCCAGCGAGCTGATCAGCACTGGACCGTAGAACACGACCTGAAATACCATCTGGCCCAGCAGCTTTCCTGACATCCACACGTTTGAGTGCCCTCCGAACCTCGTCCTCCGAGACAGAGATCACGTGACTGTTGCTGCTCTGAGGGACTCTCTCTGACGCGTCACCCGGCGGAGTCGCGCTGCCGCGATTACAATCAAAGCGAGCGTAGAAAGAGTTTAACTCGTTCACAAGCAACGGATCAGCTCTCACCTCTGCAGAGGATTTAGTTCCAGAAGCACAGATAGTCCTAAGTCCCTGCCACATCCGCCGGGAGTCGTTGAGTTGGAAATGAGATTCCACTCAGTCTTTATAACGGAGCTTTGCGGCTTTGCGGAGCTTAGCCGTTTAGTTATCTATATAGCTATGCTAACTAGATTCTCATATACGATATCCTGATAATTTTCAATACTCAAATTCCAACTCCTGACTCGCTACAGTGGTTTTGACGGAACAAGATGTTTTTATACAAGGAGCTGAGCCAAGGGCGTGGTGAGCTCGTGCCAGGGGCGTGGTAGTGAGCCGTTGGAGGAACCATCCTAGGTCACGATGTACCACAACGTCCAATAGGAAAATTCAACTGCAAAGTATGACTTGCTTACTAAAGATTCTTTTTTAATTTTAAATAGGCAAATAAATGTAATAAAACCCAGCAAAAAGAAGAATTCTCTTCGGATATCAAAATAAAAGTCCTTATACAGGTCTACTTGTAAAACAAAAGTATTGGGGGAGGTTAGGTATAAACTTGAGTAATTTGAATGCAGTGCTACAGATTGTGAGTTTTTGTTAAACAGTCGCCTATTGTTCATAAAAACATTTAGGCTATTGCAATACAAAAAGTAATTCCAAAAAGATGGAAACTGCTGGAAATTGTGGATGATTTGACTGTTTACGTGTCACTTAATGTTCAATTGTTTCTGTCTCTGAATGTAAATGTAACGTAAGTTACAACGGAAGGCTCTGTGAAACTCGTGCACTGAAAGTCTGAAGAAGACAAAAGACATCAAGTAACTTAAAGGGACTTTTTGTCTAAACCTGCTGCTCTCTATCAAATAATCCAAAGAGACTTAAATTTTAGTTAATGCATGATTTGATTTAGGCCTATTTGCGTTTGATTATCAGATTTACGTTTATTTATTACTCAAATAGTACTGTTAGATAAACATAATAAAGTTTTCTTATATTTTTGGTATCTTTGTTTTATTTGACTTTTTTGACATTTTGCTTGTAATTCGGTTATTTGCATTCTAGTGAAACAGAGATCAAGCTTGGCTGTAAAGGTAATCATTTGCAAATATATTATATGTTTTTAATGCAAATTAGTCTATGTTAAATATGTTTTTATTTATTGTCATTTGTTTTGTTTGTTAGCATGTTTGCCTACGTTCGCTATATTGACGACAACATCCGACAGATGGACTATGTAAAAGGCTTCTGTCCACAGAATGTGAATGATTTGAACAAAAGAAAAAATATGATATTTTGTGGAAGAAATCACTAGAGGACCAGGGTCAATACTACAAAGCACAGATATTAAAATTGGCTGGTAGGCTTTAAATCTGCACTGTACCTCCTAAATGTATCTATTTTTTCTAGATGTATCTAAGCTGGTTGATATCTAAGTATATTCTTGTACAAAATATTTTGCACTGCTAGACACATATATGTGGTGGTAATAAAGGGTTACTTCAGTGTTTTAACAATAAGCTTTGTATTTAAACTGGGTCATTGATGTAGTAGAAATGCATGATCATTCAACTATACTTGGTATCTGATTCACTGCCCATTGAACTTGAGAACCCGAGTACAGAATGACTGTGGGTTGTCCGAGGCGCGGTGCTTGCTATAGAGATTGCTAAGACATGTGACCAACTGGGCGGCAACATCATCAGAACGCAAAGAATTTTGGGTATGTTTGGCCCGTTTAACTACATGGCCTGGCATAGCAGGCTAGTGTTCTGGCATGAAAATAATTAAAAATGATAGAGAAAAACTGAATATAATCCTACAAAATGCAGCGGACTAAAGAAAACATTGTCGGACAACTTCAACACGATCTCATGATAATGCGTATAAATAGTACGAGTGTGCAATCTCGAAGAATGTATATGCCAAAATGAGTTTTGGCGTGCATATCGTACGCCGTTTTTGGCGTGCATATGATACGCACTTTATGGCGTGTATATGACACGCTTTTGGGCAGGGTGAGGGTGGGGGTGTGGGGGGTTCGTACATATAATATGCCATAAAGTGCGTAACGTTATCATATGCACGCCAAAAACGGCGTACCGTATGCACGCCAAAATGAGTTTACATTCTACGAGATTGCACACTCGTACTATTGATATGCATTTTCGTGAGATCGGGCTCTGTCGGACCATATTGAAAGACGAGATATGATGAGAAAATAAAGGGAATCAAAGGACTGGATCCTTACGAGCTGAGCGATTGGTCAAGGGAGGTCAAACAGTTGCCTTACTTCCAACGCCCATATGGATTTCTTTTAAAAAGGTTTAAAAACGAAAGAAAAGATGAGAGTCGACTGTTTTTGAATAGCCTATTGTAAGTTTTTAATTTAAAATGTTTGTGATTTTAGGCTACAACCTATGTTTAAATGTTTTGCCACTTGTGTGTGCTAAATCTAAAGTACTAGGCTATATAAATGTAAATGAATGAATTAATGAATAAACGTTTAAATGTAGTAGGCTACGTTAAAACCTGACATCTATGAAAGTGTAAACAAAAGAGAATTGCAATTCTGACATGCCATGTTCAGTAACAACTTTTGGATTTGAAATAAAAAATAATGAATAAATGCTGTGTTTGTGGTATACAACAGCGGATCAGTTGCGCACTGCAAACGCAGCATATGTAAAAGCACAACAAGGCGGCTCCTGAAGTGCAACACGCACTGCAGACGGAGTATGTGTAAAAAAGAGCGTTAAGTGTTAGTGCGTACACACACAAAAGTTTTCAGTAAATTCAAGTCACTACAGCAGGCCCAAATGGCTGGGTCCAGGTCCAGGACCTGGAGATTGTAAAAGTGGAGCAGAAAACTGTCGTCCGTGTGAAGGTATACTAATGTTTTAAGCACCACAGTCCACAACCACAATCTATCTGCATGCAGTCAGAATTCAACAAAACTACACCGTCATTATTTTTCCACGCTGAAAAACAATAAAGGGATATCTTAAGCTTTTTGCCACTTCTATCGTGAGAACTACTATTGCAGTTTATAACACAGCAGGTAGACGGCATGAACACTGCGTTCTACCCTCCATGCAAAGAAGTCTGGCGCCCGGCGTTTGTGCCGTGGATTCCCAAAATGCTTTGCGTTCACCACCGGGAATACGTCATGATGACGACACATTAGCAATCTCTATACGGCGTGCGGAACAATTTAACGTTAATGCTGTTAAAATGATTGCAACAGTAATTGACTTGTAAAACTGAAAGTGATTGAATGTTTGTATAATCAGATTTATTTATATCTAATTCTAATCTGTGATTTGATTATCAGCACATGTCTGATATTTTTGTTTTAGCTAGTAACGTTTGACATTCAAACTCTAAAAAGACAGTTAACGTTAGTCATTCAATAGTGCCGCATTATAAGCAATAATTTCCTGAATAAAATGTTTTTCTTGTGACTTATTTGTTCACATGGTTAGGGTAAGATTAGGCTGGGTCAGTTTTGAGGGTTTCTGGTCAAAGGGTGGTGTTGATATGGTTAATTTATGGCTGAGAATTGGAACCAAAAAGTATCAAGGCCCAGAACTAGTTTAAAGACAAGGGTCACACATGGGCCATAAACAAACCTCCAGTAGCTACTGGCTAAGCTAATCAAAGCAGTTGTTTACATTGAAGCCCATTTGCTAAAGCTTTAGCATTAGGTTCAGGTATCAGCAGAAATAGCATACAGTGTCTGTTTGAGCAACGTTAAAGTGATTTAACCATTTAAACACCTCAACTTATGTATACCAAGTTGGTCTTTCTTACTTTTCACATATCTTAGTCACTTATTACTTTATATTTTACTTGAAAGGGAAAATATCAGTACACAATTATTAATTACTTTACCTGCATTTACTTGAAAAGGGAAATGCTGGTTTGCATTTATTAATTGTCAAGTTTGAATTTAATGAAAGAAAACATTTGACTGAAAAGTGTATTTTTGCAAAGTCATTTTAAATTATTTTAAATAAATTGTCACTATTTTGAAATTTCCTAATTTTCAGAATTTCTAAATTTCTCATTTAGATCTAATTACTTTAGGTATAAATCACCAACATTTTGCCTATTACCAAAATAGTTTAGACTCACACTGATTCATTATTTTATTGCGCTGCCTTTTCTCCTTCTTCCTGTTGTGGTTATTCGCATAGCCACTCTATTTTATTCATTTATCTCGTTATTTAATTTCTCTTTTCCTTTTTCATCCATTATCATTTCCTTACTTTTTCTTTCCTCCTGGTAGCCTAGCTTGGGAGCAACACACCTGAGCCTCCATAGGAGACAGTGCTATCTCACTACGAGTTTCAAAATAAATAAGAGACAAGCCTCTTGGACTAGATTTTTATTTTTGGGTGTTTAGTTGTCCATCAACTATCAATTCTATACTCGTAGTCAGACATAAAGGCTTCAGAGCCATTTGTGGACTGGATCTCCTTCCTTTTCTCCTTTTCCCCCACGTCTTCCCTGTTCTGTCCTGCTTTATTCCATCTTATTCTTCATATTTGTAGGGAACAAGCCTGGATGAACCATTGATTGTTTCTAAACAAAAGAGAAAGAAAAATCTCTCCCAGAGAAAAAAACCATTAGGCATTTGATTGGTAATCAAACCCTTCTTGTTCTCCATACTCTCCCTGCATTTGCAAACGTAATTCAAAATTTTGACCTTGTATCCATGTTCATTTAACAAAGACAAGTGTTGAGCAACCGCCGCCTTCAAAGCATCCCTGCAGAAAGCGTTCAGCCTGTAAGGTGTGTGGTGTCAATCCTGTCAGACTAAGAAAAGGTATCAGCATTATTATTTTCCTTTCTAAGATTAACAATAATACTGTCTACCTTTTGGAAACAGATTTTTGTTGATAGGAAGTATTTATCAGGAAAACATGTTTCTCCCTTTGAAGAATTATTATTCTTTTTTTAAATTGGTTTTAACCTTTTCTGTTTTCTCTCTCTTTCCCTTACCTAGTTGAGTGACAGTAGTCACTGAGCCTACCTTTCTATACTGTGACCAACACTTAGCCATCGCCAAACTTCACTTTTGGTGTACAATCACTGAAACGACACTTAGCTGTTCCACCACACATAGGCTTATATCCCACACAGATCTGTGTTAGTCACTTCTCCCAGCGTACCAACATGTCGCATAGCAAAACCGCATAGACAAGCTGGAAGTGAAAGTCCAGGACGACTTCAAGCGTCAGACCACTGAGTTCCTGAGAGAGCTGATGCACATTCAACGCTGCACAGACCAGCTCAAAGTGAAAGCTCAAGACAAACTCAAAGTGCTAGACGAAGTGGAGCAAGAAACAAAGAAACAAGTTAAGAAGCTCCAAGAAGCCCTTGCAGTCGCTGAACGTGACAAACAAGAACTAGAGACTGCACATAAACATCTGGTAAACCAACTCCAGTCTGCCGAACATCGACTAGAGAAAGCCAACGCTGATATTAAAGACAAGAATTTTAAAATCAATGCTCTGGAAGACCACCTTGAAAGGTAGAGCACTGAGATGGACCATCTGATCCGACAGCGAGACAACGGCAACGACGAGTGCTACGTGGTTAGAGGTGAACTCAAGCCTGCTTCCAAACAGCAACCAGAGCCAAGAAGGGAGAGAACTCCCTCAGCATCACTACTGCTGAGTAGAACAAAGTTCCCCTTTCAAGAACTGCTATACAACAGAAGAAGTGAATGGCCACAGCCCAGAACGTCACAGGCTTTCACCACAGAACTCTTCCCTGTCCAACCAAAGAGAGCTCATCCAAGCAGACTCTGAAGCTGCACAGGAGATGACTGTTAAAGACCTTGACAAGCTCGCTAAGAACATCACAAAGTTCAACCCAAACTCCACGGAGGGCCACAACATCCAGGCCTACCTCCAAGATATTGACTTCCGCCTAGAGGTTCTACCTCATATGACCGACAGAGACAGGTTCTACCTCCTCAGAGCTACATCCAGTCACGAAATACGATGCTTTCTAAAACGGCAACATACTCATGTAAAGCACAACTAGCAGCTCCTACGTGAGACATTGATTAAAGAATTTACAGGCCCAGAGTCTGAACACAGACTGCTAATCGCCTTGGAAACCAAACAAGGTCGACAAGAGACTTCACAAGTCTACTACAGCCGTTTTCGACAAGCCTACTTTGGTGCACATAATGAACCTCAAAGTGAAGAGGATGTGGACTTCAAAACTCTCTTTCTGAGAAACCTGCACCCTGGAGTAAGTCGTCATCTAGGCATCATGGCCTGCCCAGACACGATGACAATCCAACAGCTGCGTGACCTGACACACAAGGCCTACCTCAAACAAAAGATGGCCACAAAGAAAGGTTTGGAAACATCCACAGTTCCAACCTCTGTCAGCCAAGACCCAAGCCTTGCACCGGATGACACCCAGTGGCATGACCACACCACAGTCCATCATAAAGAGCACAGAGAACATGACTTCCATGACAGCTACCAAACCAACCGCTGGGAAAAGCCATGGGACCAGCCACACTTCTCAAGAAACCCAAAAGACACCAAAGGCCATCATCATCATCATCCAACAAAGTCAAGAGCATCTAACGTGGGTAATCGACGACGAAACCCACCTGGGTACCACTCAGTTAAGCACAACACTGAGCACGCCCAAGAACAAGACAGTTTCCCCTCAGAAGCCAAGGAAGAACTAATGAGGCAAATTAAAGTCTTCATGGAAAACAGGGTAAACATGGATGACAACAGAGACGAGTCATGCTCACTGACTAGCGATGGAGTGGAAGGCCATTGGTCATCCAGGACACCTTCACAATGAAGATGACGACCACCTGTTCTACAACAACACAGAAAAAAAGGGGTCTCTCACAGTCAACTACAGATGACAACATAGAGGTACCAGAAAACACCGTTCTGGTTACCCATCACTCAAGAAACCAACCAACAAGCTCCAAGCTCAGGAACCATGTTTGCTTTAGAGCAAACGCAGTAAGCACGGATGGTCAGCAAGTCTGACACAACCAGAAGGCACCACAAGAGGAATGCAACATAGGAGATTAAGTTTTGCACCACAGCTCAACACAGCCATGCTAAACTACCTCCCACCGGGTGCCAAATAACTTCCTGCCTTACTGGACTGACTCCCATCATGTCACAGACGATCCCTTTTCAAGGCAAAGATGGAACAAACCAATCTTCATCTAAGCCCATCAAAACTAAGCCAATAGTCATAGGGCAAGCCTTTAAGGAAAAGGGGGGAGCAAAACAGACTGAAACAGATCTGACCATACATTCACTACACCACTTACATACTCGCTAACATACAGTACCAGTTAACCACATCTACCATGGAAAACATTCAACAAACATGTTCTTCCCACAGGTAGAAACTAGCCTCAGAAACTAGTCACCAGATCATGATGAAAGATAAAATGGTCTCAACCTAATACAAGTTAGAAGAGAAGAAAACAAACAAAACAAATGTAATCACAGAATTTGGTCAACGAGGCACTGTACCCGACTAAAGTAAAGTAACAATTACCAAAATTTTACTACGCTACGTTAATGTGCTAACCACATTGAGGAAATTTAAAACTAAAACTTCTAAACTTGAAAACTGTTAGTACTCAATCTAATGCCCCGCACCAGTACAAGAGCGAGTCATCGAGGTTTTGTGTGACCACCATAAAAATTCCTCAAGACCCTAGCACTAAGTCCAGAAAAACCATGTTACGCATAAACTGCATCAAATCACTAAAACAGTGATTGTCAAACTTTCATTCAAACAACCTTCTACTTCTATATCATGTCATATAACCAATAGACGTGACCATTATGCATACGTATCACTCACAATTCATGCAATTGTATAAATGTTGAATGACTGATCGAAATTGTATCGTGTGTGGTACCTTTATGCTGGTACTCTCATAACTCAGGAAATGGTTTGATTGAATTTGGTCTCGAATGTTCGTGGTCTTATAAATGGAAATCATGTTACTCTCTGCTTAGAGCAGGAACGTAAGAGACCACAGAGATAGCGATTGATTTATGGTTAGGGGTGGAGGAAAAGACACCTCCGAATCAAACATGAAATTTAATTGGTCAGAACTCCTCCAGGAGGATGGCCAGATATCTGAGTTTAAAATCTCAGAACACGAAGAGTTCCGCCCCAATTGAGTCCAGTTGAGTGGCGTTCAGTTCGAGTTCCAGTGAAGTTCGACTTCAGTCATTCTGTTGAAGAAGGAGTTGAAGAACTCCAAGGACGAGCGTGGCAGACCAGTGAAAATTGCGAAAATCCCGACGAATCTCCAGCGAGCGCGCTTCAACTTCAAACAGCCACGAGATCTTCTCATCCAGCAGCTGACACGCCACGTGACTGGCTTCCCAAGACGCCCATCAAAGACACGACAAGGCCTTCCGCGAATCACAAAGAACCAGGAAACCCCTCTCCAGCCAGGACCGAAAGGGAATCCACGTTTAATGACGACACGCGCGACAACCGCAAGTAACCTCCAGATTCTAAACTGAACTGGTGCACTGATATCAAATTGAACAACCCCGCCTAAGCAACGATAGGAGGGTTAAGTCAAGATCTGTGGTTCATTCAGGTTATGTGTTATAAATGCAGATACTGCTAGAAACTTGGGACTTCATCCTTCTCTCTCTTAAAACTCAATCTTTCCTCACTTTCCTCCTTTCTGCAATGCTTGTGAATATGTGTGTTTGTTTGTTTGTTTTTGTTAGATACTAGTTTTACGTGTTAGAGTAATCAATAAAGCTTTAAAATTAAAGATAAGTGTTCTTGTGTTATGTGCTTACAAATTTTAATGTCTTGAACTGCTGATCTTAGTTACCTGGCTGTTAAATAGTGTTTCACTATTCTGTGGATATTAATATCCGCTGCAGAGTTGATCATTACGGCCCTTTCAAATGAACGCTGGACTGGTCATTTGCTCGGTCGTAATATAGACTCTTTCAAAAATTTCCTTTTAATAAATTAATTCATTAATTTGAGCTAAATAGACCTGTTCCCTTATACAGAGTCCCCTATTGGCATATTATTATATGTACCAGGGCTGGACTGGGGCTAAAATTCGGCCCTGGCAAACCCAGCCCATCCGGCCCATGAGTTCCCCGTTAATGTTTTTGCTGGGGTTAGGGCCTTAAATTGGAGTAAATAAATAAAACTAGGACAGGGACAAATAATGATATATATATTATTGAATTTACTGCAAATGCAGGTAACAATTTTAATATTGCACTTTTGTCACACAGAAATGCACTTGACAGTAAAGCATTGATTTAGAGCTAGGATGCAGTAAAGTAATTTACTGCTTTTAAATGCTGTCAACATTTACTCACTCTCATGTCATTCCAAACCTGTATGACTTTCTCTCTACCGTGAAACACAAAAAAAATATAAATTTTGAAGAATGTTGGCAACTGCTTGTTGGCACCCTTTTAGGCTACCATCAAATATTGTTTGAACAGAAAAACAGACTCAAATTACACAGAAATAAATTCATTTAGGTTTGTAATGACATTGGGGTGAGTAAACAATCAAATTTTTGGGTTGAACTACCCCTTTAAAAACAATAAAAAATGTCAAGAGTTGACACCTAATTTATTTAAGACACTGATATCTATCTTTCATGAGGTTCTCAATGAAATAACATTTAGTTAAATTTAATTAGTTCTATTACAAAGTTGATAAAAAATTTAAAGAGAAAAAAGCTTTTTCCTTAATTCATGGGATCCAAGCTTTAAAGCTGTTTTGTTGAATTATAATGGCATTTTAACTGAGTTTAACTGTAGGCCAGTTTCATCTAACTGTAAGATCATGGTAGTCACAGGTAAAACCATGCTCCTCATTACCATGGGTATGGTTTTAAAATATATAAACCATATATATTAAACTATTGAATTTGTAATAAAAAAAAATATTTTAAACATGTAGAAAATACGAAAACAGCCTCTATAAAAGTGATTTATATTTCGAAATATTTAATGCAAGTAATAATAGCAACGTTTTTAATAAATATGTTTCTTCCAAAACACCAATATTTCTTCACTTTTAGTAGCTGCCAGGTGAATTGTGGTTGCGCTAAAGTGACAAGTTTGTATTTGTGTGTATTGCCGTTTTCCACTTAACCTCGTCATGTATTTACATGCTGTTTTCAGCTAGATTCACAGAACCTGTAATGTTCCCATATAGCACACAATTGCATAAAACAAAATTCGGAGTCAAAGTGCCGCCCATCACTTCATAGAGCAGCAGGAAAACGCGTGTACGTTTGTCAACGGCAGCGCTGTCCGGATATTCGCCTTTTGCGGTTCCATGTGCTATGCCCTCAAATAATTTTTTATAAAAAATTTAAAAAGCGCCTAATATTGAGGGGAGGTCTCTCTCGCTTTGGCCTGTCAATTCAGAAGACAAACCAATGGGCCGCTGTCCCTGCATGATGGGCCAGTCAGTGGCAAAAAAAATAAAAAACTTTGTATCGGCCCCCAAGTGCGTCAGCCCACCGGGAAAATGCCCGGTATGCCAGATTACCAGTCCAACCCTGATATGTACTACATGTCTACCTGGATGACATATAGATTTTTTCCTCTTCTCTCCAGGAACATGTCCAGCACGTCAGACTAGTGCTCCAGAGGTTACTAGAGAATGGGCTTTTTGTCAAGGAGGAGAAATGCGCATTTCACGCACAGTCAGTTCCTTTTCTGGGTTATATCGTTTCGTCCGAGGGAATGCGCATGGATCCTGACAAAGTTAAGGCTGGGATGGATTGGCCAAGCCCAGATTCTCGTAAGGCCCTACAGAGGTTTCTGGGGTTCGCCAATTTCTATCGGCGTTTTATTCGCAACTTTAGCCAACTAGCCGCACCTCTGACCGCGTTGACCTCCTCTAGAACAGTGTTCAGGTGCTCTGGTGCAGCTGAGACTGCATTTTCCAAACTCAAGAGCTGTTTCGTTTTGGCTCCCATTCTCGTTATCCCTGATCCATCACGCCAGTTCGTGGTAGAGGTGGACGCATCAGAGGTGGGGGTAGGTGCAGTTCTTTCCCAGCGCTCTTCCTCGGATGACAAGATGCACCCTTGCACGTTTTTGTCTCATCGTTTGTCACCTGCCGAACGCAATTACGACATTGGTATCAGAGAATTGAACAGTTAAGCTTGCATTGGAGGAGTGGCGGCATTGGCTAGAACATCAAACCCGATGCTTTATCGCGCCTTTTTGACCATTCCTAACGTCCATCTACTCCCAAGTGCATTTTACCAGAGAGACTGAAGGTCTCCACACTCACATGGGAGGTCGAATCGAAGGTTAAATCAGCCTTAGAAGGGGTAACGCCTCCGCCTGGCTGACCACCGAGTCGTTTATTTGTGCCTGAGGGAGTTCGGTCCGACGTAGTCCGATGGGGTCACTGCTCCAATGTAGCTTGTCACCCAGGAGTTAATAGAACCAGGTTTCTGGTCAAGCAACGATTCTGGTGGCCAGGAATGGCTAGTGACGTCCGAGATTTTGTTTTGGCCTGTTCAGTTTGTGCCATGGGTAAGACGTCTAATCGCTCTCCCGATGGGTTACTCCAACCGCTGTCTGTTCCTTCGAGACCCTGGTCCCACATCGCTCTAGATTTTATTTCCGCCCTCCCGCCCTCCCAGGGCAAGACGGTTGTTTTGACCGTCGTGGACCGGTTCTCGCAAAATGGTTCATTTCATTCCCTTGCCTAAATTACCCTCTGCCAAGGAGAGACCACGCCTTTTCGCTTTACATGGCCTTCCGATGGACGTGGTTTCCGACAGGGGTCCCCAATTTGTGTCCAAATTTTGGCGGGAGTTTTGTAGATTACTGGGGGCAACGGTTAGTCTGTCTTCGGGTTTCCATCCCCAGAGTAATGGTCAGACTGAACGGGCCAACCAGGATCTTGAGAGAGGATTACGATGTTTGGTTTCCCAGAATCCTTCCTCCTGGAGCCAGCTAATCTCATGGATTGAGTACGCTCATAATTCTTTGCCAGTGCCTGTCACTGTTTAAGTGTAGTTTAGGGTACCAGCCACCAATTTTCCCAGTCTGGAACCCGAAGTCGCGGTTCCCTCTGCTCACGCCTTCGTCCAGAGGTGTCTTGACACATGGAGTAGAGCCTGTGATACTCTGCTCCAGGTGGGCAGACGCACCAAGGCCCAAGCCGATCGCCACTGGTCTAAGCCAGTCCCGTCTACATCGTGGGTCAAAAAGTGTGGCTTTCTTCTAAGAACATTCCTCTCCGTTCCGTGAGTAATAAACTGGCTCCCAAATTCATTGGCCCGTTTACTGTCACTAAAATCCATAGTCCAGTGGCAGTCCGCCTCAAACTACCTCCCACGTACCGGAGGATTCACCCTGCCTTCCATGTTTCCAAATTAAAACCCGTGTTTCATGCTCGTATTAATCCGCCTACTCCAGTTCCACCCCCGCAGCGTCTTGTAGACGAGGAACCAACTTATACGGTTAATCGTATTCTGGACTCTAGTCGGAGGGGACGCGGATTCCAGTACTTGGTGGACTGGGAGGGGTACGGTCCGGAGGAGAGAAGTTGGGTTCCTGCTAGGGACATACTGGATCACTCCCTTATTGATGATTACAATCGACAGGTAGGTCCTCCTGGGAGCTCCAGGAGGTGCTCTTAGGGGGAGGGGTACTGTCACGGTTCATCAATTCACTGTTTCCTTTTCTCTGTGTTTTGTGTGGTTGTGTTGAAGGCGTGGTCACTGATTACTGAGCACATCGTCTCCACCTGCTGCACTCATTAACCAGCCTTCTTATACATGCCTCTCACCCACACCTGTTGTCAGATCGTTGCAGGCTGTTTCCCGGTGTTGTCCGTGTGTGTTGTTCTCCTCTGGTTCCTGAGTGACTTCTCCGTTCTGGTTCCTGGATCATCGCTGATCTGTGTTGCCCGCTGCTTCCCTGCGTCACAGCCTTCCAGGACTGACCTGCCTGAGTTCGTATTTCCTGCAGTGGTTGCCTGTCTGCTTCACCTGGAATCTCCCTGACGATACTGCTGTTACTTCCTGCCTCTTGCCTTCATGTCATTGTAATCTAAGGACTATTGCTGTTATTTCTCGTAAAGAGCATGGAATAAAGAGTTTTCTGAGAACGCTATTGGATCCACCTGTCTCTCTTTCAGTTACGTGACACTTATAGCATACATTGCATATAAATGGGCTTTTAGTGCATTAGTCATAATTTAACACTTATTTATTCATGCTTAATTTGAACACTTAAGCATGAATAAATAAACTTTAAATATACTACAGCTTAATTATGTTAATTATGTTTTTTTTTTAAATATGCTTTTAGTGCATTGTTAATTTGGTACAATGACAATTTTGAGCATTCGGTTTTAAAATATACAACAAATATATTTTAAAGTAATGTTCAAATGTACTTTACAAATGTACACAAAATTTCATTTTAAGTATATTTTTAGAAAATTTACTAAAATACAATTATTTTAAAGTGTGTTAAAAGTTGTATCGTGAAAATATGATGCTAATATACTTTGTATATATTTAGAGATGGTACAATTTTTGTTAGTATATTTCCAATATACTGTTGGAAAAGAGAATATATTTGAAATACAATAAAGTATACTTTTTTCACCAGGGTACACCAACTGCAAAAATATAAAAAGCAAAAAGCAACATTACCAATATTACAATGAGTTCATGACTTCAGCAATATACAAACATAATCAGTTCACAACTACAACAATACACCAATATAAAAAAGTAGATTATAACTGCAACAATATAATAAACTGTTCAGAACTGCAACAATATAGCAATTTGTTATACAAATATGAATAAGGAAAATGTTTAAAATAATTAAACTGCCTCAAGAGAGGACCACTTATCAACAGATAAATTAGTCATCAACATATGAGTCATGAAAAAAATAAAATAATAATTAAACCACAAAAGTGGTTTTAATGTCTGTAACACTGGCAATAATTTTTGCATGGTGATGAAGGGAGATTTGCGTGTCAAATCTCCCTTCATCACCATGCAAAAAAGTTCCGAAAGTTTTTACTCCATCCATTCTTAGTCCGCAATTTTGTTAATCAATGAAAGAACCTTTGGACTGACTTCCAGTTGTTTTCTTGATGTGTTCTTTTCTACTTTTGATCCCTTCTCTCTGGGTTTATATTGAAAAGGCATCTGTCGAGAAAAAAAGGTGTGTATGTGAGGATGCGTGTGTGAGAGTGTGAGGATGCTTGTGAGAGTGTATGTGAGGATGTGTGTGTGTGAATTATGTGAGGATGCGTGTGTGAGAGTGTATGTGAGGATGCGTGTGTGAGAGTGTATGTGAGGATGCGTGTGTGAGAGTGTATGTGAGGATGCGTGTGTGAGAGTGTGAGGATGCTTGTGAGAGTGTGAGGATGCGTGTGTGAGAGTGTATGTGAGGATGCGTGTGTGAGAGTGTATGTGAGGATGCGTGTTTGAGAGTATGTGAGGATGTGTGTGTGAGAGTGTATGTGAGGATGCGTGTGTGTGAGTGTATGTGAGAATGCGTTTGTGAGAGTGTATGTGAGGATGCGTGTGTGAGAGTGTGAGGATAAGTGTGTGAGTGTGAGGATGCGTGTATGTGAGTGTATGTGAGGATTCGTGTGTTTGATTATGTGAGGATGCATGTGTGTGAGAGTGAGTGAATGGGAGGAGGCGTGTGTGTGAGTATGTGAGGATGCTTGTGAGAGTTAATGTGAGGATGCGTGTGTGAGTGTATGTGAGGATGCGTGTGTGAGTGTATGTGAGGATGCGTGTGAGAGCGTATGTAAGGATGCGTGTGAGTGTGTGAGGATGCATGTGAGAGTGTGTGAGGATGCATGTGTGAGAGTGTATGTGAGGATGCGTGTGTGAGAGTGTATGTGAGGATGCGTGTGTGAGTGTGAGGATGCGTGTGAGAGTGTATGTGAGGATGCATGTGTGAGAGTGTATGTGAGGATGCGTGTGTGAGAGTGTATGTGAGGATGCATGTGTGAGAGTGTATGTGAGGATGCGTGTGTGCGAGTTTATATGAGGATGCGTGTGTGAGAGTGTATGTGAGGATGCCTGTGTGAGAGAGTGAGGATGCGTTTGTGAGAGTGTGAGGATGCGTGTATGTGAGTGTATGTGAGGATGCGTGTGTGTGAGTGTATGTGAGGTTGTGTGTGTGTGAGTATGTGAGGATGCTTGTGAGAGTGTATGTGAGGATGCGTGTGTGAGTGTATGTGAGGATGCGTGTGTGAGAGTGTATGTGAGGATGCGTGTAAGTGAGTGTATGTTAGGATGCGTGTGTGAGTGTATGTGAGGATGCGTGTGTGAGAGTGTATGTGAGGATGCATGTGTGAGAGTGTATGTGAGGATGCGTGTGTGAGAGTGTATGTGAGGATGCGTGTGTGAGAGTGTATGTGAGGATGCGTGTGTGTGAGTTTATATGAGGATGCGTGTGTGAGAGTGTATGTGAGGATGCCTGTGTGAGAGAGTGAGGATGCATTTGTGAGAGTGTGAGGATGCGTGTATGTGAGTGTATGTGAGGATGCGTGTGAGAGTGTATGTGAGGATGGTGTGTGAGAGTGTATGTGAGGATGCGTGTGTGAGAGTGTATGTGAGGATGCGTGTGTGTGAGTGTATGTGAGGATGCGTGTGTGAGAGTGTATGTGAGGATGCGTGTGTGAGAGTGTGAGGATGCGTTTGTGAGAGTGTGAGGATGCGTGTATGTGAGTGTATGTGAGGATGCGTGTGTGTGAGTGTATGTGAGGATGCATGTGTGTGTGTGAGTGTATGTGAGGATGTGTGTGTGAGAGTGTATGTGAGGATGTGTGTGTGAGTGTATGTGAGGTTGCCTGTGTGTGAGTATGTGAGGATGCTTGTGAGAGAGTATGTGAGGATGAGTGTGTGTGTGTGAGTGTATGTGAGGATGCGTGTGTGAGAGTGTATGTGAGGATGCGTGTGTGAGAGTGTGAGGATGCGTTTGTGAGAGTGTGAGGATGCGTGTATGTGAGTGTATGTGAGGATGAGCGTGTGTGAGTGTATGTGAGGATGCATGTGTGTGTATGAGTGTATGTGAGGATGTGTGTGTGAGTGTATGTGAAGATACGTGAGAGTGAGTGTATGTGAGGATGCATGTCTGAGTGTATGTTATGATGCATGTCTGAGTGTATGTTAGGATGCGTGTCTGAGTGTATGTTAGGATGCGTGTCTGAGTGTATGTGAGGATGCGTGTGAGTGAGTGTATGTGAGGATGCGTGTGTGATAGTGTGAGGATGCGTGTGTGAGTGTATGTCAGGATGCGTGTGTGAGAGTGTATGTGAGGATGTGTGTGTGAGAGTGTGAGGATGCGTGTATGTGAGTGTATGTGAGGATGCATGTGTGTGAGTGTCCCTCACTAAATATTATCCCTGCTGGCTCTGAAACTGGCAAAGTTCTGAATTTTTGTTTACTGGTACGTAATGTCGTGATGCACTGGATTTCTGACGTTACTTTTTCCTTCCCCCTGACAGCAGCCTCTCTGTGTTCGAGGACCTCTTGATTTAAAAATTAAGCACTAAAGTTACAGCAAATAGCGTGGTTTACTCATCCTAAACAATAAACTGAAAGGAAGGTGGTTAACGTAATATTCCTCCTAAAAATCACACGTAAATTATCCCCTCGACCTTAAAAGTTAAGGTTCCTTTTGCTGACTAAATGTACAAATATTATCTTAACATTACATAAGTTAGCCTACCAACTGCAGTTGATGGTGTAACTTAAGTTAACGTTGTTAGTAAAAACTAACATTACATAACGTGCCCGTAACATTAACGTTACATGTTTATAAACAGCTCTAACCTCGGTTTACATGTCGTCAAGTGAACTAAAGCAGACTTCATTTGGCATTAACATGTAACTATAATACTTAGCTATTTTACCTGCACTGAACCCATGTGGCACTGTTGTTGTTGTTGTTGGAGGGTCAGGCTGATTAGCATCAGCCACTGTGGCCTGACAGGGTGCAGGTGCAGGTAAGGTCTCACAGGATTTTGAGGGATCTCGTTAATTCAGAAAAAAAGAGCAAAATAATATTTTTTTTTCATGAAGATTATTCTCATAATTCTGAGATAATTAACTCATTAATTCATAAAAACAGCGAACAAATTTTTTTTCAAGAAAAATGTATCTCATAATTCTGAGATAATTAACTAGTTAATTCAGAAAAACAGAGCAAAACATTTTTTTTTCCATTAAAAATTATATCGTAATTTTTCCCTCAGGTGAATGCAATACACTTCCATAGCAACACATTTTACAGCTTTCTTATTTTTTAAAAATAATTTTGTATTAAGGTATTGTTGCACTTCTGATTTTAGAATAAAATATAAAGGCTTTTTACCAATTTTTAAAAACATTTTTAAAGCATATAAAGCTGGGCATGATGTGAGCCTTAATAAAAGTACAGAAATCTGACCAAAAAAAAACAGGATAAGGAAAACTCCAAAACAAATTATAAAATGTTTCAACATGTAAACCACAAAATGTACAAAATATATCAATATCACAATTAAACCTGTTTACAAGATAATAATTATAGGGGTAATGTTTATAAATGAGTTTAAGAAAAATTTCTTTGATTTTATTTGTGATTCAATATTTATGAGGAAGTTTCCAGATTTTGATCCACAATAGACCATCAACATGACCATTCCAAAATGAAATACAAGCAGGACTGGAGACAATATCCCTTTGAAATAAAGACCGAATACAACGGTTATTATTCTTAATAGGAGAGAAAGAGAGAAACAGATACGACCAACTTCAGTGTCAGCAGGATCCAATGAGTATGGAGATGGCTAAGGACAGGCATTTTTAAGAAGCAGTTTTAGACCAGAGGGAACAGCATCCATAGCCACAGCATAATCTTTAGGAGTGACTGGAATACTATATTTAGAAAGAAATTCAGAATAGGTCAGCATAAGACCTTCACGGTTATAGAGTTGGCTAACATAAACTATATTGTTACAAAACCAGTACTCAAGAAATAAAGATTTAGATTTATACAGAATGTATTTATTATTACAGATAAAACACTTGTTTGGAGAGAAATTGTGTTTATAGATTAATTTCCAAGAAAGAAGCATCTGTTTGTGAAAATTAGATAGTTTTAAAGGAAGTTTTGTAATGCTGTAGGTGTCACATGCCTGTCCTGTCTTGTGTGCACATGTGGGTTTGTTAGTGTGGCCATGTGCCTCTGTCATTGTCAGATCCCACCCCCTTGTTATCTCGTTATTGGTTAATTTGCCCCACCTGTGTTTGCCTCACTCCCTGCTTGATTTCTCCCCTTTATAAGCTCCTGTGTGTTTGCAGTCCTTGTCGGATCGTTGTCTTGTCTACGTCTCCCAGTTCCCCGTGTCGGTATGTTCATGTTTTTTCTAGTTTATGTATTTTTCCCCCTCGTGGGTTTTGTTTTGTAGTTTGTTTGTTTTATTTTATAATAAAATTCTATTTCTGCACTTGAGTCCTCGCACCTGTTTGTCCCTTGTATGTTAACGTGACAGTAGGCTAGTCACAGAGTAAAAGGAATTGAAGACCACCAACTTGTGAGAAGATAAAGTAAGGTAGCCTATAATGTTCCAGATAGATGTTGTTTTTTTAAGTAATTGCTTAATCCAGGTCTCTTTGAGGAAATGTTAGATCTGTTTAAGACAACCTGACTTCACCTCCTGCGCAACCCAAGTCTCACTCGCAGCAGCGCACTGAAATATCCCGAACGAACGAAGGGAAAACCAAATGAGGCGAAGGATGAAATACACGCCAAGTCGAAGAGAGACATAATAAGAGCAGGAAGAAAAGCATAACTTCTGGAGGACACACTTTTACCCACAAAATGATGGAAATAAGTTGTACAATAAGAAGCAGGAAGAATTTGTGAAATGAGCTGGAGTCGCACCTGAAGTGTTGGGGTATGACATGATGTTGTACATTTATGTGGATGTGGCGAGGGGGGCGTGGTTTCGCGAGGTCTGCACGAACGGAGGAGGCCGGGAGACGAGCGGTAAGAAAGTAGGTCAAGTGCATGATGATAAACACCTGTGTCTGATTGCAGTGATTGGCGCGGAGAGACCGCTTAAAAGCCCGGCCGGAAGCAGAGAGAGAGACGCTGAGGACTCGTGAGAGAGAGAGCCACTGGAACTGTGACTTGAGAGGAAGCTGTTGTTAAACGGAGGAGGATACAAGTTTTGGAGTGATTGATATGAGTGCGCAAGGCGCCCGTTTATGTTTATAACTGAGTTGAAAATAAAGTCTCACGAGTTCCAGCATTTCGCCGACCCTGCCTTCTTCCTTTCCACCCACACATCTGAACCTCATCACAGTGGATGTAGACCTTTTTTATCGTATGTGTATCAACCGATAGATTTTTGTCTGGAGAAATGGGTTCCTCAGGCATCTAACTGCTTGACGGCTCAAGTTGCCCGAGCTTACACAACTTTTAACTAAGCAGCCTAATGGTAGACAGTTGACAAAAATATTTTGCCAATATTATATTTTTCAGAAGTCAAAAATCAGATCAAGATAATCTTTCCACCATCTTATTCAATTATTCTTATTCATGAGTCATTTATCAAGTCACACATTTTTTATTTTAGAACTTCTGTAAATAAACTAACTAACATTTGTAATTCTTTTTCTAACTTCGCTCGGTGTTTTACTATGGGGAATCTCTTTAGGCGTGACCAACTACGGAAGCTCCAATGACACCACGTCTGTCTTGACAGACAGGTTGACCTAAGATCAGGCTCCGCATCCACCTATATCACTCAGGTCAACCCCTCACGAAGTCATTTGCACTTTCTTCCCGTGAGGGACTACAACAAGCTCTCTCAGCACGTCCGACTTCGTTGCTGATTTCGCTGAACTGTTCAACAGGCGGACCGTTATTGGATTACGCCACCGAACGCGACATCAGTGGATTGGACTGTGTTGAGCGACATCGAAAACTCTGAATAGTGTCCGCGTCAAGGCGAGCTATTCTCTTCAGACTATCGCGTACTTAACTACGGCGGTAGGTTTTTTCAGTGATGTCAAATCATCTTGTTGGGCTTTTCGCGTTGAGGCGAGCCGTTTGAAAGGGCTAATTACCCTACTTTACGAATCCCCGGATATGCCTCCTCTGTTCGATGGCCTTCTCGCACACGAAGAGGAAGAGCAGGGGGACGAGGACGCAGAGGGCGATGCTAACTCTGACCTCCTCGACTTGGACATGGACGACGAGGAGGAAGATGACAACTCTCCCTTCCCTGCTCAACAGTCTAGACCTCCGAGCGCGACTGAATCGGGTTCTCAGGCTGACAGTAACCTACACGAGGTGTGCAAACGAGCCGCGGCTAAACTGGGCCTAGCTTGGCCCACAGCACAGGACGCCGAAGGAGCAAGGAGGGACCTTTACGACGGGAAAAGGCTGCCGCCTGCTCAACCCACGGCGAGACAACTACTGCCCGCCGTGCCGGCATGCATGAAAGAAATGTCTTGCCATTGGAGTAACCCCTTTAAGAATAAGCTCCCGGCCAAGGGATGCTCTAAGCTGGAGATTCAATGGATGGTGGAGCTGCCGTTGGCCGGACTCCCAGCGGTAGAGTCTTGGATACAGCGGTAGACAGCTGGATACAGGGGTGCCGAACCCAGCACTATGGGACGAAATATGTGTGGTGAACGATCTAATTCTCCGCTCTTCCCGCGGTGTGGTTCAAGGTTGTGGCCGTGTGATGGGCCTGGCCGTGTCAGGTGAGAGAGCGTTATGGCTGAACCTGTCAGGATTGAGCGACGCTCAGAAAGCGGAGGCGATGGACGCAGCGTTCGACCCAACTAAGGGCCTGTTCGGACCAGCTCTCGAGAACATGAGAGAAACCACCTCAAGAGGATGAAGCTTTTAACCTCTGTTTACCACAGAAAGCAAACACCGCGACCACGCTCTCAACCAGCGCGGCAGGGCTTTGTTGCAGCCGCTGCAGTGAGAGGGAGACAGATAGGGGCCAGGAATGTGAGACCCACTCTCGGCAGACAACAATCTGGCCATCGTCCAAGGTCGGAGGGCTCCGGACCATGGGGTAAGCATTAATTTGCGGCTGCGGCGGCCAGGAACCGCCCACCCCACCCCGAGGACCGGAAGAAGAAGTGTGCGACCTGACACGCGAATGTTCCCCTGCACTACTCTCTCCGCCCGCAAAGAGAAGAAAGGGGCCCAACCCTGTTGTTCTGAGTTCAGTAAGGGCTCTCGCTGTAAGTTACCCAGTTCAAAAACAGGGAGAAAATGTTCAACAGTGTCACCAAGTACTCACTCAGTGTTCTCAAACAAACAAATAAATGTTTCTCTATCGCAGCCGGGCAGTTAGCCGAGGGCGATAGATTGCATAGAAATCCAAAAATTAAAACGCGTCTCTCTAGCTTCACCACTGGAGGGAGCGCACTCTTCTCTAAAGGGGGTCAGCGCAGTGACGATAATGACATCATCAACACGCGCCCGCGAGGGAGAACTGTACAAAGGACCCCTCTCGGCTCACATACTCAGTTGGCGCACATGCGCAGCTCATCCGTGGGTGGGCTCATCCGTGGGAAGAGCCATAAACACAATTTCACGGGGATACAGTCTTCAAATTGCCATGAAACCACCCAGATTCAATGGCATTATAGTCTCAGTGGCCGAGGGAGAAGCAGCTCGAGTCCTGACGGCCGAGATAGACACTCTTTTAGACCAACGAGCCGGAAGTGAGCTGTCAGTGTTTTTACTCCCGTTACTTCGTGATCCCAAAGAAAGGGAGCACATCCCTGCGTTCAATTTTGGATCTCCGTGTGCTAAACAAGCACCTACGGAAGTATTCATTCAAGATGTTGACAAACAAAACACTTTGTCGACCTATCCGCCAGAACGACTGGCTTGTGACGATCGATCTGTCATACGCGTATTTTCACATAGATGTTTATCCGTCTCACAGAAAATATCTCAGGTTTGCATACCGAAACACAGTGTACGAGTTTCAAACCATTCAATTTGGTCTGTCCTTAGCACCAAGAGTTTTCAGCAAATGTGTGGAAGCAACGCTATTTCCGCTGAGAAACAAAGGAATAAGAATATTGTCATACATAGACGATTATCTGATTTGCCCCTCATCGAAAGAACAAGCGATCAGGGACACAGACATGGTATTAGTGCATCTCGACAGCTTGGGATTCAGAATAAACATGAAAAAGAGCCGCTTAGAGCCAGCTCAGGACACAGAATATCTGGGGCTCAGTATAAACTCCCTCTCTTATCAGGTCACTCTGACAGAGGGGAGGATCATGTCCTTCATGCAGTGTCTCTCCCGTTTTCAGACGGGGAAAACTGTTCCGTTCAGACTGTGCCTACGAATGCTGGGTTTAATGGCCTCAGTGATTTCAGTAGTACATCTAGGGCTACTAATGATGAGAGACTTTCAGCGCTGGGTCGCGCATCTGCGCCTGTGTTCTCAGCGACATCTGGGTCGACCGGTGAAAATAACGCATGTGTGCGTCAGAGCGCTCAAACATTGGAGAAGCCCTGAGACTCTCAGAAAGGGGATCCCCTTGGGGGCGGTGTCAGCGAGGGTCACTATAACGACGGATGCGTCATTAAAAGGCTGGGGAGCAACTCTGATGCGCAGAGCGGTGAATGGTGTGTGGCCTCAACATCTGATTCACAAGCACATAAATTACTTGGAACTGCTGGCAGTGTTTCTAGCGCTAAAACATTTTTTTGAGCTACATAAAGAGCCAGCATGTTTTAGTGAAAACAGACAATTCTACAGTGGTCGCTTATATCAACCGACAGGGAGGCACACGCTCGCTTCAACTGCACCAGTTAGCGAAAAGATGATCGTGTGGTGCAACACGAGGCTTTTATCCATCAGGGCAACCCATGTTCCAGGGATCTTGAACAGAGGGGCAGATTTGTTGTCCAGGGGAAATCCTCTGTACGGGGAGTGGAAGCTTCATCCCCAGGTAGTGTAGCAGATATGGCAGAAGTACAGTCAGGCTGTCGTAGATCTCTTCGCCTCGCAGGAAAACGCTCAATGTCCTCTGTATTTCTCTCTGGTGGACGGAAATGCACCATTGGGTGTGGATGCTTTAGCCCACCCATGGCCGAACGTTCTGCTGTATGCATTCCCTCCTCTGAGCCTGATTTCACCCACTCTAGCCAGGGTGAGGGAAATGGGTTTATCACTGATACTAATAGCTCCACGGTAGCCAAGATAATTCAACTACTGTCAGGTCAGCCGTGGCCCCTCCCTCCCCGGAGGGACCTCCTGTAACAAGCAGGAGGGGAAATCTACCATCCTTACCCGGACAGAATAGCTTGCTGGGCTTGGCCCGTGAGAGGTGGAATTTGAGTGCGGCAGGTTTACCTCCATCTGTCATTCACATGATACAGAGTGCCAGCGCCTCTTCCACTCGCTCACTTTATAGTAATAAATGGCGAGTCTTTGAAGAATGGTGTGGAAGGAGTAATATTGTCCCTTTTCAATGCTCAGTGAGGGACATATTATGTTTTCTCCAGGATCTGTTGGATAAAGGGAAGGCTTTTTTGACAGTGAAGGTATATTTAGCTGCCGTTTCCGCTTGTCATGTTGGTTTTGGTGACAAGACGGCAGGTCAACACCCTTTAATATGTCGTTTTATGAAAGGGGCACAGCATAAGAGGCCAGTGGCCAGGAGGATGGTCTCGTTGTGGGATTTGTCCATTTGTGTTAGAGGCCCTATCTCAACATCCTTTTGAGCTGTTAGAAGCCATAGGGTTGAAGTTTCTCTCTCTTATGACAGCACTGTTGTTAGCGCTGGTGACAGCTAAGCGTGTGAGCGACTTACAGGCCATGTCTATCAGCCCGTCTTGTTTACAGTTTGCTCCAAGGCTCACAAGGGTTTCCTTTCGCCCTAACCCTGCTTTTGTACCTAAAGTAGTGGACTCATCTTATAGATGTCCAACTATAGAACTTACAGCTTTCCACCCTCCTCCGTTCTCTTCGCCAGAGGAGAAGAGATTAAATTCTTTATGTCCGGTACGGGCGCTTCATAGGTACATGGAAAGAACAGCAGGATTCAGAAAGAATGACCAGCTTTTTGTATCTTGGGCTACTCCTCACAAAGGGAAGCCGTTGTCACGTCAACGGCTGTCCCATTGGATTGTAGAAGCTATATCTCTAGCTTATGAATGTAGAGGTTCTCAACCTCCTGAGGGCTTAAGGGCCCACTCCACTAGGGGCATGGCTACATCATGGGCCTTACTTAAGGGAGTTTCAGTTCAGGAGATATGTGCAGCAGCAAGTTGGGCTCACACATTTGTGTGGTTTTATAGACTAGATGTGTCTGAGCCATCCTTAGCTCATGCAGTGCTAGGGGCAAGCAGACTGTGACATGTTTGATTAAGCATAGCATATGTTGTGCAATCCAGGAGTGGTCTATATCTCCCATAGTGAAACACAGAGCGAAGTTAGAAAAAGAACGATGGGTTACTTAACGTAATCCCGGGTTCTTTGATAACAGAGTGAGGTGTTTCACCAACACTTCCCTTCTCGCACAGGACGGGAAGAAATCTCTCTATAATGACTTCGTGATGGGTTGGCCTGAGTGATATAGGTGGAGGCGGAGCCTGATCTCAGGTCAACCTGTCTGTCAAGACAGACGTGGTGTCATTGGAGCTTCCGTAGTTGGTCACGCCCAAAGCGATTCCCCATAGTGAAACACCTCACTCTGTTATCAAAGAACCCGGGATTAAGTTAAGTAACCCATCATTTTTATTTTATTTTGTATTGCAGCCCGACAACATTGCATAAACTTCAAACCACAGGAATTTAGAGCAATCATTATACAGGGATGGATAGCCTATTTTGTGTCTGGTGGACATTTGTACAATGTGGCGGTCAACCAAAGCTTCAGTGTCTAATTGGCTGGAGGAATGTTTTCTGTGTGGATTCTGGAAACAGTCATAACAAAAGTCATAAATCTATAAATGTCCCATAAAACGCTTCGGTCAGAATACCGAGCCTTAATGGGTCAGATGTATTTACACAGCAAGAAGCCCAGCCTGTAGGGCAGGAACCTCTAAATTATAAAACCTGATAAAAGTGGACGGTGAGGCCCAGCCTGCCGCCGCACAGATATCATTCAAAGAAATGCCAGTAGACCAAGCCCACGAAGAGGCCATGCCTCTAGTCGAATGGGCTTTGACGCCTAAAGGGCAGCTGAGATTTTTAGACTCATAAGCCAGTGAGATAGCATCCACTATCCAACGTGACAAGGTCTGCTTTGAAACCGCGCACCCGCAGCACACAAAGAGCTGTTCAGTGTGCCTGAAAACAGCAGAACGCTCTATGTAAATTCTCAGCGCTCTGACAGGACAGAGCAAATTAGCATCCTCTTCATCTAACGATGATGAAAGTGCTGAAAGTGAAATGACCTGTGCTCTGAACGGAGTTGAAAGCACTTTAGGTACGTATCCATGCCTTGGTTTGAGGACGACTTTAGAATCGTTTGGCCCAAATTCCAGACAAGAGGCGCTCACAGAGAGCGCGTGCAGATCACCCACCCGCTTAACTGATGCAATCGCCAGCAGAAAAGCGGTCTTTAGTGACAGGAGCTTTAAGCTCACCAAATGCAGAGGCTCGAATTTAGAACCTTTCATGGCATCCAGGACCGTAGACAAGTCCCATATAGGAACTGAAGGGGGGCGAGGTGGGTGAAGCCTTCTAGCCCTTTAAGGAAGCGCACGATAAGATCGTTCTTTCCCAGTGACAGTCCGTTCACTTGAATGTGGTGCGCTGCTATAGCGGCCACATAAACTTTGAGCGTGGAGGGGAACGACCGCGTCCAACAGCTCTTGTAAAAAATGAGCACCTCTGACACTTCACAATTGTGTGGGGTCAGGGTCCGTGTTTTACACCAGTCTGAAAAGACTGCCCATTTGCCTGAATAGAGCCGCCTGGTCGGGGCTCTAGCTTCAGCAATAGTGTTTAATACATTTTCAGAGAGGTTCTCATGTACCCGTTGATGGGCCAGACATGAAGCGCCCATAGATCGGGACGGGATGCCAGATCTGCCGTTTCGCCTGCATGAGGAGGTCTCTCCTCAGCGGAATCGCCACGGAGCAGTATCTGACATCTGACTTAGCAGTGAGAACCATGGTTGATTTCTCCAAAGCGGGGCTATTAAAAGCACAGCGCAGTTGCTCTCCCAGATCCTCTCTATAACCTGAGGTAACATTGAGACTGGGGGAAAAGCATAAAGAGGAAGATTGGGCCATTCGTGGGCCAACGATCCTTGTGCTTGGAGAAATATGTTAGGCATTGAGCATTGTCTTGTGAGGCGAAAAGATCCACTTTTGCCTCTCCAAACCTGCCCCAAATTGTCTGAATTGTGTGTGGGTGAAGAGACCACTCTGCTGGGGACACTTTGTCCCTGGACAGCATGTCCGGACCCAAATTCAGAATGCCTGGCACATGAGTCGCCCTCAGCGAACTCAGGTTGCGCTCTGCCCATATTAGGAGTTTTTCCGCCATTGCGTGCAGATTGAAAGATCTTAGACCGCCCTGGCGATTTATATAAGATTGCTCCCTGATCGATTGCTCCAGTCTACCTACTGCTGCTACTGCATGCGTCAGTGTTTGTAGCTCTGTATAGCTGCGTTTGAATCTCTATTTGATATATTTTCTTTGTTATCTATACTGCTAAAAATAACTTACTCATCACCATATATTGTTTAATATAGCCTATCAAGTTAAATTTGACATCACTAGCTTTTAATCTAAATCACTACCACGTGTTAGCTTTTCGCTAGCCTGGTAGCTTTCCATCCCGGCACCCGGGTCTCCTGTTTTCTGAGTTCATTAGACAACTGTGGTGAGTTGGATTATTAAATAGACTCCATCAAACAAAGTAAGTGGAGTAAGTTGTGTGGTAAGTTTTGGATTCATCAACAAATACGGTAAGCCATGTCTTCTTCTCCTGTCATTGTCACTTGCACTGCATGCTACATGTTTAGCATATCTATCTCCGTTGGCGAACAGGGCTTCACATGTGTTAAATGTAAGGAATTAATCAGGCTGACGGAGAAGATTTCAGATTTAGAGACACGCATCCAGACTTTATGTGAGAGTAGTGAGAATGGTACAGCTTTAGATACTCTTTTGGATGCGACTAGCTTAGTGAACACTCATTGTTTGGTTCGGCTGAGCCCCGCAGCAGGGCAATTGGGTGACTGTGAGACAGCATAGTCGCGGATCTAAAACCACTCTTCCGTTCGATTAGAACATCAAACAGGTTCTCCCCACTCAGTGATGCACCCACTGAGGATCCTGTTGAAAGTGCCCTAGTTATTGGCGATTCTATTACACGGAACGTGAAAATAGAGACACCAGCCACCATAGTCACATGTTTACCGAGCCAGAGCGCCTGACATCAAAGCAAATTTAAAAGTGCTGGCTAAAGCTAATCGTAAATTCTCTAAGATTATTATTCACGCCGGCACTAATGATGTTCGACCGTCAGTCGGAGATCACCAAAATTAACATTAAAGAGGTGTGTAAACTCGCAAGTACGATGTCACCGCAGTCTGTTTATCTGGCCCTCCTGTTAAAAGGAGTGATGAAATAGTTAGCAGATTATCATCACTCAATGGCTGGTTGTCTAAGTGGTGTCCAAAATAACATAGGGTTCATAGACAATTGGAAAAGTTTTTGGGGCAGACCCGACCTGTTGAAGATAGACGGCATTCATCCTACCCGGGCTGGTGCTGCTCTTCTCTCTAGTAATTTGGCACATAGTCTTAGAGCTAAACCTTGACTCACTGGGGCCCAGGTCAGGAAGCAGACAAACTGGCTAAACCAACCGTCTGCTAGCTGTCTCACGTCACCAGAGTCAGCTAAATCCCAGCACATAGAGACGCTTTCACCTAGATATTATCACATAGAGACTGTGTCTGTTCCCGAATCAGTAAATACAAAAACCATCAAAACCATTCAACAGTAAAAATTTAATTGATGTCCAACAAATAAACAACAGATATAATAACGGATGAACAATTGATAAATCTCGGGTTGCTGAATATTCGATCCCTTTCGCCAAAAACGCTTATTGTTAATGATATGATTATAGATCATAACCTAGATGTGCTGTGTTTGACAGAAACCTGGCTAAAACCTGACTACATTACTTTAAATGAGTCCACTCCCCAAGATTATTGTTATAAACACGAGCCGCGTCTGAAAGGAAAAGGGGAGGTGTTGCTGTAATTTATAATGATAACTTCAGTATTACTCAGAAGTCTAGTTTCAAATATAATTCCTTTGAAGTTTTGGTGCTTTATGTAACATTGTGTAGTGTAAATGATAAATCCCGTTTGACATTTGTGTTGGCTACTGTATACAGGCCACCAGGGCACAATACAGACTTTATCAAAGAATTTGCTGGTTTTCTATCAGAGTCAGTACTGGCTGCAGATAAAGTACTAATTGTTGGTGATTTTAATATCCATGTTGACAATGAAAAGACGCATTGGGATTGGCATTTAAAGACATTATAAACTCTATTGGAGTTAGACAACACGTATCTGGACCCACTCATCGCCTTAATCATACTTTAGATCTAATACTGTCACATGGACTAAATGTTGATACCATTAAAATCCTGCAGCAGAGCGATGACATCTCAGATCATTACCTAATATCATGTATACTTAATATAGCTAAGGCTGCAAAGCCATCCTCGCTTCAAATATGGCAGGACTATAACCGCTGCGACTAAAGATTGCTTTATACATAATCTTCCTCATCAGTTCCATCTCCTCAGAATTACAGATAGCCAAGAGGAACTTGATGTTGCAACAGAAACTACTGACTCTCTCTTTACTAGCACTTTAGACATAGTTGCTCCTCGGCGCTTAAAGAAGATTAAAGCAAATAATCCAACGGTGGTACAACGAGCACACTCGGCCCTTAAAACAGCAGCCAGAAAAATGGAGCGCAGCTGGAAGAAAACAAAACTGGAGGTTTTTGCAATTTGTGGAAAGAGAGCATGATTGCATACAGAAAGGCCATAAAAACTGCTAGATCTGCTTATTTCTCAACTCTTTTAGAAGAAAACAAACACAACCCTAGGTATTTGATACAGTGGCTAAATTAACAAAGGATAAAGCTTCAACTTCTGACGTTTGTAAACAACACAGCAGTAATGACTTTATGAACTTCTTTACTAGTAAGATTGATAACATTAGGAATAAAATTATAACCATGCAGCCGCCTACTACAGTATCACTTCAGACAGAACATTGTAGTCTCACTGAGGAAAAATTACACTCATTCACTGCTATAGGAGGAGAAGAATTGGCTAAACTTGTCAAATCATCAAAATCAACAACATGTATGCTTGACCCTATACCGACTAGGCTATTAAAAGGCTTCCAGAGGTCATAGATCCTCTGCTTAATAATATTAATTCATCCTTGACATTAGGATATGTTCCAAAACTTTTAAGTTGGCTGTAATTAAACCACTTATTAAAAAACAACTTGATCCTAAAGAATTAGTCAATTACAGACCAATCTCGAATCTACCGTTTCTATCAAAAATATTAGAAAAGGCAGTGTCTTCACAATTATGTTCCTTTTAGAAAGAAATTGTATATGTGAGGATTTCCAGTCAGGATTTAGACCGTATCATAGTACTGAGACTGCTCTAATTAGAGTTACAAATGATTTACTCTTATCATCTGATCGTGGTTGTATCTCTCTATTAGTGTTACTCGATCTTAGCGCTGCATTCGATACTATCGATCACAATATTCTTTTGAATAGACTCGAAAATTATGTTGGCATTAGTGGAACTGCATTGGCATGGTTTAAATCTTACTTATCTGACCGTTATCAGTTTGTAGCAGTAAATGAAGAGATGTCACACCGATCACAAGTTCAGTATGGAGTACCGCAAGGCTCAGTGTTAGGACCGTTGCTTTTCACCCTGTATATGCTACCACTGGGAGATATCATTAGGAAGCATGGCGTTAGTTTTCATTGTTATGCTGATGATACTCAGCTCTATATTTCTTCACACCCTGACGAAACTTACCAATTCACAAGATTAACGGAATGCATAGCTGATATTAAAAATTGGATGAATAGTAATTTCCTGCAACTTAATTCAGATAAAACTGAATTTTTAATTATTGGACAGAAAAGCTCCACAAGTAGTGCCCTAGAATACTGTCTAACCCTCGATGGCTGCTCTGTCAAGTCCTCGTCAGTGAGGAACCTGGGTGTGCTCTTTGATACCAATCTTTCATTTGAAAGCCACGTTTCTAGCATCTGTAAAACTGCATTCTACCATCTTAAAAATATATCTAAATTACGTCACATGCTTTCAATGCAAAATGCTGAACAACTAGTACATGCGTTCATGAGCTCAAGGCTAGATTATTGTAATGCTCTACTGGGTGGTTGCCCTGCTCGCCTAATAAATAAACTCCAGCTGGTCCAAAACGCAGCAGCTCGAGTTCTTACTAGAACCAGGAAGTACGATCATATTAGTCCAGTTCTGTCAACACTGCACTGGCTCCCTATTAAACATCATCAATTTTAAAATCTTGCTTATTACTTATAAAGCAATAAATGGTTTAGCTCCCAGTACTTAAGCGAGCTCTTACGCAATATACTCCATCACGTCAATTGCGGTCTCTAAACTCTGGCCAGTTGAAAATACCTAGAATATCTAAATCAACTGCGGTCGATCCTTTTCCTATTTAGCACCTAAACTCTGGAACAGTCTTCCTAGCATTGTTCGGGAAGCAGACACACTCTGTCAGTTTAAATCTAGACTAAAAACACATCTCTTTACTATGGCATACACATAGAACATTTTTAACTTTCTTTATTCAAATCAAATGACTGATTGTTAGGCTGCATTAACTAGGTCAGCCGGAACCGAACACTTCCCATAACACCTGATGTACTCGTTACATCATAAAAAGAGTGGCATCCACACTAATGTTAGTCTCTCTGTTTATCCCGAGGTTTACTGCAGTCGGCCGGATCCAGGCCGTGTCCGGATCGGATGGTGGACCTGCATCTGGACATGACCAGCTCATCCTGGAGTGTCTGCTGAGACCGTGTCCATTAGTGTCTCCTCTGAATTCGCCTCACCGGGCGTGATCCTCAATTAACCCGTCTCGGCGCAATAACTCCGATCTTTCAAGTATTCATATTCTTGTGTAATCGACGCCATCCTAAATGAGCCCGTCTCTCGTCATACCCAAAATTTCGAATATTCCTATCTAATATGATTTAAGACCTGCAAGGTTGCCAGAGTAATAATTATACACTGTTAATAATAGGCCAGAGGAGAACTGGCACCCCGACTGAGTCTGGTTTCTCCCAAGGTTTATTTTTCTCCATCATGCCCTGATGGAGTTTTGGTTCCTTGCCACTGTCGCCTTTGGCTTGGCTTGCTCAGTTGGGGACACTCAAATTATGATCCAAGTTACTCAACTAAATATACAAATAGAATTTATTAATTTGGTCATATATAATTCTATAAACTATCCAAATTAAACTAGCCAAATCAAATTTTGTTGCAATGTTGTCCTGTTTAACACTGTGAAGCTGCTTTGAAACAATCGTCATTGTAAAAGCGCTATATAAATAAAGTTGATTGATTGATTGATATAAGCTACCACCGACCTGCTGTCCGTTCGGACTAGGACGTGGTGGTGCTTTATGTACGGAAGGAAAGCTCTTAGCGATAACGTGACAGCTTTCATCTCTAGACAGTTTATGTGAAGGCTCTTTTCCGAGTCTGACCAGAGACCGGAGACTGGCCTGCCCTCGTGAAGGGCTCCCCAACCTAGGTTGGATGCATCTGTCGAGATAACCTTCCACTTCGTAACAGTGCCCAAGCTCACTCCCGTCTGATACCAGACAGGATTTTTCCAAGGAGCCAGAGCCAAAACACAGCTGTGATCTACCTTGATTCGTAATCGGCCCGAGAGCCATGCGTGAGCTGGAACGCGGCGATTCAGCCAGCGCTGTAATGGGCGCATGTGTAACAGACCAAGTCTGAGAACTGGGGCCGCCATGAGACCCAACATCCTCTGAAAGTGTTTGAGAGGAGTGAGTGCACGGACCTGAGGGAAACCACTCGGTTCTGAACAGAGAGCGCGCGCTGTGGCGTCAGCAGCGCGTTCATCTGCAGTGAGTCCGATACTGTTCCCAGAAACGAAATGTTCTGTGTGGGAGACAATGAGCTCTTTGCCACGTTGATTCTGAGGCCCAAACATTTCAAATGGTTGAGAAGCCAAGATCTGTGGTTTAATAACTGTATCTCTGACTGAGCTATTATGAGCCAGTCGTCGAGATAATTGAGAATTCTCATTCCCGAAGCCTCAGCGGGGTTAGCGCGCTTCCATGCACTTCGTACGTGCGGGGCAGAGATAGACCAAAGGGTAGCACCCTGTATTGGTATACTTTCCTCGAATCTCAAGAATGGCCTGTGATGAGGGGCTATCTGTATGTGGAAATAGGCATCCTCTAGATCCACAGTGAAAAACCAATCTCCCGGCGAACGCGGCGCGAGGATTTGTTTCATTCTGAACGGGCGCTTCATAAGGGCTTTGTTCAGGTGTCTGAGGTCTAGGATGGGTCTGAGACCACCGTCCTTTTTTGGTACAAGGAAGTAGCGACTGTAAAAGCCCGACTCGCTCTGTGAGGTTGCACGGCTTCCACCGCCCCTTTTATTAACAGTTTTGATATCTCGGTTCGAAGCACGTGACTTGTGTCGCTTCTCACCGTTGTCTCCTCCACGGCGCGAAAGCGCGGTGGTCTGCGAGCAAACTGTAGCGAGTAATCTTGTTTTATTATGTTCAACACCCATTTTGAAATGCCGGGGATGGCCTGCCAGGCCTCGGCCTTCGAAGACAGGGGCTGGATTAATTTGTGGGTCGAGTCGCTGAGTAACAGGGACTCGGTGGCCCGATAATGTTGCGTTAGAGTGGCACTTATGAGGTAATTGTTTCCCGCCGCCTGAGTACAGGGGGCTGGGGGACATAGAATATAGGTGCTTGTGTACAGGCGAGCGCGTTTGAGCACGGGCTCGTTGTCTGTGAGGATAGTGTTTCCAGCCACCTGAGTGCAGGGAGCTGGGGAACATGGGGGAGTGATTGAGTGTAGGGGTACATGCTTTATTGCTGGCACACTGCCTACAGAGAAAAACTCTTTCGTGACCCATGTGGGTCGCCGTAAGCGCGTTTGTGTACAGGCGGCGCGTTTGCTTGCGGGCTCGTTGACTGTGTATGTGATGTTCCCAGCCACCTGATTGAAGGGAGCTAGGGAACGCGTTTTTGAAGAGAGCGAGGTGGTAAACCGGCCGGCGGGCATTATCCAACCTCTCTTCGTGCCTCTGGCTAGGACAGCCGGCGGCTCAGGTTTCGACACATTGCTGGGTCGGGACCTGGCACGCTCGGAGGTTTGCTGCGGCTCGTAGAGCGGGAGCGCTATCCGGGCTTGAAGCCCGCGAGGCTGTTGAGCTGGCTGCGCCGCCGGTGGGCTGGGCCGGTCCAGCTTTAGCATGGCGGCTAGTAGAGGAGCTGGAACGCTTGGGCAGGAAATGTCGCATTGCCTGTGAAGCCTTTTGTGCCTCAGTGAAGCGTTCCGTGAATCCAACCACGGAGGGACCGAATAGTCCTGAAGGCGACATGGGCGCGTCCAGGAAAGCAGTCTTGTCCGAGTCTTTCATCTCGGATAGGTTAAGCCACAAATGGTGCTCCAAAACCGTCACGTTGGCCATACATCTGCCGATCGCCTGGGCGTTGGCCTTTGTGGCACGCAGGGCCAAGTCAGTGGCGCCGCGCAGATCCCTCAGAACCTCGTTATCCGGGACAGACTCATCCAAGGAACGGAGGAGTTTGGCCTGGAAGACTTGAAGCACCGCCATAGAGTGAAGCGCTGAAGCCGCCTGGCCGGCGGAGGCGTATGCTCGACCGGCGAGGTTGGAAAATGCGGCAGCAGGCTTTGGAAGGGTGCACAGCCTTAGACTGCCATCCTCTGGCGGAGGGCGGGCAAAGGTGTGCGCGACGGCTTCCTCGAGGGGAGGAAGGGCTTGATATCCTCTTTACTGAGCGCCATCGACCACCGAGAGTGCTGAAGAAAAGGAGGACTTGGCGCGAGAAGAAAATGGCGCCTTCCACGACTTGGTTAGTTCCTCGTGGACTTCCGGAAAGAAGGGAGCGGGTTTTTGAGCGGTTGGTTGGCGACGGTTCTCGAAAAACCACTCATCAAGTCTGCTTCTCGCCATAGGTTGCTGCAGTTGCAGCGGCACAGCCAATCAGCACGCAGCAGCTTCCTGCTGAGAGCTGTGCAGCTGCACTGCGTGTTATATGGTAATTTTTAGGATAAAAATTTTGCTTTAATATCTCGAGGAAAGGAATTCCCCGTAGCGTTAGCAAACGCAATACGAGAGTACTCTCGAAAGGGAACCAGCAATACCTGAGATTCGTGTGGATTAAGTTGAATTTACAGGATTTCCTCAATCAGAAAATGAGAGGGATTTATTTTTTTCTTAATTAGATTATTAGTTTTAGTAATTCTGGGGTGTCTCATGATTTTTCTTACATCCCATCAACATTTAATCCTCTGAATTTTGAAAATGTAACTTAAAAGTATTAGTGAAAGCTGACTGCTCAACGGTTGTTTAGTTGCTGAGAGCAATCATGGTCCTTTTTAAGAAATTCTTAAAAGAAAACCTTCTCGTCCTCAGGCTGAAAATCGCTTCGGTTACTAACGTAACCTCGGTTCCCTGAGAAGAGGGAACGAGTATTACATTTGCTAACGCTACGGGGGAATTCCTTTCCTCGAGATATTGAAGCAAAATTTTTATCCTAAAAATTACCATATAACACGCAGTGCAGCTGCACTCTCAGCAGGAAGCTGCTGCGTGCTGATTGGCTGTGTCGCTGCAACTGCAGCAACCTATGGCGAGACCGCTGGGCGGGACGGACCAATCGGGTCCCTCCAAATTCCCGCCACAAGGGGCATCAGAATTTGCATAGCCAAGGGTACATAACTCCCTGTCTCGCCAGGTTAGTCAGGTTAATCGACTGAAGCGACTCCTGAGAAAGCGAAGCACGGCAAGCAAACGCAATACTCGTTCCCTCTTCTCAGGGAACCGAGGTTACGTTAGTAACCGAAGCGTTCCCTTTCGAGAGTACTCTCGTATTGCGTTTGCTAACGCTACGGGGAACCAATGCAAAACGCAGTGCTTGCTTAACGGCTCTGAAGCCCGGAGACACCATACCCAAGCCGACCTAAGTGGGCCGTAACATGGTATCATGAAGTCCCAATATAAGCCCGACCTGAGTCGGGCCATTTAATGAAATTACACATAAGATACAATATATAATATATATATATATATATATATATATATATATATATATATATATATATATATATATATATATATATATATATATATATATATGAGTAGACCAGACATAGTCAGGCCATGAATAGTGAATAACCAGATAACTGAGTCATAAGGAGTGCTTATGACTTATACAAATACTTTACCCAGGCCAGAATATCGAGCCTTAATGGGTCAGATGTATTTACACAGCAAGAAGCCCAGCCTGTAGGGCAGGAACCTCTAAATTATAAAACCTGATAAAAGTGGACGGTGAGGCCCAGCCTGCCGCCGCACAGATATCATTCAGAGAAATGCCAGTAGACTAAGCCCACGAAGAATCCATGCCTCTAGTCGAATGGGCTTTGACGCCTATAGGGCAGCTGAGATTTTTAGACTCATAAGCCAGTGAGATAGCATCCACTATCCAACGTGACAAGGTCTGCTTTGAAAGCGCAGCGTCCAGCACAAAGAGCTGTTCAGTGTGCCTGAAAACAGCAGAACGCTCTATGTAAATTCTCAGCGCTCTGACAGGACAGAGCAAATTAGCATCCTCTTCATCTAACGATGATGAAAGTGCTGAAAGTGAAATGACCTGTGCTCTGAATGGAGTTGAAAGCACTTTAGGTACATATCCATGTCTTGGTTTGAGGATGACTTTAGAATCGTTTGGCCCAAATTCCAGACAAGAGGCGCTCACAGAGAGCGCGTGCAGATCACCCACCCGCTTAACTGATGCAATCGCCAGCAGAAAAGCGGTCTTTAGTGACAGGAGCTTTAAGCTCACCGAATGCAGAGGCTCGAATGTAGAACCTTTCATGGCATCCAGGACCGTAGACAAGTCCCATATCGGAACTGAAGGGGGGCGAGGTGGGTGAAGCCTTCTAGCCCCTTTAAGGAAGCGCACGATAAGATCGCTTCTTTCCCAGTGACAGTCCGTTCACTTGAATGTGTGCGCTGCTATAGCGGCCACATAAACTTTGAGCGTGGAGGAGCGACCGCGTCCAACAGCTCTTGTAAAAATTAGCACCTCTGACACTTCACAATTGTGTGGGGTCAGGATCCGTGTTTTACACCAGTCTGAAAAGACTGCCCATTTGCCTGAATAGAGCCGCCTGGTCGCGGGGCTCTAGCTTCAGCAATAGTGTTTAATACATTTTCAGAGAGGTTCTCATGTACCCGTTGATGGGCCAGACATGTAGCGCCCATAGATCGGGGACGGGATGCCAGATCTCTGCCGTTTCGCCTGCATGAGGAGGTCTCTCCTCAGCGGAATCGGCCACGGAGCAGTATCTGACATCTGACTTAGCAGTGAGAACCATGGTTGATTTCTCCAAAGCGGGGCTATTAAAAGCACAGCGCAGTTGCTCTCCCAGATCCTCTCTATAACCTGAGGTAACATTGAGACTGGGAAAAGCATAAAGAGGAAGGTTGGGCCATTCGTGGGCCAACGCATCCTTGTGCTTGGAGAAATATGTTAGGCATTGAGCATTGTCTTGTGAGGCGAAAAGATCCACTTTTGCCTCTCCAAACCTGCCCCAAATTGTCTGAATTGTGTGTGGGTGAAGAGACCACTCTGCTGGGGACACTTTGTCCCTGGACAGCATGTCCGGACCCAAATTCAGAATGCCTGGCACATGAGTCGCCCTCAGCGAACTCAGGTTGCGCTCTGCCCATATTAGGAGTTTTTCCGCCATTGCGTGCAGATTGAAAGATCTTAGACCGCCCTGGCGATTTATATAAGCTACCACCGACCTGCTGTCCGTTCGGACTAGGGGGCGTGGTGGTGCTTTATGTCTGGAAGGAAAGCTCTTAGCGATAACGTGACCGCTTTCATCTCTAGACAGTTTATGTGAAGGCTCTTTTCCGAGTCTGACCAGAGACCGGAGACTGGCCTGCCCTCGTGAAGGGCTCCCCAACCTAGGTTGGATGCATCTGTCGAGATAACCTTCCACTTCGTAACAGTGCCCAAGCTCACTCCGTCTGATACCAGACAGGATTTTCCAAGGAGCCAGAGCCAAAACACAGCTGTGATCTACCTTGATTCGTAATCGGCCCGAGAGCCATGCGTGAGCTGGAACGCAGCGATTCAGCCAGCGCTGTAATGGGCGCATGTGTAACAGACCAAGTCTGAGAACTGGGGCCGCCGAGGCCATGAGACCCAACATCCTCTGAAAGTGTTTGAGAGGGTGAGTGCACGGACCTGAGAAACCACTCGGTTCTGAACAGAGAGCGCGCTGTGACGTCAGTCGCGCGTTCATCTGCAGTGAGTCCAATACTGTTCCCAGAAACGAAATGTTCTGTGTGGGAGACAATGAGCTCTTTGCCACGTTGATTCTGAGGCCCAAACATTTCAAATGGTTGAGAAGCCAAGATCTGTGGTTTAATAACTGTATCTCTGACTGAGCTATTATGAGCCAGTCGTCGAGATAGTTGAGAATTCTCATTTCCCGAAGCCTCAGCGGGTTTAGCGCCGCTTCCATGCACTTAAACGCGTGCGGGAGCCAGAGATAGAACAAAGGGTAGCACCCTGTATTGGTATACTTTCCTCGGCGAATCTCAAGAATGGCCTGTGATGAGGGCTATCTGTATGTGGAAATAGGCATCCTCTAGATCCACAGTGAAAAACCAATCTCCGGCGACGTGCGCAAGGATTTGTTTTGTTCTCAACATTCTGAGCAGGCGCTTCATAAGGGCTTTGTTCAGGTGTCTGAGGTCTAGGATGGGTCTGAGACCACCCGTCCTTTTTGGTACAAGGAAGTAGCGACTGTAAAAACCCGACTCGCTCTGTGAGGGTGCACAGCTTCCACCGCCCCTTTTATTAACAGTTTTGATATCTCGGTTCAAGCACGTGACTTGTGTCGCTTCTCACCGTTGTCTCCTCCACGCGCAGCGTGGTCTGCAAACTGTAGCGAGTAACCTTGTTTTATTATGTTCAACACCCATTTTGAAATGCCGGGGATGGCCTGCCAGGCCTCGGCCTTCGAAGCCAGGGGCTGAATTAATTTGTGGGTCGAGTCGCTGAGTAACAGGGACTCAGTGGCCCGATAATGTTGCGTTAGAGTGGCACTTATGAGGGAATTGTTTCCCGCCGCCTGAGTACAGGGGGCTGGGGGACATAGAATATAGGTGCTTGTGTACAGGCGAGCGCGTTTGAGCACGGGCTCGTTGTCTGTGAGGATAGTGTTTCCAGCCACCTGAGTGCAGGGAGCTGGGGAACATGGGAGTGATTGAGTGTAGGGGTACATGCTTTATTGCTGGCACACTGCCTACAGAGAAAAACAGTGTGCCAGCAATAAAGCATGTACCCCTACACTCAATCACTCCCCCATGTTCCCCAGCTCCCTGCACTCAGGTGGCTGGAAACACTATCTCTTTTCGTGACCCATGTGGGTCGCCATAACAGCGTTTGTGTACAGGCGAGCGCGTTTGCTTGCGGGCTCGTTGACTCTGTATGTGATGTTCCCAGCCACCTGATTGAAGGGAGCTAGGCGTTTTGAAGAGAGCGAGGTGGTAAACCGGCCGCGGGCATTATCCAACCTCTCTTCGTGCCTCTGGCTAGGGGCCGCGGCTCAGGTTTCGACACATTGCTGGGTCGGGGACCTCGGCGCTCGGAGGTTTGCTGCGGCTCGTGAGCGGAGCGCTGTCCGGCTTGAAGCCCGCGAGGCTGTTGAGCTGAATGCGCCGCCTTGGTGGGCTGGGCCGGTCCAGCTTTAGCATGGCGGCTAGTAGAGGAGCTGGAACGCTTGGGCAGGAAATGTCGCATTGCCTGTGAAGCCTTTTGTGCCTCAGTGAAGCGTTCCGTGAATCCAACCAGGGAGGGACCGAATAGTCCTGAAGGCGACATGGGCGCGTCCAGGAAAGCAGTCTTGTCCGAGTCTTTCATCTCGGTTAGGTTAAGCCACAAATGGCGCTCCAATACCGTCAAGTTGGCCATACATCTGCCGATCGCCTGGGCGTTGGCCTTGGTGGCACGCAGGGCCAAGTCAGTGGCGCCGCACAGATCCCTCAGAACCTCGTTATCCGGGACAGACTCATCCAAGGAACGGAGGAGTTTGGCCTGGAAGACTTGAAGCACCGCCATAGAGTGAAGCGCTGAAGCCGCCTGGCCGGGCGGAGGCGATGCTCGACCGGCGAGGTTGGAAGTAGTGCGGCAGGCTTTGGAAGGGTGCACAGCCTTAGACTGCCATCCTCTGGCGGAGGGCGGCCAAAGGTGAGCAGCGACAGCTTCCTCAAGGGGAGGAAGGGCTTGGTATCCTCTTTTCTGAGCGCCATCGACCACCGAGGCGCTGAAGAAAAGGAGGATTTGGCGAAGAAAATGGCGCCTTCCACGACTTGGTTAGTTCCTCGTGGACTTCCGGGAAGAAGGGAGCGGGTTTTTGAGCGGTTGGTTGGCGACGGTTCTCGAAAAACCACTCGTCAAGTCTGCTTCTCGTGGGCTCCTCGGGTTGAGACCAGTCAATGCTGAGGTCGTCCACGGCCTTGGTGAGCAGGCGTATGAGCTCAGCGTCCACCGAGGTTTTGGCGCCGCTGGCAGTCCGCGTCGAAGTGGCGTGCTCCGAGACGGTATCCGACCACCCGCTTTCGGATGCAGCAAGAGAAAGACTGTCATCCTCCTCCTCCTCCTCCGGTCCGCCGAAGGAAACAGCAGCCGCCAAACGAGGGGAGCTGTGCTGTTCCTCGACGAACATGACAGGTGATGGCGAGGCACGCAGAGAAATGACCGGCGTGTGCTCGCCAGAGCGCTCCGGGGGCCTCTGGTCGCGACGTTTCTTTTTCCGTGGCTCGAGAGGCTGAGAGCAAGGGACGGGATTCGGGTCGAAACTGGCGAGCCGAGCCCGAAGGGTCTGCAGCGCTAGTTCGCCGTGACCGGGCAGCCGCCCTGGTTAAGTGCAGCCTGCGCGTGGTCTCGTCCGAGACATGACACGCAGATGATGTGCCGATCCTCGTCCGCAATAAAGCCTCTGCACGAGGCGCAAGAACGAGACATAGTAATGGTAAAAAGGATATATGCCGGATGGCGCAGCTGGAAGGCAGGCTGAAGGCGGAGAATCTGACGTCCTCAGGCTGCAGAGTTCCGCTGGGTGCGTGTCGACGGCAGGCTTCGATCCAGAGCTCAGCGAGGTGAGTCGCTGAAGAAGAATTAATCTGACTAACCTGGCGAGACAGGGAGTTATGTACCCTTGGCTATGCAAATTCTGATGCCCCTTGTGGCGGGAATTTGGAGGGACCCGATTGGTCCGTCCCGCCCAGCGGTCTCGCCATAGGTTGCTGCAGTTGCAGCGGCACAGCCAATCAGCACGCAGCAGCTTCCTGCTGAGAGCTGTGCAGCTGCACTGCGTGTTATATGGTAATTTTTAGGATAAAAATTTTGCTTCAATATCTCGAGAAAGGAATTCCCCGTGGCGTTAGCAAGCACATCTGAGAGTACTCTCGAAAGGGAACTGGGGTTTCTCTTAAAGTGGTCTTTTCTTAACCGGAGGTGTAGTGGCTGCTATGAAACTGAACATAAACAAACAAAGTAGTAATTTGGGCCTTGTCTTGCCCAGAGTTCTGGAGATGTATTTGGACATTTGGTCTTGTAAATAATACTCCCTTAATTATTTATTTAGAAATTAATTGTTGTAAATGTATTGTAAATATATTATTGCAACTAAATATCTATTTTTCAACCTACTAGCATTCACTACGAGTCAAAAGTTTGGAATAATTTAGATTTTATTTTTTATATTTTTTTTGAAAGAAATCGCTTATGCTCACCAATAACTTATTTTAAATAGTTTTCTATGTGAATATTTTTAAAATTGTAATAAATCCCTGTGATCAAAGCTGATTTTTCAGCATCATTACGCCAGTCTTTTAGAGTGTTACATGATCCTTCAAATCATTCTAATATTCTGATTTAATGCTCAAGAGACGCTTGTTATCAGTTGTGCTGATTAATATTTTTGTGGAAACTATGAAACAGTATGGGGTAAGATTAAAAAAGGAAATGAATACTTATGTTTTTGTTTTCAGCAAAAACATTAAATTGATCAAAGTGACAGTAAAAACATTTATAATGTTACAGAAAATTTCTATTTCAAATAAATGCTGTTCTATTCATCAAAGAATCCTAAAAAAAATATCATGGTTTCCACAAAAATATTAAGCAGCACAAATTATTTTCAACATTTATAATAATAAAAAACATTTTCTTTATAATTGAACACCAAATCAGCATAATAGAATGATTTGTGAAAACGATTAAATTCAGCTTTGCCTTGAAATAGAATAGTTATTTTACTGTATTTTTGATCGAACTCTTTCAGAACACGACCAAAAATCTTAGTGATTCCAAACTTTTGACCTGTACTACAACCTTACTAGGCAAACCAGGAGTTAGTATGCAATTTAAACTTAGTTCTACACACACATACAAAGGTGTATGCTAAACATGCCATTAAGCGCTCCTAATAACCGGGGAGACTGATACCTTTTCCTCCCTTTCTTTCTCTCACTGAGCCACGAGTAAGAGCAGAAATGTTGAATGAAGTGGCCTCCTCAGTGGCCTCTGTCTCTCACTCTTTCGCTTTATTTGTGCCACGTGACCATCTGTGAGGCCATTGAGTTCTTTATGGAGCGCTGCATTGAGCACAGGCTTGGTCGCCCGCCCACTTTTTTTACCCTCTCTTTTTCTCCCGCAGCGTGGCGGCTTTGGGAGGGGCTGTTCTCAGACACAAGCTGCAGTGGCAGCACCAGACACACATGAGACTTCCCTGGTGCATGTGGGGTTGTGTGAGACAGACAGACAGACAAATATTAGAGAAGGTAGCTGTGCCTGAGAGTTGTAGGTCTTTGTGCACCTTTGCATTTGCTTGGCATCATTGTGAGTAAATGGTTCTTCAATGTGTATTTTTAGCGTATGCTTGTGTTCTCATAGATTATGTGATTGCATGTCAGCTAACGTTTTTTTTTGGTTTGCCGCCTTTGCTTCTCACATGTGTTGCCATCCCAGGTTTAGTGATGGTGTGTGTTGTTCATGCAAGTGTGTTTTGTGTCAGAGGAGTACCTGCATCTCAGAGTAGCTATCTCCGAGGCAGGGGGAGGGGAAGTTCACATAGGGTTGTTGTTTCAGACGGCTCTGAGGCTGGAGAACGCTGCTCTTTCTCACTGCATTCCAAGCAGCCGGCGGCTGCATAGCTGTGGGGTGCATCAAGGGCAGCAAGTTTTAATAGACAGACCTCAGAAACTTCAGTCAAAGCTATGGCCCAGTTTACTTTTTTCATTGTTCTAAATAATTCTACACTGTAACTAACTATTGTGGCTTTTAAATATTTAATTTGCAAAACTTACTCTGATGTATGAACGTTGTGTTATGCAACTATCCATACAGTTGTGTATGTGATTGACTCTGGACCATGCTTACACACACTTTTGCTGCTGTGAATGTAGTACTGACATAAACAGAACAGTTTCAATCACATTTTGATTACATATGAAAACACAAAAATTACATTAAATCATTCTACAAATTAAGGCTAAAAATAGCAATATGAGTAGTAGTTGCACTGCTACAACAGTAATGCTTCTATGGGTCAGAAGAATTATCAAAAATAATAAAGAATATTAATATTACAGAAATCTTTTTTTTGTAAAAGCATTTGTGTGCAAAGTGAAAAAGATCAATTATGCACACTTCTTAATAAAATAGATGGTGATACCTCTTGTTCAGTGGTCGAAAAGTCAATTGACCAGTTCGTACTGCTGCATGCAGGCGTGTTATTGGTTAAATCTGGACCTGATCGCAAAGACCTTTAAACACTGTAGTATCAGAATTTTGAATGGGAATTATGCATATGTAAATTATAAGCAAAGGAGGTTAAGCATAGTCAATCTAGGCATTGTAAGTTCCAGATACAATATGTTTTTTTTGGGACAGGAGACTTATAATGAGGTGGATGTGCATGTATGTACAGTCTTTCACTAACTGGAATTTATAAAGTGATTTTATATGATTTTATAAATCTGAAAACCTTTTTTTTTTTAATAGATTTTGATGTTAGCAGGTTGCTAACATGTTTGTCGACCAGTAATCAGTGTTTTGATGGTGAAGAGCATGGCTATGTAGGTCTACCAGCTAGGCCAGCACCAGCATAAATTAGCCTGGAACAACAACAAATTGCATAAATGCATAATTACCAGCAGAGCTCTAAATCAGGCAAAGGCATGGTATAAACACCGTTGAGATTCATTCCTGTTTTTTTTTTTTTTTGCAATGTGGTTTTATTTCCTTTTTTAATCAATATAGGCCCTAAATAAATTCAGTAAGAGATACATTTATGAAAAGTGCGTTTCCGCTTTGAGCTAAAACTGAGGGATAAAAGCTACAGTAATATTAGCTTATGTGGCTTTGAATAGTTCAGAAATAACTAGTACATTTTTAAATATCAATAACTATCATATCCCTATAGCTTTTGGAGAAAAAATAAGAAACATTTTTTTTCTTCTGTTTCCTACAGACCACCTGTCATGCTGAATGTCTAGACTGAAGATAACCACCACTTCCAACCTTCACCTGGTCCGAGTCAAAGGAACAAGACTGTTCTTTTTCCAGCCACACAATGAGTGATGTTGCCATTGTGAAGGAAGGATGGCTACATAAGCGAGGTAAAGATTCTGGGACACTTTCCAGTTTCAGAAATGATTCTTGTGAGAAACAAGGAATATGTTTCCATTATTACCAAGTCAAGTCAAGACAAGACATTATTAAGTCAAGTCACATTTATTTATGTAGTGCTTTATACAATACAGATTATTTCAATGCAGATTCACAGTAATAAACAGGAAAAGAACAGTATTAAAGGGATAGTTCACTCAAAAATGAGAATTATGTCATCATTTACTCACCCTAAAGTCGTTCCAAACCTGTATGAATTTCTTTATAAAAAAAGATATTTTGAAGAACATGGGTAATGTCTCGGTTTCGTATGTAACCCTGGTTCCCTGAAGGTGACTTGGCCCTTTAGCGGAAGCACAGCATCTGGCAACGGGATGTACGTCTCTGTTCCCTCCTTCAGGGAACGAGGGTAACATACGTAACCGACACATTCCCTTTCAGTCGGTCACGTTCAACGTACGTCGGAACTGACCGACGAATTGGGGATCCTACCAACATGCCAGGATGCTGGCCCTTCCAGCGACTGGTTAGAGCCCGCTGAAAGCCAGGGCTCTGACCCGGGAAGGTCCGTCACCGCTGTTTTTCTGCAAGACCCACTCAGCGTGACTATTGGATAACGCTGGTTAGGGTTAGGGTCCACATCCTTCAATAGAAGGAGGGGTGGCAGATTACTGATTTACAGATTACAGAGACCTGATCCAGACACCTCCAGAGACAACAGAGCAGAGCTCTGTCCAGGGAAAGACACGGGGCTAGCCGAGTAGGGTAGCTGGTACCGTGGAGGAATACATGTATGGGGTCGCTGTTAGGGAACCACCACATATGGATACCTAGCCTACACACATGTTCCACAAGCATACGGGTGCAGGCCTAGCGTCAGACGGCCGCCACGTCTGACATCACAGGGGGAACGGAGGAGCTCAACAGGGTTCGCCATTCCTGGGGAACACAACTGGAGAGTAATAGACGCACGTATCTGGCCCATGGGCCGGGAGTGGTGTTGCAAGCAGACACTAGAACGGGTACTTCGCGCTTACCAGCCACTAGGGGCAAGTTCGCGGGAAGAGCCCGGCTCTACACAAAGGCTATAAAACCTAGCGAACGTGTTAGGTGTCGCCCAGCCTGCAGCTCTACATATATCTCCTCCGAAGGCAGAGCTTTCAGGTTCACCACCTGATCCCGAAAGGGAGTGGTGGGAACCTTGGGCACGTATCCGACGTGACATGACAATCACCTGGGCTGAATTCTATGCACGATTCGTTGACCGAAAGTACATGCAGGTCCCCTACCCTTTTGACGGATGCTAATGCAGTCAGGACTGCTTTCTTCATAGACAGAATTTTCAACTCCGCCGACTGCAGTGGCTCGAAAGGAGGACCCTGGAGCACCAGAGTTAAGTCCAAAGAGGGTATGGAGTTCTGGCGAGGAGGATTTAGCCTCCTCGTACCTCTAGGGAACCTGAAGATTAGGTTTTGCTTTCCGACAGACTTACCTTCAACTGTGTTGTGATACGCCGCTATAGCTGAGATGTACAATTTGAGGGTGGAGGGAGACAGCCTTTGCTCCCAACCCATCCTGCAAGAAGGAAAGCACAACACTAATCGAACACTTATGGGGGTCTTCTTAGCGGGAAGAACACCAGTCAACGAACAGGTTCCACTTCAGAGCATAGAGGCGCCTTGTAGAAGGGGCTCTAGCAGAAGTGATGGTGTTCACCACTGCTTGTGGAAGGCCACATAGAACCTCTGCGTCCCGTCCAGGGACTAGACATTAGGGGTGGGAATCACAGGTCAACACACGATACGATAATATCACGATATTTTGCCCACGATAACGATAATATCACGATACCAGCGATTCTGTGACAGACGATATATTGCAAGAAAATCTCTCACGATATATCACGATATCATTTTGTAAATGGAAAAAACGTCAAAAAAGTCATATGATCATGTATTTCATTATTAAAACTAAATAATTTAATCTTTTTTGAAATAGCATTAAAGTTCAGTAAGTGCAAATAAAGCCATCAAACAGACATGAGAGAACAGTTTTATGTGACTAAATGATTTATAATAAAGAAAAGTCAATCAATCAATCAATCAATCAACTTTATTTATATAGCGCTTTTACAATGACGATTGTTTCAAAGCAGCTTCACAGTGTTAAACAGGACAACATTGCAACAAAATTTGATTTGGCTAGTTTAATTTGGATAGTTTATAGAATTATATATGACCAAATTAATAAATTCTATTTGTATATTTAGTTGAGTAACTTGGATCATAATTTGAGTGTCCCCAACTGAGCAAGCCAAGCCAAAGGCGACAGTGGCAAGGAACCAAAACTCCATCAGGGCATGATGGAGAAAAATAAACCTTGGGAGAAACCAGACTCAGTCGGGGTGCCAGTTCTCCTCTGGCCTATTATTAACAGTGTATAATTATTACTCTGGCAACCTTGCAGGTCTTAAATCATATTAGATAGGAATATTCGAAATTTTGGGTATGGCCTTGCAGACGGGCTCATTTAGGATGGCGCGTCGATTACACAAGAATATGAATACTTGAAAGATCGGAGTTATTGCGCCGGAGACGGGTTAATTGAGGATCACGCCCGGTGAGGCGAATTCAGAGGAGACACTAATGGACACGGTCTCAGCAGACACTCCAGGATGAGCTGGTCATGTCCAGATGCAGGTCCACCATCCGATCCGGACACGGCCTGGATCCGGCCGACTGCAGTAAACCTCGGGATAAACAGAGAGACTAACATTAGTGTGGATGCCACTCTTTTATGATGTAACGAGTACATCAGGTGTTATGGGAAGTGTTCGGTTCCGGCTGACCTAGTTAATGCAGCCTAATAATCAGTCATTTGATTTGAATAAAGAAAGTTAAAAATGTTCTATGTGTATGCCATAGTAAAGAGATGTGTTTTTAGTCTAGATTTAAACTGACAGAGTGTGTCTGCTTCCCGAACAATGCTAGGAAGACTGTTCCAGAGTTTAGGTGCTAAATAGGAAAAGGATCGACCGCCTGCAGTTGATTTAGATATTCTAGGTATTTTCAACTGGCCAGAGTTTAGAGACCGCAATTGACGTGATGGAGTATATTGCGTTAAGAGCTCGCTTAAGTACTGGGGAGCTAAACCATTTATTGCTTTATAAGTAATAAGCAAGATTTTAAAATTTATGCGATGTTTAATAGGGAGCCAGTGCAGTGTTGACAGAACTGGACTAATATGATCGTACTTCCTGGTTCTAGTAAGAACTCGAGCTGCTGCGTTTTGGACCAGCTGGAGTTTATTTATTAGGCGAGCAGGGCAACCACCCAGTAGAGCATTACAATAATCTAGCCTTGAGCTCATGAACGCATGTACTAGTTGTTCAGCATTTTGCATTGAAAGCATGTGACGTAATTTAGATATATTTTTAAGATGGTAGAATGCAGTTTTACAGATGCTAGAAACGTGGCTTTCAAATGAAAGATTGGTATCAAAGCCACTACACACATGCAAGACCCACTAAAAGTCACTATCTCTGACTTATTCATAGCAGCAACATTTCATATTTGGAAATTGCTAAATAGACACATGTGAAAAAACACCCAGTATAAAACCTTATATAATAAAGTATTGTCACATCTGAGTACCAAGCGCGTTAACCAATCAGGAGCCTGCTTGCTGCTGTCACGTGGTCAAGTGACGTGAGGAGAAACCCTGCATAACTAAAGATACTGATATTTTGTCACTAAATGTAGTTTTAATGCTTTTCAGTTGATAACGTAGTTGCTTAAAGCGAAATTATGTGGTTTATTTGTAAAGACAGCGCTATTTATAATATATTGTATTTATAATAATCTTGCGTTTTGGAGTTGTGAGCTCCAGGCGATCAGCGGGCGCTCAGCGCCGTTAACCCCAGCGAGCTGCCTCTCCTCGGCCAGTCCTTCTAGCGTTTGCCACTGGCTCGGATGTCTCTGTAGTGGTTAAACATGACATATAATTTGTCTTGTGTAAATCTAATGGGCGATCTTTGGTCTAATGAATCTATTGTTGTCTACCAAATTATTTTGACTGAGGGCAAAGTAAAGTTTCATAACTTTAAATGTATTTTTTTTTTGCAGTGAAGATAATCCAGGTAGTGCGTTGGCTGTACCACATTTGTGTGGCTGTTAATGCTTAATTTTTTTTTTATGAAAATGAAAAGAGGCAGAGTGGTGTTTTATGACATTTTTCTGCTGGAGCGCCTTGAACGTGCGTCTATTTCGCTTCAAATGCTCGATTTCTACGCGCGTCCAATTCGTTGCGGACGTGCGAATGGATTCAAAATGTTCACGCGCACAAACTAGACGCGATTTTGACGCTGTATTCGCGGCCGTGAAGCGCCACGCCGCCACCACATGAAGTCTGGAGGTACTGCCACTCCGGGAAGCCAAAGCGGTAAACAGCCACAATGTAGATATGAATTTAAATATTCGGATCAAATATCGATACTTGGAGACAGCGTATCGATAACGTCTCGCGGCCGGAAATATCGCGATAAATCGGCATATCGATTTTTTGGCCCACCCCTACTAGACATGGAGTTTCCAGAGATATGCCACAGGGTGCCCCATCTCTGAGAAAGCAGATCCTTCCTCAGAGGAATGGGCCAGGGAGGGGCAGTCGCGAGGAGAGTTAGTTCGGAGAACCAGGTCCGGTTGGGCCAGTAGGGCGCAACTACTAAGACCTGCTCCTCGTCCTCCCTGACTTTGCACAGTATCTGTGCAAGAAGGCTCACTGGGGGAAACGCATACTTGCGTAGGTCCCAGGGCCAGCTGCATGCCAGTGCATCCATGCCGAGGGTCCCCTCAGTCAGGGAATAGTACAACTGGCAATGGGTTGAGTCCGGAGCGGTGTACAGGTCTACCTGCGCGCCTCCAAAAAGGGGTCTCGGGGTGGAGTCACCACTCTCCCGGAACTGCTGACTGATGAGAGAGCTCGTCGGCTGTCTGGTTCAGTGCACCAGGGATGTGAATGGCCCGAAGCGACCTCAGATGCTTCTGACTCCACAGGAGAAGATGGCGGGCAAGTTGCTGCATGCAGAGGGAGCGTAGACCACCCTGGTGGTTGATGTACGCAACAGCCGCAGTGCTGTCCGTACGGACCAGGTCGTGCTTGCCCTGCAGCGGCTTTTTGAGGCGGCTGAGGGCGAGATGAACTGCTAGCAACTCCAGGCAATTGATATGCCAATGCAACTGGGGCCCCGTCCACAGACCCGAAATTGCATGCCCGTTGTACGTGGCCCCCCAGCCGGTGGATGAGGCTTCCGTGAAGACCACATAATGCCTGGACACTTGTTCACTCCCGCCCACAGAAACGAAGGGTCCAACCACGGGCTGCCACGCCCATCTCGGGACCCGGCCATGAAGCCAGTGCTGAAGCGGTCTCATATGAAGTTACTGTTACCGCGGCTGCAGATGCCATATGCCCCAGGAGCCTCTGAAAGAATTTCAGTGGGACCGCCGTCCTGCTTTTGAATGTATTCAAGCAGTTCAACACTGACCGGACTCGCTCCTCTGTGAGGCACGCAGTCTGACTGACCGAGTCCATCTCCATACCAAGATGAGATCCTCTGTGTAGGACAGAGTTTGCTCTTCTCTCGATTGACCTGAAGGCCCAACAGGCTGAGGTGGTGGAGCAACAGGTCCCTGTGTTCGCACTGGCCAGTATGAGCCAGTCGTTGAGATAGTTGGGAATGCGAACGCCGCATTCTCTGAGCGGAACAATGACAGGGGCTGCCCGAAGGGTAGGACTTTGTACTGATATGCCCTCCTCTCGAACGCAAAGCATAGGAACGGTCTGTGTCAAGGAAGGATAGAGACATGAAAGTACGCATCCTTCAGGTCGATCACTGCAAACCAATCCTGGGGACGGATGCATGCGAAAATGCATTTCTGTGTTAGCATCTTGAACAGGAGCTTGTGCAGGGCCCCATTCAAGACACGCAGATCCAGGATTGGCCGTAACCCACCCCCTTTCTTGGGTACAATGAAATAGGGGCTGTAGAACCCATCTTCAAATCGGCTGGAGGAACCGGTTCGATCGCATCCTTCACAAGTAGGACATCGATCTCTGACCTCAAGACATGGAGGTCGCTGTTCCGCACTGAGCTGACGCCCTTGAACTTGGGAGGCTGGCAAGCGAACTGAATCGCATAGCCGAGTCTGATGGTACGGATAAGCCAGCAGGACGTCCCGACGTACCCGGGGTGGGGCAGCAGGGTGGAACACATTTAGATCCGACCTGGAGGCGACCCGGAGTGTTGCCTGAGTGTTGCTTGGAGTTTTGCCACCTCCCTGACAGCAGGTCCTTCCGTCCCTGGGCTGCCACCCTTTCGTCCGGCACCCTGCTTGCCCGGTGGAGGCTGCTGCTTGGGCTGGGGCGGGGACGGACGCAGGGGGACACCCTCAGCGACGAGCAGGGGGAGGCGCTGCCGCCAGCGATGGGATGGAGGCAGCAGCGGGCCACCGGGGCAGAATGTTCTTAATCGCCTCCGTCTGCTTCTGGGCCTTCGAGAACTGCTGGGCGAAGTTCTCGATGGCGTCGCCGAAGAGGCCAGCCTGGCCGACAGGGGCGTCAAGGAACCGAACTTTGTCGGACCCTGAGAGCGGACAAGAACTTACACACCCGGGAGGGGTTTAGCCCACCCGTCTGCAGCGGACCTGGGACACAGCTGCATCGCCACGGACTTCTCGACTGGGGGAATCGCAGTATAAACCTTAGCCGCGCCACCGTCGAGGGTAGTGAGGACGGAGGAGTCAGTCGATCGGTGTCTGGCGCTATAGTGCGCCGTCTACGACTTTGTGAGCTCCTGATGCACATCCAGGTAGAAAAGCACCGGGGAGGGTCTCCCCGAGAAACCATTCGTCCAACTGCGAAGGTTCAGGACACGTTGGAGGGTTCCACACGAGCCCAATGCTTGCAGCGACCCGGAAAAGCATAGCCATGAGCTCTGTATCAGGCTCGGGAAATGCTACCACACCCGAAGGGGGCAGCGCAGCCGAGTCTTCTCCAGAGTCCATTGGCTCCGTCCACCGATGCAGCTGTCGAAATCATATCTTCAGCCGGAGCCCCGAAAGAGATGGCCAGCCCCCCATGGCGCAGTGGAGGGGGGAGGGGCCCAAGGAGCCTGTTGACCCGTCGGGGAAGCCCTCACAGTCACACTCAGGTCTCCACCAAGGGCATCAGCCAAAGTAGCAGCCCTCTGCTTTACAGCTGGAGGACTGCTAGATCGGGGGATGCGCAATGGGACTCCACCTCTCTTGAGGTATTCAAGTCTAGACTGCAATACTGCGATGGTCATGTTCCCGCAGTGAGAACATGAGTCACTCATGAACGCCGCCTCAGCGTGCTGAACGGCCAAACACGTGATGCAGCAATCATGTCAGCTGGGAACAAAAACATTCAGACGGCATCCAGAAACACATGGTTTGAATGAAATCTTGAAAAAGACGCAGGGTCAAACCGTGTAGCTTATTTAGAAGGAAAAATGTGCTCTTTTAGAAGTGCTGAAGCACTCAGGGAGATGGCAATAGTACAGGTCTGTGTGAGCACTCAGAAGAAATGCCCAGTGAACCGACAGGATTTGCAACCCTTTGATGCAGCCACTCACTGACTTTTGCCCTCACGCCAGCACCGGATCCAGCAGCAACCCTTCTCGACACTCGGTGAGTAGAAAAAGAAAAACAGCAGCTTCACACAGAGGATGCCGTATTCCACTTCTGTATTTATACCGCATGCCAACGCTATTGGCTCTTTTCTATATACTCGAAGTATATTGGTCTCTGAAGATGATCCCCAATTTGTCGGTCAGTTCCGACGTACGTTGAATGTGACCAACTGAAGGGGAACCATACAGTTGATAGGCCCCATTGACAGATAGTGCTTTCATAGTATTTTTACCTCATAAATTATTATTACTCATGGTTACCCATATTCTTCTAAATATATGTTTTGTGTGTGTGCAGAAGAAAGCAATTGATGACAGAAAACTAAATTAAATTTGAGCTGTAAAGCAGCTCTACAAAAGACAAAATTACCATTATTCAGGTCAATGTTAATCAAATTAAATGTATTTCAATATCAATGCTGCAAAGTTAATTAATGATGAAACAAGCTTGACTTAACTGTAAAGCAGAGCTACAGAAGATGACTGTGCCATTATTCAATTTAAGTCAGTGTTTATTTCAGTTCAGTCCAAAAACAGTTAAATGTTCTACGATTATGAAAAAATTCAATTTAGCTATAAGCAGCTCTGCAGAAGGCAATAGTGTCATTATTCAGTACAAGTCTGTTCAATGTTGTTTCAAATCGGTTCAGTAACAATGTCAATGTTGCAAAGTTTATCAGTTTTGAAACAAATTCTATTCAGCTTTAAAGTAGCTCTACAGAAAGCAATATTGTCTTTATCAAGCTCAGTTCAGGTTTTGTTCTCGTCAGTGCAGTCAAATTAATGAAAGTCAAATTAATGGAACTTTGTGCGATTGCTTCTGAAATCGGCAGGTGGTAAAATCGTGTCGTATGTCCGTACGATTCTCAAAATGAACTCGCCCGTGATGTGTGCGTGGACATACGATCTTCCGACCGTCAGAATTCTTGCTCTCGTACGAGCTCGCAGGCGATTTTTTTCAATCAAGTGGAAATCGTTGATGCTCGTATGGTCGCGGCTCGCAGCGTGTGAGAAGAACTACGAGATGAGCCAACCTCTTTAAGATCACCTCCCAACCTCACGATAATTTTTAAACATGTCGAAAAAGTTCGGGAGCTGTCGGCTTGAATTCGTGCCGTGTGTGCGGTTCAATTAGCCGATTTCTCGGTCGATCTGAAGTTGACCAATCAGGAGCTGGAAAACCACAGAAGTAGGTCTTGCTAGCTATGGTATGTACTACCCTTTTTAATGCTCTCTGTGGCCGAATCCAAATCACCCCCGCAATCACTATTCCCGGAGTGAATGAAAACAAGTGAGCGAATTCAGACAGCTGTTGTGTGTACATCAGCTGTACAGTCGTTATTGCGGTGCAATATGTGGGATAGAATGAGAGGCCAGAGGTCTCTATTTCACAAGCTATTGCAGCCACAAAGAAAGCAATCTCTTTCTCTTCATCTGACTCCCAAGTTTGGCGCGGAACTTCGTGCATTTGCTTCTGAAATCGGCAGGTAGTAAAATTGTGTCGCATATCACTGCGTATGTACGATTTTCAAAATGAACTCGCCCGTGATGTGTGTGGACATACGGTCTTCCGACCGTCAGAATTTGCACCGTGTACGCCGTCTTAAATGTATAGAAGTTCTCAGTCAAGAGTAGTAAGTGATTTTCTCTTTGTATTTTGTTGTTTTATTATAAACATTAATGGGATAATTTGTAATCTCTCTCTCAAGTTGTTTTAAAATCTAATGAGTTTCTTTTTTCTGTTAAAAAATAAAAGTTATTTTGAAGAATGTAGGTAACCAAAAAGTTGCTTGTCCCCAGTGATATTTTTCCTACTATGGATGTCAGTGTGGACCAGCAAATGTTTGGTTACCCACATTCTTCAAAATATCTTCTTTTGTGTTCAGCACAAGAAAGAAATGATTACTGGTTTGGACCAACATTAGAGTGAGTAAATATTGACAGAAGTTACATTTTTGGGGTGAACTATTCCTTTAAGGACAAGTGGCAGCATGACCTGCCCGCATGTTTAGTAGGGCTGTGAATCTTTGGGTAGGAAGCGATTGATTCGATTCATGATTCACAGGTTTTAGATTTGATTCAAGAATGATTTTTTTCAGAACGATTTGATTTGAGACGATTCACATTAAAATTAGATGTGATTCAGTTCATTTGATTTGATTCTGCATTTTTTATATGCATTCATAGGATTATTAAAATGCTTCCTCCAATGTGTCTTAGTCAGGGTGTGAATTAGCCTACACAGTGGACTTCAGGGGTCAGAGAGTGTGCAACCCCCCCCCCCACACACACACTTTTGTCCATTGTTAATGCGTTGTTACTATTTTTTAAAATTATTATTACACACTTTATTTTAATAGCCTATAAAAATGTTTGCTAACTTTTGTGTAAGATAGGGTTAATGGCCACACAACCTTTTTAGTGTTCCAGGTATATTAAACATGCAGTGCTTCCATTGAGAGACTAGAATATCATGCACTTTTCCAACTAATCCTAAACAAACTTTTCTTCACGGAATAGAAAGAAAAGCTTAAGAAAAGTATTTCCTTATAATGATTCTGAAAGAAAACCCGTTGGGTGTCTACTCTTGCTATAGTAACGAACGCAACTTTAATGCGCATCTGATTGATAAATAAACTGCATGCTCTTATTTCAGTGTTGTTAAAGGGGTGATGAATTGAGAAACCAACTTTCCCTTGAGCCTTTGATTGGATAAATCTTATCCAATCCCAGCCGTGGGCGTTTACTTCCAAGTCTCCAGTGCGGCACGCCCATCAAAACCCAGCGTTCAGGAGAGAGCCTCAAAACCAGTGAAGAAAATAGCCTTTTACTTATTCATTATAATGTTTTTGAATGTAAAAACCACACAAACCTCATTAGTTGACCTCAGACAACAGTATAAAAAATAAAAAAAGCCGGTTCATGACACCTTTTAATGTTGTATTATTTCAGTAGTTTCTCTTGTACATTCAGTTAAACAACATTAAGTTAAATTTAATTTATCATTCATCAGAACTGTGTGTATGCATTTTAGACACTTACATTATGTGTTTGCTCCGTCCATGCAATAAATGTGCATCCTTGAATAAGCGGTAGCCTATTGTAGCCTATAACCCATTTCCGTAAAACTTCAGAATTTTATTTTATATTGAATAACAGTGACGTTTTCACGCAATGAAAGTGTTTTATTTTATAGTTGGTACGGAAAGTATTCAGACCCCCTTACATTTTTTTACTCTTTGTTATATTGCAGGCATTTGCTAAAATCATAAATGTACACACAGCTACCCATATTGACAGAAAAACACAGAATAGTTGACATTTCTGCAGATTTATGGAAAAAAAAGAAAAACTGAAATATCACATGGTCCTAAGTATTTAGACCCTTTGCTCAGTATTTAGTAGAAGCACCCTTTTGATCTAATATAGCTATGAGTCTTTGTGGGAAAGATTCAACAAGTTTTTCACACCTGGATTTGGGGATCCTCTGCCATTCCTCCTTGCAGATCCTCTCCAGTTCTGTCAGGTTGGATGGTAAACAGGGCCGGCGCTAGCCATTTGGGTGCCCTAAGCACAAATGCAAATAACCATGCATAACTGCACAGTAGAAAAGTGCTGGGAAAACATGATATATGTTTGTGTACTGTGTATAATTATTTTGTATATATAATTTATATAATTTGTATAATTATTTTGTATATATAATTTATATATACAAAATAATTATACACAGTACACACACATACATCATGTAGACACAAACTTTTATTTTGGATGCGATTAATCGAGATTAATCTTTTCCCAGCTCTAATAATTTGACAACTCTGTGAATATGAAAATAGACGAACACTGAGATTTTTTTTTTTTTTTTTCTAATTGCAGTTTCACCAACAGATGTCGCCCTTGGCCCAACCTCTTGAAAATGACCGCATGCCATAGTACAACAACGAAAAATATTTGTCTAAGCGGTCTAATTTGGCAAAATCACATCACGTTCAGTTGCAGGGTTTTTCTAAAGTTCAGACTGAGGCAGATAGACATTGTATTGAAGTGAAGAAATTACAATAGGGAACGTTCTGCACTAATAGCTATATGCACACGTGACACATCTGTAACGTACGGGGAAAATTAGCTTTATTTGTCATTTAAATATGACGATGAGGACCCCAACGATTGGCCTTCCTTTCCTTCTCAAACAAACTGCATCTTTAACAGCCCAAGTTTCCCAAGCACTACTAGCGACGCGGACGCGCCGATGCCCCTGGAAATGCATACTACACGCAAGGGCTACAAAACTAAAATTTTTATTTAAAACATTGTCTTACCTGCAAGCGACGCGCGAGCATCATCCCGCTGTCTCTTCTTTTTTCCGCCCCCGACTCTTGGTGCCTTTTTGACCAGAGGGAGACTGGCACAGAGATTCACCTTTTTCTCGACTAATTTGGTCTAGGCCTATATTACTTTTGTATTGCTTTAGTATATTAACATGCTTTTAGAAATATTTTATTTGTTATTTAAACTAGTAGCCTATTGTGATGACTTTTTCACGATCCAGATTTTTTGGTGGCCCCCCAAGCACTTGGTGCTCTACGCGCAGTGCGTGATGTGCGTGTGCGGAGCGCCGGCCCTGATGGTAAACGTTGGAGGACAGCCATTTTTAGGTCTCTCCTGAGATGCTCAATTGGGTTTAAGTCAGGGCTCTGGCTGGGCCATTCAAGAACAGTTACGGAGCTGTTGTGAAGCCACTGCTTCGTTATTTTAGGTGTGTGCTTAGGGTCATTGTCTTGTTGGAAGGTGAACCTTCGGCCCAGTCTGAGGTCTTGAGCACTCTGGAGAAGGTTTTTGTCTAGGATATCCTTGGACTTGACCGCATTCATCTTTCCCTCGATTGCCACCAGTCGTCCTGTACCTGCAGCTGAAAAACACCCCCACAGCATGATGCTACCACCACCATGCTTCACTGTTGGGATTGTATTGGACAGGTGATGAGCAGTGCCTGGTTTTCTCCACACATACCACTTAGAATTAAGGACAAAAAGTTCTATATTGGTCTCATCAGACCAGAGAATATTATTTCTCACCATCTTAGCAAACTCCATGGAGACTTTCATGTGTCTTGCACTGAGGAGAGGCTTCCGTCGGGCCACTCTGCCATAAAGCCCTGACTGGTGGAGGGCTGCAGTGATGGTTGACTTTCTACTACTTTCTCCCATCTCCCGACTGCATCTCTGGAGCTCAGCCACAGTGATCTTTGGGTTCTTCTAACTTAAATGATTTTAGCAAATGGCTGCAATATAACAGAGTGAGAAATTTTCCGTACCCACTGTATATAGCCATTACAAAAGCTGCCGTTCTGCTTCTGTTTTTATAATCTCCTACTTTTCTCATTTATTCAGTATTTTCAACATTAGCCAACATCATCGTATCACAATTTTCTGAAGTAAATTTTCCAATTTACTCCGTAAGAGTGAGAGGATATTACTGTGCTGCACTTTTCAAAGCATGGAAATTTTGAGCGCATGGCTGTCCTTGCAAACCACAGAGCATCAGAGTCATTGGGCCAAAGAGGCAGACGTAACAGTGTGCAAGGAAAAAAAGCCTGAGGGTGTGGCAAGCAGGAAACAGAAAAAGGGCTGAATATCAAGCCCTAAAGCACTCAGAGTGTTTGCTAGCCTCAGTTTGCTAGGGCCCATGAGGCATGGACTGCCGGACAGTGTAGGCCTGTGTGCTTCTATAGGCAAGGTCATTCCAGTTCAGCAATGCAGACAGACACCACCCGTAATGGCACTCTAGGCTCAGATGAAAAGCAGCTCTGCCTTTGCCTGGATTTATGCTGCTTAGTGTGGCGGCAGGCTTGTTTGGCCCACAAGGGATTTGGGGAGTTATTTTTCCCCTATGTGTAGCCCTGTGCGCATGAAGGACACTGTATTGAATATAATCTGTTGATGTTTCACAGATTTTTTCCTCCTCAAAATTTCACTTATGGGACACATATGGGATTTGATTGTTTTCAAAGATGCTAGTCCTAAAGACTTATTTATAATCCCCTGTACAAACTAACTTTTAACTAACTAACTAACTAACTAACTAACCTTCTCTGCTCATCCATCTACAGGGAGTGCAGAATTATTAGGCAAGTTGTATTTTTGAGGATTAATTTTATTATTGAACAACAACCATGTTCTCAATGAACACAAAAAACTCATTAATATCAAAGCTGAATATTTTTGTAGTTTATTAGGAAGTAGTTTTTAGTTTTAGCTATTTTAGGGGGATATCTGTGTGTGCAGGTGACTATTACTGTGCATAATTATTAGGCAACTTAACAAAAAACAAATTTATACCCATTTCAATTATTTATTTTTACCAGTGAAACCAATATAACATCTCAACATTCACAAATATACATTTCTGACATTCAAAAACCAAACAAAAACAAATCAGTGACCAATATAGCCACCTTTCTTTGCAAGGACACTCAAAAGCCTGCCATCCATGGATTCTGTCAGTGTTTTGATCTGTTCACCATCAACATTGCGTGCAGCAGCAACCACAGCCTCCCAGACACTGTTCAGAGAGGTGTACTGTTTTCCCTCCCTGTAAATCGCACATTTGATGATGGACCACAGGTTCTCAATGGGGTTCAGATCAGGTGAACAAGGAGGCCATATCATTAGATTTTCTTCTTTTATACCCTTTCTTGCCAGCCACGCTGTGGAGTACTTGGACGCGTGTGATGGAGCATTGTCCTGCATGAAAATCATGTTTTTCTTGAAGGATGCAGACTTCTTCCTTCTCACTGCTTGAAGAAGGTGTCTTCCAGAAACTGGCAGTAGGACTGGGAGTTGAGCTTGACTCCATCCTCAACCCAAAAAGGCCCCACAAGCTCATCTTTGATGATACCAGCCCAAACCAGTACTCCACCTTCACCTTGCTGACGTCTGAGTCGGACTGGAGCTCTCACTATTTTTGACTTTTCTGAGCCTGTCAAGTCCTTCTTTTGACCCATTTTGCCAAAGGAAAGGAAGTTGCCTAATAATTATGCACACCTGATATAGGGTGTTGATGTCATTAGACCACACCCCTTCTCATTACAGAGATGCACATCACCTAATATGCTTAATTGGTAGTAGGCTTTCCAGCCTATACAGCTTGGAGTAAGACAACATGTATAACGAGGATGATGTGGTCAAAATACTAATTTGCCTAATAATTCTGCACTCCCTGTATAAAAGAAGGACGTCATTGAGTACAAACTGTGGCTCTGCTTAATCTGGAATTGAACAATTTTCACACAAACCTGATGAGCTGGGCTATTTGTTTTTCACCACAGGCAGCTGCTTAGATCAAATGTTGCTAGTGAAGATTGATCTTTCTCAGAGGAGAACTTCTTGACATTTACCTGATGAATGCATTGCTGACATAAATCACATCTTATATCTTTATAATGGATTTATATTTTGGATTCTGAATTGCAGCAATATTCCACACTGTTTCTTTGGATGTTTGGATAGCTCAAATTCCAGTTTATTAGTGGTGCTTGCCTGTAAAGGCGAAGCATCACTATTACTATTCCGTGGGCTTATTATATATTTATTTATTTATTTATAAGTTCTTCCGCCGAAATTTCGGCGCTTAACTAGTCCCGCAGTTTTTGTTGTAGACCCATGAAAGAGGTGTCAAATCGACCGGCTTAATCGGGAATGGTGTGCTATGACTTTTATAAGGGATCGGGGGTACGATGTGCGCCCCAGGGGGGCAAAAGTAGCCCCAAAAATCCCATGCGCTTTGCATTGTGACCAACTTTGACGAGTCATAGCTCAGAGCGAGGATTTCGTAGAAACTCGTGACTCACCACATTTGAAGAGGCTGTCAGGCCCTGTCAGAACACACATCGCAATGGGGTATGAGTTGTACCCCTGGGGCGCAGGAGGGGCCCAAAGTTGCCCCATTGACTTAACATGGGGAGGGACGTCCCATCAAACGCATGCGTTTTGTCCTCCAATGGTAAATTGCATAGGGATTTTGTATTGACCATAGCTCTGCTTCACAGAGTCACAGAGACAAGGGGGTGGGCTCAATTGACTCAGACAACCAATCACTATCTCAGGATCATCGTGATGCTGTCAAGCCACGCCCCAGCAACCATTTAGAGCTCCCTAACAACCGATCCCATAGACTTCCATTGAAAGAGATCAAATGGATATCTTTGGATAGAAGTGTCATAGAAACATGAGGGTGGGTTTGTTTGACTCGGGGCATCAACAGCCAATCACAAATCACCTTCAACACTTCCTAGCCACGCCCTAGCAACCGTTATTAAGCACCTTAGCAACCCAAATCAACAGTGTATATCTTCACATCTGAATGTCATAGAGGAATGGGGGTTGGTTTATATCATTCATACTGACAAGGAGCTTTTGCTGTATCGTCATTGGATGCTGCCAAGCCACTCCATAGCAACCAAACGGAGTACCCTAGCAACAGTTTAACAAGACCTATATCTCTGGATTAGAAAATCATAGAGACATGGGAGTTGGTTTATATCATTCATACTGACAAGGAGCTTTTGGAATATCATTATGGGATGTTCCACTCCATAGCAACCAAACAGAGTACCCTAGCAACCATTTATCAACCCCTGTATCTCGTCAGAACATCATAGAGACATGGGGGTTGGGTCTTTTGACTCATGCTAGCAAACGGCACTTTGCTACACATGCTAGCAGTGAATAGCTACATGCTAATAGCGATTAGCTAAGCGTTAAATCAGGCTAAGAACGTACTAAGAACTCTATAAACACTACATAGTAACCATATGTGACAACTAGCAACACTATAGCAACCACCCAGAATACCTTAGCAACTGCCTAGCAACCACCTAGCAACGCCTTAGCAACCACCCAGAACACCTGAGCAACCACCTAGCAACTGCATAGCAACGCCCTAGCAACCACCCAGAACACCCTAGCAACCACCTAGCAACCACATAGCAACGCCCTAGCAACCACCCAGAACACCCTAGCAACCACCTAGCAACCGCAGACAGCAACGCCTAGCAACCACCCAGAACACCTTAGCAACCACCTAGCAACAACCTAGCAACGCCCTAGCAACCACCCAGAACACCTTAGCAACCGCATAGCAACGCCCTAGCAACCACCCAGAACACCTTAGCAACCACCTAGCAACGCCCTAGCAACCACCCAGAACACTTTAGCAACGCCCTAGCAACCATCCAGAACACCTTAGCAACCACCTAGCAACCACCTAGCAACGCCCTAGCAACCACCCAGAACACCTTAGCAACCACCTAGCAACCATTTAGACCACCCAAGCAACCGTACAAACACATGAATAAGCCATATCTCAGCTCCACAACATCGTACAGACATGGGGGTGGGCTTTTTGCAGTCACTTGCACGACTGGGCCCCGAGTTTTGCCACTGCAAGCACCACTCACATTTTCTTCTGGAAATGTACATTCTAGTTATTATTATTAGTGGTGCTTGCCTGTAAAGGCGAAGCATCACTATTACTATTCCGTGGGCTTATTATATATTTATTTATTTATTTATAAGTTCTTCCGCCAAAATTTCGGCGCGTAACTAGTCCCGCAGTTTTTGTCGTAGACCCATGAATGAGGTGTCAAATCGACCGGTTTAATCGGGAATGGTGTGCTATGACTTTTCTAAGAGATCGGGGGTACGATGTGCGCCCCAGGGGGTACGATGTGCGCCCCAGGAGATCGGGGGTACGATGTGCGCCCCAAAAGTAGCCCCAAAAATCCCATGCGCTTTGCATTGTGACCAACTTTGATGAGTCATAGCTCAGAGTGAGGATTTTGTAGAAACTCGTGACCCGCCACATTTGAAGAGGCTGGCAGGCCCTGTCAGAACACACATCCCAATGGGGTGTGATTTGTACCCCTGGGGCGCAGGAGGGGCCCAAAGTTGCCCCATTGACTTAACATGGGGAGGGACGTCCCATCAAACGCATGCGTTTTGTCCTCCAATGGTAAATTGCATAGGGATTTTGTATTGACCATAGCTCTGCTTCACAGAGTCACAGAGACAAGGGGGTGGGCTCAATTTACTCAGACAACCAATCACTATCTCAGGATCATCGTGATGCTGTCAAGCCACGCCCTAGCAACCATTTAGAGCTCCCTAGCAACTGATCCCATAGACTTCCATTGAAAGAGATCAAATGGATATCATTGGATATAAGCGTCATAGAAACATGAGGGTGGGTTTGTTTGACTCGGGGCATCAACAGCCAATCACAAATCACCTTCGACACGTCCTATCCACGCCCTAGCAACCGTTATTAAGCACCTTAGCAACCCAAATCAACAGTGTATATCTTCACATCTGAATGTCATAGAGGAATGGGGGTTGATTTATATCATTCATACTGACAAGGGGCTTTTGCTGTAATGTCATTGGATGCTGCCAAGCCACTCCATAGCAACCAAACAGAGTACCCTAGCAACAGTTTAACAAGACCTATATCTCTGCATCAGAACATCATAGAGACATGGGGGTTGGTTTATATCATTCATACTGACAAGGAGCTTTTGGAATATCATTATGGGATGTTCCCAAGCCACTCCATAGCAACCAAACACAGTACCCTAGCAACCGTTTATAAACCCCTATATCTCTGCATTAGAACATCATAGAGACATGGGGGTTGGTTTATATCGTTCATACTGACAAGGAGCTTTTGGAATATCATTATGGGATGCTCCCAAGCCACTCCATAGCAACCAAACAGAGTACCCTAGCAACAGTTTAACAAGACCTATATCTCTGCATCAGAACATCATAGAGACATGGGAGTTGGTTTATATCATTCATACTGACAAGGAGCTTTTGGAATATCATTTTGGGTTGCTCACAAGCCACTCCATAGCAACCAAAAAGAGTACCCTAGCAACCATACAAACACATGAATAAGCCATATCTCAGCTCCACAACATCGTACAGTCATGTTGCTTGGATTTTTTGCATCACAGTAGCCACCGGGCCCCGAGTTTTGCCACTGCAAGCACCACTCACATTTTCTTCAGGAAATGTACATTCTAGTTATTATTATTATTATTATTATTATTATTATTATTATTATTATTATTGTTTTTTAAATTTATGTTTATTAACCAATCAACATTGCAACTAAGAACTTAGCTGAGAACTGAGCAGCCAGTGATTACAGTGCATTTTTGCTATGGGTTTATGGCTTTAGAGATACTATAGTGATCTCAAATATCTGTTCCAGAGGCGAATGTTGTTAAATGTGTATAAGAGGTTAGAGTTCTATAGTCTTACATAGATACTGGACAGTTATTTACAATATATTCATGCATAGCATTTATTGTGTTATTATGAATAAAAATCCTTGGAATATCTTTAGGTTTACAATAAAATTAATTGGCTGATAACAAATGAATAATGGGCGCAAGTATTTCCTCTTAATAAAAAGGTTATTTTCTGTTAAACACGCTCCTGGGCGATCATGTGAATTGATCTTACTGTGCATGTGTTTGTGTGTGTATATCAGTGCAGAAATGAGTCAGCAATAGCAGTAGCTCATTTTAAACTGCTTGTGTGGCCACGCTATCTTTTGTGTCGTTTCCTGTTTTCAAGAATTCGACTCTTAGTTACCAGAAGTCCCGCTAATGTGAAGACATTAAAATAAAAATGACAAAGAAATTAAAATACAGCCATGAAACCCCAAACAGCAACATCAGTCATGACTTCTTACTGTTGTTTTTGTTGAGTGTATGTTTGTGTAGGTGACGACTACTCTCGACTGATTAATAATGTGAACTCTTGCCTATGACAGAGACTGTCTTGCTCTTATTTGAGCTTAGAATTTTTTTCTCTAGTTGAGTTTGTGTGAACCTTATCTCGAGTAAGTTATTTAGAACTAAACAGCAGTTTCCTGTTTGTTTTGATGGCTCTAGATATGCTGATCAAATAAAGAAAATCTTTCTCTTTTATAAGGGTTCAGGGATGCCCCTTCACTATTTACCTGAAAGTAGTGCCAGGTACTTCCCCAACACAAGTGACAAGTAGTGAGTAATAACTTTAGCACCCTCTAAAATTGGTAACCGAATAAGAGAGATTGCCCCAGACAAAAATGTACAGGTGCCATTCTAAACATCCTAAACACCCTGTTAAGGATATTTTAGCTTTCTAGACCCTTCAAATCTCTGTTCATTTCACATTTTCAAAAATTATTTTAGGGTTTTATATTGGAAAAAAATGACCTTATTTTTTCGGTGATATTTTTTTGCAATTTGGACAAAAATCCCCAGATTAATTGCTCTATTTGGAAAGAAATAAATCATTCTGGAATGATTAGGGTGATTTTGTAGGGTAGTGAATCTGCATAGAAAATAATAAACAAATTATAAGCATGCTTTATGTTTTTCAGGTAATTCTAACAGTATTTAGTTAAATTCAATAATCACAAATTATATAAAATATAAAAAATATGAATGTTATATGGAAAGTCTATATGTTATGTGCTGTTACTGGTTACCATTATCGTCTCAGGTTACGTATGTAACCATGGTTTCCTGAGAGGGAATGAGATGCTGCGTCAAACGCTGCGGGAATGCCTCTGCGTGATTGCGTCATGAAGCACTCATGAAATCAGTTCAATGGCATGACGAGACGTCATAGGCGGGTGATGTCATTGACCAGGAAACTATAAAGCAGCCCTGAACCGTGTCAGTGAACAGTGTCAGCTTCTGATAAGTCTAACAAGTCGGTCACAGGAATGCCGGGATTATGGCAAAGTGACGCAGCGCCTCGTTCCCTCTCAGGGAACCATGGTTAAATATGTAACCTGAGACGTTGCCTTTTCTGGAACTTCTTCAATAGGCTTAAATGGGGCCAAAGTTAGGCCTTCTTACACTATGGCCAGGTCCCAGGTTGGTACCCTTGAGCATGTCGCAGGCCTCAGCCTCAGCCTCAGTGTACCACGGAGGAAGCAAGTTACCCATGAGTGTCTCCCCAATGATGCCCCATCTAGAGGAACGTGATAAGCAGATATAGCTACCAGGTATACCTTTAGAGTAGAAGGGGATAAACCTGAAAATAATTTTTCCTGAAGAAAATCTAGCACTGAACCAACCGGGCAGTTGACTGAATGTCCTGTACACCAGGCTATGAAAACTCTCCATTTTAGGTCATAAAGCCTCCTCGTAGAAGGAGCTCTAGAGTGCAAATGGTCTCTACCACCTCAGTAGAGAGACCTGAAATTACGAGCTGGGCCCCCTCAGAGGCCAAGCCTGCAGTTTCCACAACTCCAGGCGTGGGTGCAACACTGACCCTATCGCCTGGGAGAGAAGGTCCCTCCTGATCGGAATTTCCCACGGGGGACCTTTGAATAGAGACACAATGTCGGACAGCCATACTCGGCCCGGCCAGAACGGGGCTATCAATAAGAGCCGAGCCCTGTCCCGGCGTACTCTCTCCAGAACTCCTGGTAATAATGGCAGAGGGGGAAAGGTGTACAGACGCAGCCTCGGCCACGTCTGTACCATGGCATCCAACCTCAGCGGGGCCGAATGAGTCTGCTGTCTTGTTTAGGTACCCTGGAATGTATATTGCTCGCACTGATAACAGTTTCCCCTGGGTCCAAACCAAAACTTGATGCGCCAGCTTCCATAGACGGCGCGAGTGTACACCCCCCTGGCGATTTCTATAGAAGACCACCGCTGTATTGTCCGTGCGGACCAATACATGGTGGGCCCTGAGGTCTGGAAGTGCCCGAGTGCCAGGAACACAGCCATCAGCTCCAGCTGGTTTTATGTGCCACGAAAGCTGATGACCGCTCCACAGACCCTGCACCAAGCGACCACTCATGATCGCCCCCCAGCCGGTGAGGGACACATCCGTCATTAGCGTTATGCGTAAATGCGACAGCACGGAGCTCCCAACACCGGTCCCTGGGACAGGAACCAAGGATCCTTCCACATCACCAAGGCATGTAGGCATCGCCACGTGACCTTGATCATGCAAAACGGATTCCCCCTCGGGGAGAAGCCCTTGGTCTTGAGCCACCACTGTAAGGGTCTCATGTACAGGCCAAAAGGTATCACGTTGGACGCTGCTGCCATCAAACCCAGTAGTCTCTGGAATTGTTTTACAGTGAGTGACTGGCCTAGCTTTATCCTTTTTACGGCATCCAGGATCGATTTAACCCTGGCAGGCGTCAGATGAGCTCTCATCATTTTTGTGTCCCAGACTACACCCAGAAAAGTAGGTCTCTGTTGGGGAGTTAGCACACTTTTCTTTATATTTAGCCTTAGCCCCAGCACTTTCATATGAGCAAGAACAGCATCTCGATGCTGAACACAGCTGTTCCGACTGTGCCAGGATGAGCCAGTCGTCTATATAATTCAGTACGCGGATGCCCTGGAGTCTCAGAGGAGCCAGAGCTGCATCCACACATTTTGTGAAAGCCTTGAGAAACGCGAGCCAAAGCACCCTCCTCGAGGAGTGCTCTGTGGGACCGGAGAGTTCTCAATGACAGCTTCTCACAATGCTCACAGTCAGTTCCCTCGAGAGCTGACTGGGCATGCTCCGGTCCCAAACACATTACACAAAGCAAATGTATCCCCAAATGTGAAGACACAGAAGCTGACACTGTTTGGTTCAGGGGTGCTTTATAGTTTCCTGGTCAATGACGTCACCCGCCTATGATGTCTCGTCACGCCATTGGACTGATTTCACGAGTGCTTCATGATGCAATCACGCATTCAATGCATTTAGGGGTGTGGTCCTGGTCAAGAAAATTTCCTGAACTCCAAACTGAATGTCAGAATGGGAAAGAAAGGTGATTTAAGCAATTTTGAGCGTGGCATGGTTGTTGGTGCCAGATTGGAATGTCTGAGTATTTCACAATCTGCTCAGTTACTGGGATTTTCACGCAAAACCATTTCTAGGGTTTACAAAGAATGCTGTGAAAAGGGAAAAACATCCAGTATGCGGCAGTCCTGTGAGCGAAAATGCCTTGTTGATGCTAGAGGTCAGAGGAGAATGGGCCGATTGATTCAAGCTGATAGAAGAGCAACTTTGACTGAAATAACCACTTGTTACAACCGAGATATGCAGCAAAGCATTTGTGAAGCCACAACACGCACGGATGGCGGAGCCGGATGGGCTACAACAGCAGAAGACCCCACCGGGTACCACTCATCTCCACTATAAATAGGAAAAAGAGGCTACAATTTGAAGACTGGAAAAATGTTGCCTGGTCTGATGAGTCTCGATTTCTGTTGAGACATTCAGATGGTAGAGTCAGAATTTGGCGTAAACAGCATGAGAACATGGATCCATCATGCCTTGTTACCACTGTGCAGGCTGCTAGTGGTGTAATGGTGTGGGGGATGTTTTCTTGGCACACTTTAGGCCCCTTAGTGCCAATTGGGCATCGTTTAAATGCCACGGCCTACCTGAGCATTGTTTCTGACCATGTCCATCCCTTTATGACCACCATGTACCCATCCTCTGATGGCTACTTCCAGCAGGATAATGCAACATGTCACAAAGCTCGAATCATTTCAAATTGGTGTCTTTGAACATGACAATGAGTTCACTGTACTAAAATGGCCCCCACAGTCACCAGATCTCAACCCAATAGAGCATCTTTGGGATGTGGTGGAACGGGAGCTTCGTGATTTGGATATGCATCCCACAAATCTGCATCAACTGCAAGATGATTTCCTATCAATATGGGCACACATTTCTAAAGAATGCTTTCAATACCTTGTTGAATCAATGCCATGTAGAATTAAGGCAGTTTTGAAGGCAAAAGGGGGTCAAACAGTATTAGTATGGTGTTCCTAATAATCCTTTTGGTGAGTGTAGAGTATATATTACGTCACACCACTGGACATGCCAACTTCCTAAAATTATTTAATGTATACTACACATTGATCATATGCATGGCCACGAAAGTTTGAGGTCATTTAGATTTTTACTTTTATTCAAAAAGGATGCGTTAAGTTAAATTGATCAAAATTTACTGTAAAGACATTTAAAATGTTACAAAAGATTTGTATTGCAAATAAATAGTTTTTTTTAACTTTCTATTCATCAAAACAATCCTGAAAATAATGCATCATAGTCCCACTAAAATATTAATCTGTTTTTAACAGTAATAGTATGGAGAAATGTTTTTTGAGCAACATGTCAGCATATATAATATTGATTTCTGAAGGGTCATATGACAACTGGAGTAATGATGCTTTGCATAAATTACATAAAAAATTCAAATAGAAAGGTTGTTTTAAATTGTAAAAATATTTCACAATATTACTGTTTTTCCTTTTATTAAATAAATGCAGCCCTCTTGAGCATACAAGGCTTTTGCACAGCAATGTATTTTTTATCATATATATAACAAATATTTTTCATTACGGTTTAAGCCTCCAGTTTTAAATTGGCTTCATAATAATTTCATAATATTGTTTATGTATTATGTTTGGAAGCATTTTGTTGAATAGGCTCTGCTGATCTAAATACACTGTCTCTATTTTTAGGAGAATACATAAAGACATGGAGACCAAGATATTTCTTACTGAAGAGTGACGGAACATTTATTGGGTACAAAGAGCGACCGCAAGATATTGACCAGCTGGAAACTCCACTCAATAACTTCTCAGTGGCGCGTAGGTATCCATTTTGTTTAAAGTTTGCTGGAGAGAATTTACAGGTGAACAAGAATCTCTCTCTCTCTCTCTCTCTCTCTCTCTCTCTCTCTCTCTCTCTCTCTCTCTCTCTCTCTCTCTCTCTCTCTCTCTCTCTCTTTCACTGTGCCTTTTTTGTTGTATCTGGCCCAATTTGTATCCTTTCCTAACCCCACTTAAGAACCCTAAAATAACCAAAATACACACACTCTTTTTCGCTCTCGTATTCTCTCAGAATGTCAGCTGATGAAGACGGAGCGACCAAAAACAAACACTTTTATTATTCGGTGCCTGCAGTGGACTACTGTTATTGAACGCACTTTTCATGTTGAGACCCCAGAAGAAAGGTTGGTTTGTCGTATTCATGAGCAAACAGTATGTTCATTTATCGTATAAACTGTTTTGCTTAAAATTCATGATAGCACTTAAGTTCTTTATTATTAACTTAACATTCTTTCTGTCGTTGGACAAAAGAAAGCTGTAAGAAGAGTTACCCCATGTGAGTTTTTGTTTTCTGCAGGGAGGAGTGGACAAAGGCCATCCAGGCAGTGGCAGATAGTCTACAGAAGCAGGAGGAAGAGAGAATGGACTCTTCACCTGACCCCATGGACATGGAGATGTACCTGTCCAAACCTCGACTCAAAGTGGTAGGATTACAGCCGGAGTGTTGGGCCTGAATATCTCCCCCATAATTTCTGGTCTTCTCTCAACTTTTTCTATAAAAATGTTAAGATGAAGTGAGTATTTTGGGGGTTAAAATACTTTCTTAAGGAAAAGAATTCAAGTAAACACTATAAGATGATGAAAAAGGCATAAAATAAGTGAAATAAATCTGTGTAAAATAAATGTTTCTTTTTTATCTTATATTTGATTTTTAAAATGATTAATTGGATATTCATTTTAAACTGTATTTCTCAAATACTTTTCATTATGTTGTGCAGACAATGCATGACTTTGAATACCTCAAACTCTTGGGGAAAGGCACTTTTGGGAAGGTCATACTGGTGAAGGAGAAAGCCACAGGAAAATACTATGCCATGAAAATTCTCAAGAAGGATGTTATAGTAGCAAAAGTAGGTCCTTTGCTTTGATGTTCTGTACTTTTTCTTTCAGTAAATTTAAACATTGCATTGTTTATTCACCTGTACACATTTTTTTTCTCTTGACAAGTTATAATTATACATAAATTGTAATGACTATATAAGAACTTCTAACAAGTTATTTTCTTTACTTATTTATTTGTAGGATGAGGTAGCACACACACTTACTGAAAACCGGGTCCTCCAGAACTCCAAACACCCTTTCTTAACAGTAAGCTAAATAGAAACATTATCAAGAATTAGTGGTTTATACACGTCACACCATTTATACATGTAATTTACGGTACATTCCACATTAAATAAAAGTTAAGCTCTATCAACAGGACTTTGGCAACATAGTTTCATAATCTCTTCAAAAATGATGGTTGCCATAACAAACTTATAAAATAAATAAACTGAGACAGTTCCATGATTAAAATCTGAATCAATACTTTTTTGCATTACAAGTGTCTTACAATTGCCACCAGTTTTTTCTTTAAAAAAAAAAGGATTCACCAGCTATATTTCTATCCACCTATTTTTATGTGCATTTTGGGATATTGCATAAAAAAAATGCTGGATGGAAACTGCAAGATATGCATACATTCTAAAAATACGCATACAAAACGAATGCGCTCAATTTAGGCAGACAAATTTGTTATCGGATAAGAAGACATGCACACTAACAATGATGGAAACACATTTACTGATTTACCTGCAAATTCATTGCACGGCATCTCAAATTTTGGTTTGAGAAATTCCTGAACAAATGTCATCAGAATGTTTAACTCCCTCCCAGAAGCGTCTCACACGTTTGCTTCCCAAACACCAGCATCCAAATGCAAGATAACATGACAGCTTTTATTGAGTTTTGTCTGCGTGCTCTGAGGCGCAAGTCATTTATGATGGAGGAAAAAAAGAGCCACAGTTTCTTCATCAATTGCAGCAACTTCCATTTTTATTACTGATATTTTGCTCCAATTTCCCTGGAAGTGCATACATTCTAAATGTGTTCTCTTTAACACATGGGATGGAAACTTTTTTCACAAATGTTTATGTGAATTTTGTGCAACTTTAGATGGAAACATAGCTAATGAATATTACTATGCCAGAGCTTAAAATTAAACATTTTTTAACATTGCTTCAAGGCTGGCAGAGTATAAAAAAAACAGAAACAATTATATGACCTAATGTCACCTCTGTGTTGCAGGGTCTGAAGTATTCTTTCCAGACTCATGACCGATTATGTTTTGTTATGGAGTATGCAAATGGAGGAGAGGTGAGCTCTTGTAAAGGTGAAGTTTAGCAATGATTGAAAACTAAACAAATACATATTTTAATTTAATTTGCACACAATCAAATGTTTATTTACATAATGTGTGTATTATAATCCATTTTACCCCAGAAGATTCGAAATTCAAATGCATCTTGATATTTGTTCTTATATCACAGCTTTTCTTTCATTTATCGCGAGATCGTGTTTTTTCGGAAGAGAGAGCAAAGTTTTATGGGGCAGAGATCGTCTCAGCCCTGGATTACCTTCATTCTGAGAAAAACGTGGTTTATAGAGACCTAAAGGTAAGATACATAGAAAAATATAGTAAAAAAATAAAAAAATAAATTCTATACAAGATTAATCATAAATGTGTGAAATGACTTGTATAAGTATATTTAGTGTAATGCTACTTGTTGCATCACTATCAAACAGATCACATATCATTATAAGGAATATCATTATTCTGTGGTAGTTGGAGAACCTGATGCTGGATAAAGATGGCCACATAAAGATCACAGATTTTGGCCTGTGTAAGGAGGGAATTACAGATGGAGCAACAATGAAGACATTCTGTGGTACACCAGAGTATCTCGCTCCAGAGGTAATAAAACATTTGATGAAAGAGATGTGAAACGAGTTCCCTATACAGGGTGTATATAGTGGTGACTTACAGGTTGCTCTATAAGGATATAATATATATAAGGATATAAGGGTATAAATAATTTAATTTAGTAAATGTATTCTAATATTTTTTGTATGAACAGCAAATAGAGAAAGAAATCGAGGGAGGAACAAAAGCACTTTTTTTTGGGGGTAGGTGTACTTTTTTACAAAATCTTTCCTCTGGCTCCTTATTTGTATGACAGAAATCAAGTTATTTAAATCTCTTTCGCACTGATAAGAAAAAAAGTTGCAGCGCAACCACCGGGGTTAAGAGACAGGATCGTAATTCCTTTGAGCAAATTAATCTCACGCTCATTCATGAGAAGAACTGTCAGGTTGACCGAGGAAAGAGATCCTATGCAAGGGTGCGAGTTTGCTCTTTTCCCAGTTGACCTGAAGCACCAGATGGCTGAGGTGTCTGAGCACCAGGTCCCTTTGTTCACACAACTGATCCCGTGAGTGCGCCAGGATGAGCCAGTTGTCGAATAGCTAAGGGATGTAAACACCCACTTCTCGTAGAGGGGTAAGGGCCTTTGTAAAGACACAAGATGACAGGGACAGTCGGAAGGGGAGGGAGAAGTGAGACATGAAAGTACACATCCTTCAGATGCTGGGAGCAAACACAATCAAAAAGAAGCTTGTAAATAGTCTGATTTAAAACACGTAGATCCAAGATTAGCCGTAACCCACCCATCCTTTTAGGGACAATAAAGTAGGACCTGTAGAACCTGACCTCATATCGGCTGTAGGGGCCGGTTCTATCACGTCCTTCGTCAGGACTGTGATCTCTGCAAACAGGACAGGGGCCTCTATGTTTGCCACAAAGGTGAAACAAATTCCTCTGAACATGGGGCAACCTGAATTGCATAGCCGAGTCTGATCGTCTGAAACGCTAGCCAGGCTCCCAGAGACTGAACCAGCAATGGGACCACGGATGTACCTGTGGTGGGGCAGTACAGCGTCCCAGGGTGGGGTCTGTGTGCAGTGCAAAACTTACCTGGCTCCACAGTTTGGCAGGGGTGCTTGAGAAGGAATTGCGTCCTCGAATCACATCCTAGTGATGAAAGAGTGGCAAGACATAGCGTTGCTCACTGTCAACCGCATCCTCTTGTGACCCAGAGAATGAGGAAATTGCTTGGAGGGTCTGGTGGGGCCCGAGGTGGGTGGAGCCACCTTCCTATGGCCCGCTCCACGTTGCGGCCTGGGTGAAGGCTGTTGCTGTGGCCCTTAGTGACGAACAGGCAGAGGGGCTGCAACTAGTGGGTGGAGGCAGCAGTGGGGCAGGATGTGGGCTATCGCCTCCATCTGCTTTTGTAACTGCCAAGAACTGCTGGGCAACGTTCTCGACAGCGTCACCGAAGAGGCCAACCTGGGAGATGGGGGAGTCAAGAAAGCAGACTATGTCGCTTCCCTCATCTCAACCAGGTCAGCAGATGTCTCTCCTGGACCACTAGGGTGGACGTTGGTTGACCAAGGGACTGCTCAGTGACTTTCGTCCAGTACTCTGCACAGTTACTGCATCGTGCTTTGGTCAGAACTACCCTTGTGCAGCTCTTTGAGCTCTTTGAAACTCTTCCAGGTTCTGAAGACCACACTTGGAGATGAAAGCAGAGCTGAAACACAGAATAAATGTTTGGCTCTGAAGCGAAAACTTAGTGAGTGTCCTATATACCTTCAGCATGGGGCGTGGTTTGTAATTAAAATCTCACTCGCTGGCTGGTTCTGTTAACACTCAAAGGTGATAGGGCTCTCAGGTGCGATTCCCAAATTGTCAGTCACTGACGTAACTCTTAATTATGACTGAATGGGAACTCTAACTTGTAACAACTACAAATACAGTGTTATTTACATACTTTTGTACTATGGTCTGTCTGAATACTTGATTGGCTGGAAGGTGTGCATTAAGGGATAATTATATTAAATAGTTTGCTACTTAATCACTACGTTATATACATTATATCATTATCAACAGGGGAGTAACATAACATTGCTGGTTTTGAAGTTTTTGAATCTTGCAGATTCACTATTCTTAGAAAGATGCCACACAGATGCAGGTAATTAACTGTTTGATTGTTTATATCATCATTATATAAACTATCCAGCTCCAATTATCACCCAGCTCTAAACTGCTAAATGTGGACACTTAGGAATTAAGTTTTTATAAACATTAACATCTTGGATTTTCTTCAAATCTGTTTTGAAACAATGTGCACTATAAAAATAAAATTAGGCATGACTTGAAATTGAATTCCATCATCCAAGGATTTAGAAATATGTTTAGAGTTATGTAACAATGTTATGTTACATAGCACCTCCAACGTTAATCAGTTCCACATACAATCATCTGTTATGTCATGTCATTAATCACTCTGGAGATGTGAGAAAATTATTTAATCACAAGGCAGATTGGCTGATGGCACCACTACAGTACATGCACAGTGCCTAGCCATAAGCTATGATGTGAAAGTCAGCAGATAGGCATTTTGTGCCTTTAAGAGCCGTCCAAAAACCACTGTTAAAACACTATACTGTAATGAAAACATTGATTTAACTGCATGCTAAATAAACCAACAGCTGGTTGTCAATGGAGAAACACCCTTTTAATGTAATGCCCCGATAATGTAGTTATGGCATCCACCATGCTAACTAGCAAAGTCTTGACCCATTTGCCCCATATTTGAAATAGTCAGATTCAAACATTATGGCTCAGGTTCTCTGTTTTTTTTCAGGTTCTTGAAGACAATGATTATGGCCGGGCGGTGGACTGGTGGGGGTTGGGTGTGGTCATGTATGAGATGATGTGCGGCCGATTGCCCTTCTACAACCAGGATCATGAGAAGCTCTTTGAATTAATCCTCATGGATGAGATCCGTTTCCCTCGTACACTTGGGCCTGAGGCAAAATCATTGCTGACAGGACTGCTTCAAAAAGATCCAAAACAGCGGTGAGAGATCTCTGATTGTCGCAGTCACTCTTAGTATTGTATGGTCCTCTCAGTACACATTGTTTTAAGAATTCATGATAAATGAAGGATGTGTTTGTCTCACATCCAAGTAATAGATTCATAACATCACTTAGAAAGGGTCAGGGTTGTATGTAAAGTGCAAAAATTCAAAGAAATATGAATCTATGGATGTTGGGACGATGAGGCCTTCACAAGGGAGAGTCTAGTTGACACGGTTTCTGTTGAGGGATGCGTTGGTCGGATCTAGGCTCAGATCCACCATCTGATCTGGATTCGGCCTGGATCCGGCTGACTACAGTAGACCTTGGGATAAACAGAGAGACTAACATTAGCGTAGATGCCATTCTTTATTATGTAACAAGTACATCAGGTGTTATGGGAAGTGCTCCCGGTTCCCGCAGACTTAGTTAATGCAGCCTAAAACAGTTATTTAACTGATTTGAATAATATAAATTGATAATGTTCTTTGTGTATGGCATAGTAAAGAAATGTGTTTTTAGTCTAGATTTAAACTGACAGAGTGTGTCTGCTTCCTGAACAATTCTAGGAAGACTGTTCTAAAGTTAGGTGCTAAATAGGAAAAGGATCGACCGGCTGCAGTTGATTTTGATATTCTAGGTATTATCAACTGGCCAGAATTTTGAGACCGCAATAGACGATCTGCATATTTTTCATATTGCCTATTTTGTGCATAATAAATGAATGAATACTATAGTAGATAGTTTTCCTCCACACCAAACCATGGCTCCAGTAAAATAATAGTGTATAATATATACTTGTAGGACCCCTCCTTGTCAACTGTCTCCCTGTGACTACTGTCCTACATTAAGTCTAATATCATAAAGTCGTATAACTTCTAGTCAGAGACAGAGTAGGTTTATTTGGTAGAAGAACAAATGGGCTCACTGATGTAATTAAAGTTTAGATAAATCACAAGCTAGCAGTAATGTGTGACATAATATTTTTGCCATTACACTTTTTATTATATATCACTGCTGAATAAAACCGCTAAAATGAAACCTAAGTTGATTGGCTGGTCTAAGCCTGTTTAAATTGCAAGTAGCTGGTTTAAGCTGGTTGTCTTTTAGCTTGTCGGCCAGGTGCTCTCCCAGCCTGGGGTCTCATTTATAAAACTTTGCGTTGGTTTCATCCTAAAAGTGTACGTACGCACAAAAGCTAGATTTTGCGTATGCACAAAAAAATTCAGATTTATAAAACCATGTGTACGCCAGAACCTGCGCAAAAATCCCTTTATAAATCCCAGCCAGCAGAAGATTGTGCCTGCATCTCCACCCTCTCCCCTCCATAAAATCATCATATATGGAGCTTACAACGCCTAGTTTTACTATGCATAACCTCATCTGCATATCATTGACATGCATATTACCATCCACGTGACACCATGTTTAACACTGTCAAAGGTACAAGACATTAAAAATATTCAATTCAATTAAATTAAATTAAAATATATTTGTATAGCGCTTTTCACAATACACATTGTTTCAAAGCAACTTTACAGAAAGTGCATTTCATAAATGTACATTGAAAAATGTTAGAAAGAGAATGTTAAAGAAAAATGTTAGAAAAAGTTCATGTATTAATTTAGGCCATAACAAAGCTGGCGTTGAGTCGTCTCTTCACAGGCGTGTAGTCGTCTCATCACAGGTGTTGATAAAATTGGTGTTACATGATCATATTTTCTTGACCTAGTAAGAACTCTAGCAGCTGCGTTTTGGACTAACTGTAGCTTGTTTATTGAGGATGCAGGACAACCAGCTAATAAAGCATTACAGTAATCTAGTCTCGAGGTCATGAATGCATGAACTAACTTTTCTGCATCAGAAATAGATAGCATATTACGTAGCTTAGCAATGTTTCTAAGGTGGAAAAATGCCGTTCTTGTAACATATGAAATATGATTTTCGAAAGACAAGTTGCGATCTAATATAACACCCAGGACTTTTACTGTAGTGGATAAAGTGACAGGATATCCTTCCAAGTTAAAGTTGTATTGTGAGAGGTTTTGTGGGCAGTTTTTTGGACTAATAAGTAATACCTCCGTTTTATCTGAATTTAATAGCAGAAAATTACACGTCATCCAGTATTTAATATCTTCAACACACGCTGTCAGTTTAGATAATTTAGCGTTTTCATCTGGTCGTGATTAAATATATAATTGAGTGTCATCAGCATAACAGTGGAACAGTGTTAATTTTGACAGCAAATTTTGATATAGTTTTAGTCATAGTCTTTTGACGAAAATGCCATTTAGTTTTAGTCTTATTTTAGTCACCTGAATTGTTTTTAGTTTTAGTCGACTAAATATCAAAAGATTTTAGTCGACTAAATCTACAGTAGATTTAGTCGACTAAAATCTAATGAGTTTAGTTAAATTGTAATGCATTAATTGAGCATTTAAGCATTACATAATCAACTGTTACTTGAACTGACATTGTGACATCATTGTGTTTTTGACATTAAAAATACACGAAAGAGAGCTCAATTCACTTTTTTTGGTTTGTTTAAAAAAAAAACATCTATATATTTTTTATAACTTTGTATTTCTGTTTTAGTTAGTATATCAGGTTAAACTAAAGCTTCAAGTTTGTTTATTTATTTAAGTAATGGAGAATAAATTTGTTTAATGGTTTTATGTAACTATTATAACCCTGATACTGAATATGTGGCAAATACTGGTCTTTCCTCCTGACTATGAATTAAATGGGAATGAAATTAAATACAGTTTATAATGTAACCAAAAACTAATATATAATGTGTGACTTTTAATTATAAACAAGCTCGGAATACACCGGGACTCTTATTTTGAAACGCATTACTATTGCAGTTGCAGCTGCTCTTTCAGGTTCAGATGAGGGAGATAAAATATGCATTGTTACAACCGTCTAAAACATATTACTATATACACATCATCAAGTCAACATTGTCCTTATTCATCAGCATTAATTCGTAAACAATTGCCTGATATAAATGTGTGCTATTGATTGATTGAGCCGCTCTGAAGCTCTGTATTGGAGATGCGTGAGCCTGGAGAAGCTCAACAGCGCCGTGTTTTACCAGCTGTTAGATCCGCACATTACAACGTTAGACTGTATAAGGTTACAACTCAAATGTGCGCATTTGTTACACAGCACATCAGTTCTGACTGGATCTCTTCTCTAATCGTCCCTCCCTGACATTTTCGTTTCATTTTTATTCGTTGACGAAAATGACAGTAGATTTTCGTCATAGTTTTTGTCATCCAACACTAGTTTTTATTTAGTTATCGTCTCGTTTTCGTCAGTGAAAAAAGGTCGTCGTCAACGAAAATCTACTCGTCAACGAAATTAACACTGCAGTGGAAATTAATTCCATGTTTTCTTATAATATTACCAAGTGGCAGCATATATATTGAGAATAGCAGAGGGCCTAACACAGATCCTTGCGGCACCCCATAGTCTACTGACATTATCTTTGATTTTTCCCCATTTAGACAGACAAAATGGTAGCGGTCTGATAAGTACATCTAAACCAGTTTAATGCCTGTCCCTGAACACCAGTGTAATTTTGAAGTCGACCTAAGAGTATTTTATGATCTATAGTATCGAACGCAGCACTAAGATCAAGTAGAACTAGTATTGAGATACAGCCTTGGTCAGAAGCTAGAAGTAAATCATTTGTGATTTTATTGAGCATTATTTCTGTGCTATGATGTGGCCTGAATCCTGATTAAAATTTTTCATAGATATCATTTTCTTGCAAGAAAGAGCACAATTGAGCGGACAAAACTTTTTCTAGTATTTTAGACAAATGGAAGATTTGAAATGGGTCTGTAATTTGCTAGGTTATTATGATCTAATTTTGGCTTCTTAATGAGAGGTTTTATGACTGCCAACCTGAATATTGTTGGAACATGACCTAAAGATAAAGACGAGTTAATAATATTGAGAAGAGGCTCTTCCACTACAGTTAACAACTCTTTCAGTAGTTTAGTGGGTATTGGATCTAATAAACGTGTTGTTGGTATAGATGCAATGATAAGTTTGTGGCAAGCAGCGAGGCGAGGGACCGTGAGAGTGGGCCGGTGGCGAATCAGGAGGATGAGCGCCAGCTGTGCGCTCATCCTCCTGAAAGTAGCACCTCCACATGTCTATCTAAATTCATAGAATTTTTGTTTAAATTCTGAGTAATGACATTATGTAATTTCAGTTCATATCGCCATTAATGAAACTGGAACATTAATGTAAATTTGTATATCAAAATGAAAACAGAGTTCCCTTTCAGTCGGTCACCGAATTGGGATCACTTCAGGGAGCCCCTATCAGCTTCGAGATAAAGAGAACTGGCCAATGGCCATTGCCGTGCGTGCTTTTGCATATCGCTCCCCGCCCCGCGGCGCGGGTATAAAGCGGAACCGATCGCCACGCACCATTGTCATTCACTTCAGAGCCGAACTACGTTCAGGTAGAAGGCAAATTCAACACTGCTATTCAGCGAGAGAGAGTGAGGACGCTCGTGCTGGCGTTACAGCACACAACAGCACAACCGCATGTGTAGTACCTGCAACGGCTAATTGCGGTAGACAGATTTATTTTTGGTTTGTTGTGTGGGCCACTAGGTTCGACTAGGGAGCCTGAGATAACTGTGATTTAGAAATATGTACAGATAAAATGAATCAGAACTTCTTCTGATGTGAGCCGACTATTTACTATTCAAAATGTAAAGATAAAGAAATAAATTTGTTGTAAACAGTCAATGAGAACAATTACAAGGAAAATAACCAATAAAATTAGCAATATACCGGTATGGGAGGAAATACAAAAGTTAGATCTCACAAAACATTTGCTGCATTATCTTCTCGTTACAGCAATAATAACCCAAATAAAATGACATATATAACATTCACATAAAGGAAGTTAAGATGAAACTCAAATTAAACCATATATACATTCAAATAAACTCAAGACTTCACATAAAGCACATGCTTTCTAGGATTTCGTCACACAGTTAACGTCACATGTAAACACATTTACTGATCGCTATTAAACCAGCATTTGTCTCATTTCAACCATAAACATACAAAAAACATTAACACTCACCAAATCCTTGTTTAGTGATAACTTCTATCAAATATTTGGTCGTGAAATAGTGATGTTCAGACACATTACAGCCACAGGAGCTCTGCTCTAACACTTCTCAAAATGGAGGATTCAATTCTCACTCTGCCCGAGAGCACATTCTAGAAAGAGCAGGCTTAAAGCGGCAGTACACTATTTTCACATACATGACAAAACCAAATGAAAAACTCAAAATAAATTAGAACACAAAGAAAAACAATTTCTTTTCACTTCTTCCTTTCAGAAATGTTTCTTCCTCTTTTGTAATAAAATAAATTATGAATTTTAATAAAATCAACATAAATGAATCAAATCACTATTGTGTGTTATGTATTGTACCTCGTCACTATGTAGCTAAATCACCTGTGCTACACCTGCTCACCGCTGCAGCAAAACAACTGCTGTTTTCACAGCATTTCCTCAATGAGTTCAGCACAAAGGCTGCACTATTCCCTGTGTGCTGCCGCAGTTTTCCCTGGGTGCTTCAGCACATTTAAAAGAGTGTTTCCTCACAAAAAGAGCAACACGAGTGTGACACTGCGTCTTTTTCAAGATTTCATTCCACCCATGCGTTTCTGGATGCGGTCGTTCCCTCTCACCCGCTGACGGTCACAATCACTGCCTCACGCGTTTGGACGTTCAGCACACTGAGACAGCGTTTGTGGATAGTTCATGTTCTCACTGCGGGAACATGACTATCTCGGAGCTTAGATCGAGACTCGCCTACCTTTGGGAAGGTGGGGTCCCCCTCCACATACCTTGATCTAGTGCTATTCCTGCCCAACAGCAGGATAGACCTACTTCGACGGGGTGATCTGAGGATAACAGGGCACCCACGGATGAGCAGATGTCGATCGCTGCATCTGAGGGGGAGTTTCAGTCCTCGGAGGATGAAGACTCAGCTGTACTGCCTTCCTCTGGGAGAGTGACAACGGTTGAGTCGGACCCCGAGTTAACGACTATGCTTTCCCGGGCTGCCGAGAAGGTTGGGCTTGAGTGGAACCCTCCACCACGTCCCGAACCTTCGAGGTTGGATGATTGGTCTCTCGGGGCAGCTCATGGGCGGCGCCTTTCAGTGCCAGAAACAGACCTAGCGGCTTCTCCCTCCTCACTATCCTCGACGGCAGACAGGCCAAGGGTTATGTGGGGATCCCGCTGGTTGAGCGGGCTGTCGCGATGCAACTGTGTCCGGCGACCGCTTACAATTGGCGTGGTGACCCGCGTCTCCCGTCCAAGGCCTGTAAGTTCTCTTCCAACCTTGTTGCGAAGGCTTACAGGTCTTGTGGACAGGCCGCGTCCGCTTTGCACGCCATGAGTTTGCTCCAGGTGCACCAGGCCCAGGCGCTCATGGACCTGCACGAGGGTAGGTCTAACCCAGAGCTCCTCCGGGCAACGAAAGTCACCGCCCGTTCCATTGGTCAGGCGATGTCCACCTTAGTGTCCAGGAACGGCATCTCTGGCTCAACCTGGCCGACATGAGGGAGACTGACAAGTACCGGTTCCTGGACTCCCCCATCTCGCCTGCCGGGTTGTTCGGCGATGCGGTCGAGAGCTTCGGCCAACAGTTCTCGGCCGCCCAGAAACAGACGGAGGCCATCAAGCACATCCTGCCCCGGCACCCCCGCCTGCCCGTCGCCGAGGACATCAACCTGCCGCCGCCTCCGCTCCCGCCCCGGCCAAGCAATAGCCTACAACGTGCTGTGTGCGTGGAGCCTGCCGCGGGAAGGACGTTCAGCCCGCTCAGGCCGCTGCCAAGCCAGGTGGCAAGCACCACCACTCCTTCCCCCGGAGGAGGGCCGGGGGAGAATCCTTTGTTTTGTTTTTTCTGTTCCCCAGTGCCAGCTGTACCCAAATTGTCTATAAAAGAGCAGTTTCCAATATCTCTGAGTGCCAAGAGAGTGCGCCTTTCGGTGTTCGACGCTCCCATGCTTTGTCACCCTCAGATGCCTCTCTGTTCGCCAGCAGGGGTTGCTGGCTGCCGGGACGCATTCAAGTGGCCTTCCTTCACTCGCACACCCCCTCAGCGGAAGCAAGAAAGTGAGGTGCAGCACACACAGACCCCACTGCGGGCCGCCACCAGGCCATCCGAGTCGGATCCCTGCATGCCGCCTCGCTGCCCCGCTGCAGGTACATCGGCTGTGCCGATGGTCCCGCTTGCACGGTCCCTGGGACCCTGGCTAGCGCTTCCCAGGCCGCCTTGCTGGCTAATCCGTACCATCAGACTCGGCTATGCGATTCAATTCACAGGCTGCCGTTCAAGATGCTCATGCAGAAATGCATCTTCAGGTGCGTCCGTCCCCAAGATTGGTTTGCAGCGATCGACCTGAAGGACACGTTCTTTAATGTCTCGATTTTCCCTTGACACAGGCCATTTCTTCGCTTTGCGTTCGACGGATGAGCATATCAGTACAAGGTCTTACCCTTCGGGCTAGCCCTGTCAACCCGCAGTCGTGAGGGCAGATGTGCAAACACAGGGACATGGTGCTCAGACACCTCAGCCAGTTGGGTCAACTGGGAGAAGAGCAAACTCTGCCCCAAGCAGAGGAGCTGGACTCGGTCGCCCAGACAGCGCACCTCACCGAAGAGTCCAGTCGGTGTTAAACTGCTTGAAGTTGTTCAAACGCAGAACAGCGGTACCACTGAAACAATGGGCAGGAGTGCCCCTAGAACAAGTGTCTAGGCATGCTGTTGTCTCCACGGATGCCTCATCCACTGGCTGGGGTGCCACGTACAATGGGCTTGCAGTTTCTGGTCTGTGGACGGGGCCCCAACTGCAATGGCATATCAACTGCCTGGAGTTGTTAGTGGTTCGTCTTGCACTCAGCCGCTTCAAGGGGCCGCTCAGAGGCAAGCACGTTCTGATCCGTACGGACAGCACTGCGGCCGCTGTGTACATCAACAAACAGGGTGGTCTATGCTCCCGTTGCATGTTACAACTCGCCCGCCATCTCCTTCTGTGGAGTCAGAAGCATCTGAGGTCGCTTTGCGCCACTCACATTCCGGGCCTGCTCAATCGTGCAGCTGACGAGCTCTCACGTGAGCATGTGTTAAAGGGAGAGTGGAGACTCCATCCCTAGGTGGTCCAGCTGATATGGAGCCGCTTCGGGACCGTGCAGGTAGACCTGTTTGCTGCCCCGGACTCGGCCCATTGCAAGTTGTTTTACTCCCTGATCGAGGGGACCCTCGGCACGGACGCCCTGGCACACAGCTGGCCCCGGGGCCTACGCAAGTATGCGTTTCCCCCAGTGAGCCTTCTCGCACAGACACTGTGCAAAGTCAGGAAGGACGAGGAGCAGGTCCTGTTGGTAGCTCCGTATTGGCCCAACAGGACTTGGTTCCCGGAACTAGTGCTCCTCGCGACAGTACCTCCTTGGCCCATTCCTCTGAGGAAGGACCTCCTGACTCAGAGAAGGGGAACCCTTTGGCACCCGCGTCCGGACCTCTGGAAACTCCATGTCTGGTTCCTGGATGGGACGCGGAGGTTCTAGGTGGTTTACCACCGGCTGTGGTGGACACCATCACTTCCGCTAGAGATCCATCTACGAGACGACTCAATGCGTCGAAATGGAACCTGTTCGTTGACTGGTGCTCTTCTCTCTGAGAAGACCCCCGAAAGTGTTCGGTCGATTCAGTGCTTTTCTTCCTACAAGATGGGTTGGAGCGAAGGCTGTCTCCCTCCACCCTCAAGGTGTATGTTGCCGCTATCGCCGCAAATCATGACATGGTAGGTGGTAAGTCCTTAGGGAAGCATGATCTGATCGTCATTTTCCTGAGGGGAGCGAGGAGGCTAAATTAAAACCAGGGGTGTGGCTTCTTCCTGGGCATTGGGTCGTGGCGCCTCGCTGACAGATATTTGTAGAGCTGCGGGCTGGGCGACACCTAACACGTTCGCTAGATTCTATAGCCTAAGTGTAGTGCCGGTAGCTTCCCGTGTGCTCGCTTCCCATAGCTAGTAACACCAAAGTGCCCTTTCTAGAACGGATATGTGCGCTTATATGCTCCAGTCGAGTTCCCCAGAATGGCAAACCCTGTCGAGTCCTCCGCAACCCGCATGAGTCGGACGTGGCGGAGTGTCCAACGCCAGGTCTAACACTCGTATGCATTGGTGGAACTTGTGTTAGGCTGGGTTCGATATGTTGTGACCCCCACGGCGGTCCCATATGTGTATTCTTCCACGGTAGTAATCCCTACGGCGAGCCCATGTCTGCTCTGCCGTCTCAGTCTGGTGTTGTTCCCCCGCCTACTTTGGCTGGGGCCACCCCTGCGACTTCCGTATTTTGTACTGCCCACGGCTAGTCCATACATGTATTCTCCATATGGTTACTCCCTCTGGGCTTGATGTGGCTTCCGCAGCGGTCCCCCAGGGCACGCTTTCCCAGCGTCATCCAATAGTCTGCTGATTGGGTCTTGCAGAACAGCAGTGTTACTCTCCCTGCGTGAGTTTCCCGCCCGGTACAGACGGGTTCTGACGGGCTCTTCGCGGCTTATCATATCACGTCAAACCGTGCAAATTATACTTTGTTTTCAAATTGTTAATGTTAATAACATCAGCATTGCGTGACTACACTTAAAGTGTATTAGGACTAACGTTACCTGTAGTTCAGTTTCCGTTTCTGTGCAGTCTCATTTCTAATCGCATCAACAAATGAATGTGGAGTAGAGGTGAACTGCTCCCTCTCATAGCTAGCACAAAATAATAGATATTTACCATAATGCACGTAGAAAAAAGAGAAAGGCACAACAAAGAAAACTCTGTAACCTTAACTGTATGGATTAAGCTAAGTGTGCTACTGTTACATAATAACCTTTGAAATGTCTGACCTGTCCAGCATAAAAAAAACTGTCTCTGCATCCATTTTGAACCCCTTCAAAACACTGCTTTCACGCCACCTTTTCAAACGCCCTTTAAACAGGCGAATCTCCAGATGTCACTGTCACTGAATGACGTTTCAACCTTTCTGGATCTGCTATCAAATTTATACGTTTATTTATATCAAGCACTGTGAGAAAAGACTATACAGGTCCTTCTCAAAAAAATTGCATACTGTGATAAAAGTTCATTATTTTCCATAATGTAATGATAAAAATGTAACTTTCATATATTTTAGATTCATTGCCCACCAACTGAAATATTTCAGGTCTTTTATTGTTTTAATACTGATGATTTTGGCATACAGCTCATGAAAACCCAAAATCTCAAAAAATTAGCATATCATGAAAAGGTTCTCTAAACGAGCTATTAACCTAATCATCTGAATAAACTAATTAACTCTAAACACCTGCAAAAGATTCCTGAGGCTTTTAAAAACTCCCAGCCTGGTTAATTACTCAAAACCGCAATCATGGGTAAGACTGCCAACTTGACTGCTGTCCAGAAGGCCATCATTGACACCCTCAAGCGAGAGGGTAAGACAACGAATAGGCTGTTCCCAGAGTGCTGTATCAAGGCACCTCAGTGGGAAGTCTGTGGGAAGGAAAAAGTGTGGCAAAAAACGCTGCATTCCCCAAGTCAAGCCACTTTTGAACCAGAAACAGCAGCAGAAGCGCCTGACCTGGGCTACAGAGAAGCAGCACTGGACTGTTCGCTCAAATTTTGCATCTCATTCGGAAATCAAGGTGCCAGAATCTGAAGGAAGACTGGGGAGAAGAAAATGCCTGAAGTCCAGTGTCAAGTACCCACAGTCAGTGATGGTCTGGGGTGCCATGTCAGCTGCTGGTATTGGTCCACTGTGTTTTATCAAGGGCAGGGTCAATGCAGCTAGCTATCAGGAGATTTTGGAGCACTTCATGCTTCCATCTGCTGAAAAGCTTTATGGAGATGAAGATTTAGTTTTTCAGCACAACCTGGCACCTGCTCATAGTGCCAAAACCACTGGTAAATGGTTTACTGACCATGGTATTACTGTGCTTAATTGGCCTGCCAACTCTCCTGACCTGAACCCCATAGAGAATCTGTGGAATATTGTGAAGACAAAGTTGAGAGATGCAAAATTTTTTGAGATAGGAATTTTGGGTTTTCATGAGATGTATGCCAAAATCATCAGAATTAAAACAATAAAAGAACTGAAATATTTCAGTTGGTGTGCAATGAATCTACAATATATGAAAGTTTAATTTTCATCATTATATTATGGAAAATAATGAACTTTTATCACAATATGCACATTTTTTGAGAAGGACCTGTAAATCTCCACCTCTAACATCCTCACACGGGATATAGCCTACTAAATGGTACACCTTCTTTATGTGTACAGATGTGACGCAATGACGCAAAGATATGCTCGAATCTCCCGTGGAAATCCACCAGTACCACTGGGATTAAAAACATTATTACAAGCTTACCATTGTAAATCGAGCTAAGATAGTTTTGAACGCTGGCTGTTTATGTACTTGCTCAAAAATTGATTTTGGATCATTTTTAACCCAAAAAAGTTACGGACTGTAGCTTTAATTACTTTTCTCACTCTAGTAAAAGAGTTCGTAAGCGTGGATCAGAGTGTGCATGCAGGCACGCACATTTTCCCGTCAAGTTTGTTTTTATAAATCACAATTTATGCGTCAGAAGTAGCCTACGCCTCTTTCAGGGCCTGTTTTGTGCGTACGCAATGTTTATAAATGAGACCCCTGATCAGCAAAAGAGGGGTCAAGAACCCTCAGACTAGCTAACCAAAATGTTGACAAAATATTAATTTTGTGTATGAGTGTGTGATTTTGTTGACAGTTCTGTGAAATAATATGTTATTGGAAAAGGCCTTAAAGTGATTCTGGTTTTTCAGGTTTTGTTTATCTGTTCTCGTTTTTTTTTTTTTTTTTTTTCTGTCTGCAGGTTAGGTGGAGGTCCAGATGATGCAAAAGAAATCATGCAGCATAAGTTCTTTGAAGGCATTGAGTGGCAAGATGTTTATGAGAAGAAGGTGAATAATAATAATAGCATATAGTCATTGACAAAATACCTTTAGGTCATAAATGGAGGTCACTCATGTATATATTGCTTTTCTGTTTCGCCACAGCTCTTTCCACCTTTTAAGCCCCAGGTAACCTCAGAAACAGACACTCGCTATTTTGATGTGGAGTTTACAGGGCAGACCATCACCATCACACCCCCAGGCCAAGGTGACATTACACTATACCCCGCTTACTACATGCTAAAACTCTCAATTAACAGATATTTGGTTGATAACGAAGGCACCATCTAGTGGTGACTTACAGGTTGCTCTATAAGGATATAATGGATATAAGGATATAAGGGTATAATTAGGGCCAAGCCCTGAAAGGGCCCTATTGTTCTTCAATCAATCAATCAACTTTATTTATATAGCGCTTTTACAATGACGATTGTTTCAAAGCAGCTTCACAGTGTCAAACAGGACAACATTGCAACAAAATTTGATTTGGCTAGTTTAATTTGGATAGTTTATAGAACTATATATGACCAAATTAATAAATTATATTTGTATATTTAGTTGAGTAACTTGGATCATAATTTAAGTGTCCCCAACTGAGCAAGCCAAGCCAAAGGCGACAGTGGCAAGGAACCAAAACTCCATTAGGGCATGATGGAGAAAAATAAACCTTGGGAGAAACCAGACTCAGTCGGGGTGCCAGTTCTCCTCTGGCCTATTATTAACAGTGTATAATTATTACTCTGGCAACCTTGCAGGTCATAAATCATATTAGATAGGAATATTCGAAATTTTGGGTATCACGCAAGAGACAGGTTCATTTAGGATGGCGCGTCGATTACAAGAATATGAATACTTGAAAGAGTTATTTCGCCGGGATGGGTTAATTGAGGATGACGTGCCGGTGAGGCAAATTCAGAGGAGACACTATCTCAGCAGACACTCCAGGATGAGCTGGTCATGTCCAGATGCAGGTCCACCATCCGTTCCGGACACGGCCTGGATCCGGCCGACTAAACTGTAAGGACAGTTTAGTTTTTTAGATTATTTGGGCACTTTGGGGCCCTTACCATGCTCGAAAACTCTTTGCACACTTTGGAATCTGCGACTATCAGGGCCGGACCAAAGATGGTACTCGGGTGTGGCAGGGGGGCTCGACAGCGCCCCCTTAAGTAGGGTCTGAAAACTTGGTCCATATATCAAACACACTTGCATGTAGATATATGAAACTTGATACACATATAGTCATGCAACTTTCATGCTCTAAGTAATATGTCAGCCCAACAGGAAGTAAGCTGTTATGGGTTGTTCGGAAAACGCATGCTCTGGAATTTGATAAACATCTACATGTATTTGATATACATAGACATCTACATGCCAATATTTAGTCAAAGTTATAGCACCACCAACTGGCAGCAGGAAGTGTCACTTTCAAAAATGTTTTGAATCACCATCTTATTTTGACCCGATTTACTTCAAACTTATAATGTGAAAACATGACATACATACGAATGGATTCCTAACATTTTAAATACTGTTGCCATGGCAACGTGTCAAAGTTTAATTATCTTTTTGGGTGTTTTTGAGACTCTTAGAATGCTTGAAATTGCATGAAACTCGACACACATCAGACATGCTTTCCAGAAGATATGGGCAAAGGCTTAAAAATAGGTGTGGTAAAGGGGCTCAGTAGCGCCATCTTTTGACAAAAGTGGGGGGGGTTAGTTTTAGATGTATATTGTACTCTTCGATCCAGACAGTTTTCTAATTTACAGTCATTAGCTCCGACAAAATTAGTAATTTTGTAAATGTGGCATATTCAGATTACTTTGAAATAGTTCTTTTACATTTAACAGATTTAAAATCATAATGCAGCAAATGATAACTTCACATTTGAAATTAAACTGTGATACTATATCCCTATTCAGACAGGACTCATTTTCTAAATGACATTTCAGTTACAATTCTTATCACCTGACAACTGTGATTTCATGTATATATTCAGATATTCAGACAGTACTCTTTTTTTTTTCACGGAGGGTATGTGTTTTCAATACATGGGCTTTACAGAAGGTCATGTGCTGTGTTTGCAAAGATCATGTATGGTCTTTTAATAAATTTGAGTTATATCAGTAAACAATAAATTTATAGTAAATTTCACATGATTTTATAAAAGTGGCTGTTTAAACTTTCATAAATCTAAACTTCCTAACCCTAACCCTAAACCATTTAGACACGCACCTTACTCTTACGTGACACTGATATTAAAATCATCTTTGCAGTTTCTGTGATTTGGCTCCATTTTTTTATTTTGTAATTAACACTTTTTATTGGATACCACCCATATTTAAATGAAAGCACGTTTTTGGTGCATAAGATTGGAAAAAAAATCAGTAGCTAAGGTAGGTCAAAAACACTTCAAGAGAAGTGTTAGGATAACACCAGCATTCAACGGAATTCTGCGCACATTTTAAATTCAAAGCGTTCTATCACTTAAGTGTGAAAAAAAGTTATAAAACCTATACAAATACCTTGAATTAAACACTGGCCTTCTGGACTTACAAAATTTTAAGATGCAAAAGATAACTTTGCACATATTTGAAAGTGACCTATTATATCCTTTGACAATAAAATGTATCTATATTTAAATTATAAATTGTGGCTTGTGGTCATAGTGGCACCAGCTGCTGCGGTAAATGTGGCGATTTTTAAAATACTCTCCTGTATATCTCCTATTTAAACGCATATTGCCTGTCGAGCACAGTTGCCCTGAAGCCACCGGGGTGGCGGTGCCACCGGCTTGGGCCCGTCATCACTGCTTGCAGCTTTAATTAATTTAATTTTCTCTTTTTTCCCCCAGATGAAAACATGGAGTCCTTTGACAGTGATAGAAGACCCCACTTCCCTCAATTCTCATATTCTGCCAGTGGCACAGCATAAAGAACCCCAAGAATAATCATTTACTCACCCCCAAGTCATTCCAAGTCCATATGACTATCTTCCTTATGTGAAACAGACGTTTTAATATTCTGGAAAAACTTAAAATCTGTAATTTTTCTCACCATAGGCCTGTTGCAGGAAGCTAGTTAAACAAACTTTGAGTTTCAGAGTAGGTTGACAAAAACATACAAATCAAACCTGGCTTAGATCAGGTTCCATGGGCTCTCAATGCTCGATATAAACATTCTCTGTAAACTCAAGAGTTTGATCCAGAGTTTATTATTAGCATGTGCACCTGAAAATGTGTCATGTGCGAAAAACAGCCAATAACACAGAACGTGGGGAGCGTCAATTTGAATGAAAGAGCAACACAATTCACTTCTCTGCTGAGGATTAAGAGATTGTTATGAAAAATATCATGAATTTAAATGCATTTACAAGGCAGGAATAAACACTGCTGCAGCGAAAGTTTGAGAAGGCAGCTAAAAAAAATACCTGATAATAGCAATGCAAATAAATCAATTGTTCACAAAGAGCTCAAAAGAAAACACATACTCTTAACCGGTTCAAAAGCTTTATATTAAAGCTATATATGTATTTACTGTATATTCATTTAAAAGCAGAGTTTAATATTAATTGTCAATTCATAAAATAATTATAAGTAAAATAAGTATAGGCTCTGGAGCAAATTTACCTGGGTAGTAACTGAAACTGGCTTCATGCAACAGGCCTCATGTCCACACTGGGCACGACCATTGTCGCGTCAAGGTGCAACGGCATTCCACCAATGTACTGCTTCCTTTCTTTAAGTATGCTTTAAGAATACAGATTTGGAGCAACATGAGGTTGAATAAATGACAGAATTGTCATTTTGGGCTGAACTATTCCTCACTAATAACACACATATACACACACTTTCTACACAAAAACACTCTTGAGGCACTGCTAATACCTTATTCACAGCCATTGCTGCACTCCACTTCTTTAGTAGTACCCATACTGGATTCACACTGTGTGGATTTTACCAGTGGTTACAATTCAGTCTAATTTGCTGTTGAGCATTTTGCTAGCTTCACACAAATGCACATTTTTTTCTTAAATTGAAAGGATACCCTAGTGAAAATTAAACTAAAATGTATTTGAAATATTTTTTTTTATGTTAAGTATGCTATAAATACATTTACATATTTATGTACTTAATATAAATACCCTAAAATTGTGCTTTTAGTATACTAAATTGGTATACTTAATGTCGACTAATTGGAACAACAAATGTTGTATTTAATGCACCACCGGAAATGGTGCTGAGGTCTAACAAAAGATATACTGAAGTATATTTGGTTGTGCTAACGTGGAACTAATGCAAATATGAATATCTTGCATTTAATATTATACAGATATCAACTATCCTTACTAATAGTGATATTAAAACACAATAATATTAAAAAATGTGCATTGTGCAATAAAGGAGTACTCCAAATAGTTTAATTATATTATTTATGTCACTAAGTCTCAAGCGATATGTCCGTAAATATGTTAATGGAGCATACTTAGTATGAAATAAATGTATTTTAAATACATTTTGGTATAGGGCTTAACTACGGAAGATTTGTTGTTCCAAACCTGTATTACTTTCTTTCTTCTCTTCTTTCCTCTTCAGTTGTACTTAAAAATGTAGTCCATCACATGATATGTGATGGTCCAAATATAAATGTAGTGCATCATAGTTTGTATCCTATGAGGACACAATATTACCTGAATACCAAAGAAGTAATTAATTACAGACTTGTGTAGACTTGTGTTTGAATATAATGAGTTTCAGAAAAGTTTGTTTTGATTCCCTTTTATTAGAATGATCTTTTGGAAGATTGAATGCATTTGCCAAAATACTGTTACCCATTGAGTTTTTTCTCAAACAGAACTGTTGCATTTAGAAATTCAGTATAGTAGATTGTTTTTGCACTATTTGCTTGAACTTTACAGCCATTAACTGAAGGTTTCATCTAGTGGTAATAAAGGAAATTATTTTTCATGCCAGAGCAGTTTATAATTGATAAGATATATGAAATGTATTCATACATTCATGACTCTCAATTGTCAAGTAACAATACTGATGTTTGTCTTTATGTGAGTTTTTTTTTAGCAGGGAATAGTTACACTGCATAAACAAACTAAAATTGTCAATCTTCCTGCTTAATTATTAGCCTTCTTTTAAAATGTAAGTCTTTGTTTACATGTTTCATGGTACACAATATATATTATGTAGTTTTAAATATTGTATATGAATTCATGTAAGAACTGCATTTAAAGGAATTCATTAATAAAATGACAAGCAGGTTTCAGCATTTTACACCTTAGATAAACATCTGACAAAAGTTTGCACAGTCCGAACATTTATGAGAATGGATTTGGTCCCTATTTGAATAATAAAACCTCCAAATAATATTACATGTTGGTTGCTGGTCTAATCTGTATCTCTATATTTTTCATTTTTTCTACTTTGCTTTTACATTTTTTTTATGTTTTTCTACTTGAATAAAACATTTTGTATTGATACACTCCATTCTAAAATTGTGAATGTTTCTCAACAAACATGACTCTTAAGTATATTAAATAGCACTTATTACAATGCAAATTGTTTCAAAGCAGCTTTACAGTGATAACAGGAAAATAATGCAGCAAAATTTGTTTCGGCTGTACAGCCGCTCTGGAGAAAACAGTGGTGTCAAAGGCCAGAGCCTTTTGCCAATCCAAATGTGTACATTTCATTATCTACATGGATATTAAAATCAACAACAATTGGGACTTTATATGCAGCCAGTACTAACTCTGATAGAAAATCAGCAAATCCTTTGATAAAGTCTGTATGGTGCCCTGGTGGCCTGTATACAGTGGCCAGCAAAAAAGTCTAACAAGATTTATAATCTATACTAGATAATTTTACATTAATCTTCAAAGGAATTATATTTGAAACTAGACTTGTCAGTAATACTGAAGATATTACTGTAAATTACTCAGACAAGGCTCATGTTTACAACAATAATCTTGGGGGGTGGATTCATTTAAAGTAATGTAATTGTCATGTTTTAGCCAGGTTTCTGTTAAACACAGCACATTATTATCTGTAATCATATCATTAACAATAAGTGTTTTTGAGCAAAGGGATTCAAAATTCAGCAACCCAAGCTTTATAATTTGTTCATCTGTATTATATCTGTTTTTATTGGTTGAACATCAATCAAATTTTTACCCTTAAATGGGTTTGAGAGGTTTTTTATTTATTTATTTACTAATTCAGGGAACAGACCGTCTCTATGTGATAATATCTAGGTGAACGAGTCTCTATGCATTGGGATTTATCTGACTTCAGTGACATGAGACAGCGTGGTTGGTTTTGCCAGTGTGTCTGCATCCTGACCTTGGCCCCAGTTAGTCAATGGATCAACTTTACTATGTGCCATATAGAGAGAAAAGCGACACCACCTTAGGAGGGATGAATGACATCTCTTTTTAACAGGTCAGGTCTGCCCCAAAAACTTTTCCAATTGTCTATGAATTGTATTATTCTGCAGACACCACAGCCAGCCATTGCGTGAGGACAGTCTGCTAAGTATCTCATCACCTCGGCAAACAGGAAGGGGGCCTGAGCATATTGTAGTGTACTTGTGAGTTCACACACCTCTTTAATGTTAATGTTATAACATTACATTAACACTAAAGAGGTGTGTGAACTACCAAGTACACCATATATATGGTGATATATATATATATATATAAAAAATATGATGCTTGAGAATATACAGTATACAGTATTTGTCATGTAAATGCTTTGAGATCAGTTCATGTAATTAATTCTAACACATTTAAGAACTACAGTTGTGGTGCAGAATTATTGGCACCTCTTGTAAATATGATCAAAGATGGCTGTATATAAATCTGCAATGTTTATCCTTTTGATCTTTTATTTAAAAATGCGCAAAAATCGAACCTTTTGAAGTAAAATAATTGAAAGTAGGGGGTAAATCACATTATGAAAAAAATACTATATTCTCCAAAACACGTTGGCCATAATTATTGGCACCCCTTTATTAAATACCTTTTGAAACCCCTTTTGTCAAGAGTATTCTTCTAATTATAGACAATTTTTAGTTTGAAGAACACCTGACATGAGATCAGAGACCATTCCTTCATACAGAATTTCTCCAGATCCTTCAGATTCCCCGATCCATGTTAGTGATTCTTCTCTTCAGTTCATCCCACTCATTTTCTATAGGGTTCAGGTCAGGGGATTAGGATGACCATGGCAGAAGCTTCATTTTGTTTTCAGTGACACATTTTTGTGTTGATTTTTATGTTTGTTTTGAATTATTGTCCTTGAATGATTAAGGGAATTTGGCCCTTCTGTTTCCTCATATTTATACTCCTGTGAAACGAGAAGTCATAGCTGGACAGTTTCATACTCATAGTCACCCTGTTGTGCTAAAAAAACAAAAAAACAAGTATATATTACTGGGAATATACTTGAGAGATATTTTACTCATAATATTGTTTAGGGGTGCCGATATTTATGGCCAACCTGTTTTAGAGAAAAGCATTTATTTCATAATGTGATTTACCCTCTACTTTCAATTCTTTTAGGCTACTTCAATGAAAGGTTAGATTTTTGCACATTTCTAAATAAAAGATCAAAAGGATCAACATTGCACATTTATTTTTAAAGCCATCTTTGATCATATTTACCAGGTGTGTCAATAATTCTGACCACAACTGTATATGAATCAAAGTATTGTGGCATGTTTAACTATTTAAATGTTTAGCAAAACATCAACGTTCAAGTACTTCTGCTGAACACAAAGAAGATATTTTAAAGAATATGGGTAACTGATTAGTTGATGGTCCCCAGAGACTTCCACAGTATGAAAAAAATATACTAAGGAAGTCATTGGGGCCCATATACTGGTAGGTTACTGACATTTTTCAGAATATCTTCTTTTTTGTTCAAATAAATTCATACAGGTTTGGAACAACATAAGTAAATGATGACAGAATTTTCACTTTTGGGTGAATCCCTTTAAATCTGTCCTTTTCCCGCATCAATCCGTGACAATGTAACAGTGTTTATTAACATTATTATAAAGTGTTATAAGCTATAGGCCTACCTTTATATTTTCGAAAGTGCCTCCGATGAAATTGCATATAGCCTATAAAAATAATTAAATAATATATATATATATATATTATAAAAATCATACTTGTGGTGAAATATGGACTGAAACAAAAGATATAGGTTAAAATCAAATATGAAGTTAGCTAAAGTATTTTGTCAATAAGCACCGCCAGATTGATATTCATATTAAACCCCTCTTTGATGCTTGTTCAGTGGTGTTGCAGTATCTGCTGTAGCTGTACACAAACATGCACCGGTGGCGGCGCTGGACGCAGATGTCATGACAGCACGGGCCGGGTGTAGTCTACATGGAACCACAACACTGATGAGAATCCACGACTTTTAAACTGGATTTCACTGAATAACGGTGAAGCCCGGAAAGCACATTTTATTAGGGAAAGCAAGAAGACCTTTCATTTGTTTATCTGGGAGAAATCAGCGCATCTGGATTAGGCCTATAGTAGGTAAGGTTGGAGGATATTCAGCATCATCACAGGCTGTAGATAAAAGGGCAGATGCGCATTAGATTTGTCTATTTCACACTGCAGAAAGGTTCATGTTTTGCTAGGCTACATCATAACGATTGTTGTATAGCATAAGCGTACTGACAGTTTGATATGCGGTTGAATTAGGCTACGCGAATAAATTCCGTTCGGAGATGTCTTAATTCAGATACCACAATCAAAACGGTATAAATATCCGTGATTTCATGGATTTGGTTCATGTACTGATGCTACATCCATGTCTGATGTAATTGAGAAGGAGAAAGAGAAATGAAGGCAGCAGAACGCGCCTCTCTTGTGATGGTGCGACGGCAGCTGATCCCTCCATCACCAAATCATGCTGGATCATTGCTGGTCAGTCACTTATCATGATCGTATGGAGCAGACGTAGGCCCAATTGCAGCAAATGTGACATAAAATACACCAAACTATACTTTCATGCTGAATCATATTGTCCAATAATAGCGTGAAAAAAACAATTGCGTGTGTATGACATGAATAGCCTAATTGATTTTACGCTTTTAGCCTCTCTTTGCGACGAACAGATGAAACATGAATTATCTGTTCAGGCCTGCTTAAATATATTTTGCTTCTTAAATGTACAGGGCTTTGGCATATTAAAAAAAAAAAAAAAAAAAAAAAAAAATATATATATATATATATATATATATATATATATATATATATATATATATATATATATATATATATATATTAAAACAACAACACCTTTTTATCTGCTTTTTAGAAATATGAATCCCCCTTATTATTATGAAACATCTAGGGTATCTTTTCAAACTAAATCTGGAAAATATTATTCCGCCGTTTCTAGACAGATATTTTATGCATCCATTTTGAGAAGAACGTATGCACAAACCGAACTTCGATTAAAACAAGAACGCATTATATGACATGAGGTCTTGCACAGAGCGCTTAACTGAATTATATGCAGCACATTGCTGTCTACCAGCTCACTCACTAGTATAAAATTCAAAAATTGTCTTACATAATTCTGTTATTGTCATTTACTGGTATAATGGAAGATGGTTAATTCCCAGTTTATTACAGGAGATAGGAGAGGCTGAATTTATTGAAATGCTTTTACTGAATTAACATGTCAGGGTTATTTAATATAATATGACATCATAAGACATATGGATTTACTTGACTTTTCCCCTTCTAGTATTAAAATATTAAATAAAACCTATATTTCTTCTCAAGAAACACAATCTTTTACAGGATGCAAAGGGGTTTCTCTGAGCAACAAAGATGAGTGTGACATCATGGTTCCTGGTCAGCAGCTCTGGTACTCGTCACCGTCTGCCACGGGAAATGATCTTTGTTGGCCGGGAGGACTGCGAACTCATGCTGCAGGTAGGGATTTCATGTGCCCTTCCTTCCCTTGAAGTGTAAAAAGTGTGTATCAACCATTTTTGTGAATGCATTCAGAACTATTGCCATAGTGGCAGCTTAGTGTTAATGGCTGAACACAAGCATTTTTCACACATGCTGCTCAGCCATTGTATGAAAAAAAACAAAACAAAAACAGCAACATGTGGATCAAAAATAAAGGAGAAATGGAAATGGAAAAATAAATCCCTCTTATGAAACAGCTAGGCTACCTTTTCAAACTAAAGCTTTGTTTCTGCCATGAATGAAAAAAAATACAAAAAGTAATTTGTAACTTTTTATCTCACAATTCTGACTTTTTTTCTCAGAATTGCAAGATATAAATTGTGGGTAACACTTTATAATAAGGTCTGTTAACATTAGTTAACTAGTCATTAGTTAACATTAACTAATAACGAACTGCACTTATAAAGCATTTATTTATCTTTGTTAATGTTATTTTAAACATTAACTAATGCATTATCAAAATCTTTTTAACATTAGTAAATGCACTGGGAACTAACATGAACAAACCATGAACAGTATTTTTATTAATGTTGACAAAGATTAACTAATGCTGAACAGAAATGTTGTTCATGGTCAGTTCATGTTAACTAATACATTAACTAATGTTAACTAATACAACCTTATTGTAAAGTGTTACCGAATTGTGAGATCACTGAGAATTACTGAGATTTTATAACTCGCAATTGAGAAAAAAGTCAGAATTGCGAGGTATAAATGCCATTGTGCATTGTGAAAAGAGTATGTCTAAGGCTCTTAGGCTCTTTTTTTGAGGTATGGTCAGAATTATCGTCAAGGATGTAAGTACATCAGTGGTTTTGGCTAATACTGATGCTGCACTGAACTCAATGTTTATGTTAAAAAAATACAAATACTTTATAACTTTCAATTTAAAAAAAAAAGTTAGAATTGCGATTATAAACACCATTGTGATAAAAAAGAAAAGAAAAGAGTATGTCTAAAAAAAGAGTCAGAATTGTGAGATATCATCTCATGATCAATTGCAGATTTCAACAAAACAAAAACTAATTTCAACAACAACCAGATAAAATAAAGATGTCATCACTAATGGTCAATCATAACTTGTAGAGTATTTTTGTCATTAACTACAACTCTGAGCCATTCATTTAACCATGAGTTTTTTGTTGTGTAGAAGTGTACCAGTAAACATGTAATCAGCAACATGCGTTTCTTCATTTCATTAGTTCACTTGATCATATAATCAAGCAAAGGGGGTAATTTGGCATTGCTGTCCACATTCAAAAGTTGACCACAGGATTGACTAAAAAATCTATTTTGTATTCCATGAATGAGAGAAAACCAAAGTACTTGCAAGCCACAATCAGGTAAGATTCATAGCAGAAATGAGGGACCCATTTAATAATTTTAAAGATCTTTGCTAAAAGAGCACTACCATTTCCAACTGAATTAGTTGGGAGGCCTCAAACATTTATGAGAGTACTGTTGTACTTTTTTAGGTGTCAATCAAATATCCAGAATAATTTGGGTGGAGTGAAAAAAGAATCAACAAGATGCCTAATGTAAATGTCTTTTTTCCCTTTAGTCTCGTAGTGTGGATAAACAGCATGCCGTTATCAACTATAACCCCTCCACAGATGAGCACCTTGTCAAGGATCTTGGAAGTTTAAATGGGGTAAGTTTTGAAACAAAAAGTAACATGCTGATTGTGACTGAAGCTCAGAATACTGTCATAAAAACAAAAGTGCATTTTTTAAAAAGCTTTATTTTGGCGATTTTGCCTTTATTGTGACGGGATAGTGTAGAGTGGAAATGAAGCAAGAGGTGGGGGGAGGGGATCAGGAAAGGTCCACAAGCTGGGCCTCAAACATCTTGGTTATGTATGTAACACTCGTTTGCTGAGGAGGGAATGGAGATGTAATGTCAGTGACTGAAGAATGGGGGTTTCGCTTAGAAGCCTTCAACTTCGAGATCTAAAAAGCGCCCAATGGCAGTGCCAATGCCATGGGCATGCGGAATTTGCATAGTGGACTCCGCCCCACCACATGGGTATATCAGGGAGAACGCTGGCAAGATCGCATTGTTACCTGTTGAGGAGCCAAGAATGAACTCCTGGCCGTTTCAGCGGTACAGTGGATGTGGCAGAGGGACGTTACGTCTCCGTTCCCTCCTCAGGGAACAGGGTTACATATGTAACCGAGATGTTCCCTTTCGTTCAGTCACTCATAGTAATGTCAGTGACTGACGAATGGGGGTCCCAATATAATCACGCTACTCGGCTATCTTCCAGTGCCCTGTGTAAGTGCGAGTTCCCTATCGTAAGACTAGTACGGACGAAGGACTTAACACAGGAATACGAAGGTACACTGGGAAGCATATTCCAGATGGAAGTATGCGCCAAGCTACCTACCCATAGGGAGGACTTAAGAATACACATATGACCCGCTAAGGGCTGCATATGGAAGAACTCTGGGGTACCAGCCGAAGGTGGATTTTTAACCCCAGGGGTGGCAAGGTTTGCCAGGGCTTGACAAGGGAAAGACACCTGCTCGAGGAGGCATATGGTGGAAATACACATGTGGGGGTCGCCCAGAGGGGGAATCATGCACACAGAGGCGCCTGGCCTGACACAAGGGTCTGGGCTCGAAAGGGCAGAATTACTGGTGTTGGCGTCAACAGTGCTGGAGGAGCTCAGGGCTTCCGGGAAGCGCACCTGAGGAAAATATTGCACATATCCAGTCCGTGGAGTGGCGAGCAAGCGAATACACCTGAGCGCAGTCCATTACCGGCCACGTGTAGAGGCGAGTACATAGTCGGACACAGGCTCCACTCAGAGATTGTAGAATCTGGCGAATGTGTTCGGTGTTGCTCAACCTGCCGCTCTGTCAGCAGAGCGCCATGCGCTAGATCCCAAGAGGAGGCCACACTCCGGGTGAAGTGTGCCCTGACCCCAAGGGGGCATGGGCGCCCTTGCTGCTGGTAAGCCAAAACAATGGTATCCACTATCCAGTGAGACAGCCTTTGCTTTGAGAGAGCCTTTCCCTTCAGCTTCCCACCATAACAGACAAGAGCTGGTCTGAGGTCCTGAAACACTGCGTTCTGTCTACATAAGAACGGAGGGCGCATACTGGACAGAGCAGTGCCAAGGCTGGGTCTGCCTCCTCCAAGGGCAGCGCTTGCAGGTTCACCACCTGGTCTCTAAACGGAGTGGTGGGAACCTTGGGCACATATCCAGGCCGGGGTCTCAGGATCATGTGAGAATTAGCCTGCCCAAATTCCAGGCACACTTCGTCTACTGAAAATGCCTGCAGGAGCGCCATTTTCATTGACAGGAACTTAAGGTCCACTGACCGTAATGGCTCAAAGGGAGCCCTCTGCAGAGCATCTAAAACTACTGCGAGGTCCCAAAAGGGCAAGAGGGGAGAGCGAGGATGATTTATTCTCCTCGCTCCCCTCATGAACCTGATGACCAGGTCATTGTAGCAATTGTGGCCGCAACAGACACAAATGAATCTTACAGATGATTCATTCAAACATGAGTCCACACAAAATTAACTCAACATTCCAGGGCCAGTTACGGCCTGGACCCCTCTCCCTCCACATCAAGCGGACAAAGATTTACGACATCTGTGGTACCAAGCCCAGGAAGTAAGGGACTTCTCATTGGTCCACAGGCAGTTTCTTCCCTTCCCCCATCGACAAAGTAACTTCTAAGTCCGGCTCTGTGACACCATAAATTCCTTAGAGATTCCAGCACTCCGTTGAAAATCAAGGAAACCCACAGAAACCTTGATAGGTATAAACTGCATCAAATCACTAAACCAGTGATTGTCGAACAGACGGTAACCCAGCCATCTGTCGAATGCCCAAAGACTCTTTACACCCACATGAACACATATATGGATCAATCGTTTTTATACGATGTATTAAAATGTCTAGGGTGTGTACTTTATGTAAATCAAACTATGTATTCTAGTTACTGTGGAATTCTTGTATCTCTGTACTCTCAACTCTTAATATTATAGTGTTTAGTACCTTCTCAGTCAGAAAAACTCAATAGTACCGAATCTTGTAAAATAATTTACAGGAAAAGTTTTATTATTAGAATACCAGCTTTGTACGGATAAACTGCTCCATCTGTCCAGCAGCCAGGAGGTGTAACCGAACTGAACAAAGAACTTTTGCGCACCAAGAAACTGACAGACACGATTTGGTCAACCCGAAAGTGGGCGGCGCTCGAATCTTATCTATAAGAGCAGAGACCCCCTTGTCGCTGTGAAGAAAGCCTGTTGTTACCCTGATGTGAGCCCGCTGTTCGCCTGTTCGTCCTTCCTGCTGTTCCTGATTTTGCAGTCCACCTCGAAGGAGTTGGAGAACTCCAAAGGTGGCAGACCAGAATGGGTTGAATTTCATTCAAGCCATCTAGAACTCTCACTTTCCTTTCTTTTACTTAAGTTTATTTTCTTTCCGCGAGTCTCGTGTTCTAAGTTAAGTTTCGCTGCAAAGTTTCTCAACGAATCTCCAGCGAGCGCGCTTCAACTTCAAACAGCCACGAGACCCCCTCATCCAGCAGCCAACACGCCACGTGGTTGGCTCCCCAAGATCCCCAAGACACCCATCAAAGACACGACCAGACCTTCCGCGAATCACAAAGAACCGGGAAACCCCTTTCCAGCCAGGATCGAGAGGGAATCCCCGTTCAATGATGACACGCGACAAACGCAAGTAACCTCCAGATTCTAAACTGAACTGGTGCATTGATATCAAATTGAATAATCCCGCCTAACCAACGATAGGAGGGTTTAAGTCAAAACCGGTGGTTCATTCAGGTCATGTGTTATAAATGCAGATACTGCTAGAAACTTGGGACTCCATCTCTCTCTCTCTTAAAACTCACTCTTTACTTCCCTCCTCTCTGCAACGCGTGAATGTGTGTATGTTTGTTTTTGTTAGATTCTAGTTTTACGTGTTAGAGTAATCAATAAAGCGGTGTTTATAAATTAAAGATAAGTGTTCTTGTGTTATGTGCTTACGAATTTTAATGTCTTGAACTGCCGATCTAAGTTACCTGGCTATTAAATAGTGTTTCACTATTCTGTGGATATTAATATCCGCTGCAGAGTTGATAGTTACGGCCTGTTCAAATGAACGCTAGACGAGTCATTTGCTCGGTCGTAAAATAGACTCCTGCAAAATTCCCTATGAATTAATTAATTCATTACTTTGAGCTAAATAGACCTGTTCCCTTATACAGAGTCCCCTTTTTACATATCATATATGTAATACTTGTTACATCATGCTGACTTACCTTTTTGTTCTCCAGGAGGTCGTGGTGGGCAGATATAGCGGCCACATATACTTTAAGGGTGGAAGGAGACATCCTTCGTTCCAACCCTTCTTGGTGAAATGAGAGCACGGACCCGATCTGGCATTTCCAAGGGTCTTCTTGGCGAGAAGAGAACCAGGTGATGAAGAGGTTCTACTTCAACGCATAGGCGTGTCTGGTAGACTCTGCCCTAACGGAAGTGATGGTAGCCACCACCGTAGGTAGTAGCGTACTCAAACCTGGTGCGTCCCATCCAGGAGCCACACGTGGAGGATCCACAGATCGGGATGCGGGTGCCATAGGGTGCCCGGTCTCTGAGATGGAGGTCCTTCCTCAGAGGAATAGGCCAAGAAGGGGCTGTCGCAATGAGTAAGAGTTCCGGGAAACAGGTCCGGCCATGCCAGAACGGGGCGACCAGAAGGACCTGCTCCTTGTCCTCCATTCTCCAGGAAGTGGCTAACACCCTGAGAGCTCGTCGGCTGCAGGGTTCAGTTCTCCCGGGATATGGCCAGCACGAAGGGACCTCAGATGCTTCTGAGATGGCGGGCGAGTTGAGACATCCGGCGGGAGCGTAGACCACCCTGATGGTTGATGTACGCTACTGTGGCCGTATTGCCCATCCTGACTAGCACATGTTGACCCTTGAGCAACACTCGGAAGCGGTGCAGGGCTAACCGTACTGCCAGCAACTCAAGGCAATTGACATGCAGGAAGTCCTGTCCAGGAGCCCGCAGCAGCATGTCCATTGCACATGGCACCCCAGCCCGTGGCGGAGGCATCTGTTGACACAACGACATGCCTGGAAACTCGTTCTAAGGGCACACCGGCCCATAGAAAACTGAGGTTCGACAATGGAGTGAAGGTCTGTAGGCAGGCCCGAGTCACTTGGAACCGGAGCGTGCCTGTCTGCCATGCCCATCTCGGGACTCGTTCGTGAAGACAGTGCTGAAGAGGTCTCATATGAAGCAATCCGAGCGGCGTTACCGCAGCTGCAGATGCCATATGCCCCAGGAGCCTCTGAAATAGTTTTAGTGGAACCGCGCTCTTGCTCTTTATTTGATGGAGGCAAGTCAGCAGTGACTCCGCACGCTCGCTCGTAAGCTGCACCGAGTGAATCTCCATACCGAGAAAAGAGATCCTCTGCACTGGGCAGAGTTTGCTCTTCTCCCAGTTGACCCGAAGGCCCAGATGGGCTAGATTCTGGAGAACAAGACCTGCTCTCGAGATTGGCTCACCATTAGCCAGTCGGCGAGGTAGTTCAGGATGCGAACCCTATGCTGCCTGAGTGGCACAAGGGCTACCTCGACGACCTTCTTGAAGACGTGAGGGGACAGAGTTAGCCCGAATGGGAGAACCGCATACTGATATGCCCGCCCCTCGAAGGCAAACCGTAGGAACGGTCTGTGTCGAGATAGGATGGAGACATGGAAGTAGGCGTTCTTCAGGTCAATCGCTGCAAACCAATCGGCTGTACGAACGCATTTGAAAAGGCGTTTCGCTGTCAACATCCTGAACGGAAGCTTGTGAAGGGATCGGTTCAGGATGCGCAGATCCAGGATTGGTCGTAACCAACCGATTTTCTTGGGTGCAATGAAGTAGGGGCTGTAGAAGCCGGACTCCATCTCAGATGGAGGGACAGGCTTGATCGTACCCTTCCCCAGCAGGGTAGCAACCTTGGCACGCATGACTGGAGCATTGGACCGCACCATGGTATAGCGGACACCCTGAAAGCGGGGAGGAGCCTACGCAAACTGAATCGTGTAGCCAAACCTGATGGTCCTCGTGACCCAGCGGGACAGTCCCGGAAGCTGAACCAGGCTTCCAGGAACTGCATCAGCGGGGTCATTCGGATGACAGGCGTGCCCCGGGTGGGGCAGCGAGGCAGCGTTACCAGCCCGGACATGGGAGGCGTAGTGTCCCGGTGTGGGGGCACGGTTAACGGCTACGTCCTGACAGAGGAGACCAGGTAAGGACGCGCGTTCCACTGGGGTCTGCTCTGAGAGGAGGCTGGCAACAGAGAGGAATGCGAGTGGCGGGAACCGGGGGTGGCGCGCACTGTCATCACGGGATAACAGCGGGGACTTCCAGAACCGCACAAGCTCCTCATGCACTTCCGAGAAGAAAGGTATTGGGGGGACGGATGGACGGATGGGTGTTCGCACGCGCCGCCCCCAAAAACCAATCGTCCAGCCTTGAGCGCTCAAGTCGGGGCGGAGGGTTCCGCTCCGACCCAAGACTCGCGGCTGCCCGGGAAAACATGGCTGTCAACTCTGGGTCCGACTCGGGCAATGCTGCACCACCCGGAGGCGGCAGCAAAGCTGAATCATCGCCCTCAGATGACTCCAGCCCACCTTGTGATGCGGCGATCGACATCTCCTCGTCCTCCCCGTCACCAAGCGAGACAGTCGGGACGGCAGGAGCCATGTTCGGTGCATGAAAGGGGGGTGTGGGCCGAGGCATGAGCGTTGGGGCTTTATTCCACACCGTCACCCTCAGATCACGTGGAGATCGCAGATTGGGGTGTGGCAGAGGGGACTCTCACTCCGGCAGCTGCACGGAGTTCACTGAGTCTTGACCGTAACACCGAGATGGGTATGTTCCCGCAGTGGGAGCATGACTCATCCACAAGAGCTGCCTGAGTGTGCCGTAAGCCCAAGCACGTCGGACAGGGATTGTGCCCATCAGAAGGCGGCAAAGACCGACCGCACCCAGAAGCACACATCCTGACATCCTGAAAAGGACGTGCCATGTGTGAGCTCTTTTAATGAGTGGAAAGTCGATTCCGAAGCACCCAGGGAAACACACACCAGCTGGATGCAGACCACTGCGCAGATCAGCAGGCAGGAAGTATGCGATCGCTGGAACGCGCCGAAACATCAACACCAACGGGAAGGCTGCTCGTCTCGAAGAAGCTGACAGAGTCTCAGAAGGCTTTGAGGAGTGAAGAGTGTATGTGCTCTTGGCTCCGAAGCAGAATGCGATCTTGCCAGCATTCTTCCTGATATACCCACGCTATGGGGCGGAGTCCGCAATGCGAATTCCGCATGCCATTGGGCGCTTTCTAGATCTCGAAGTTGATAGGCTTCTAAGCGAAACCCCCATTCGTCAGTCACACGTTACTCGGAGTGACTGAACGAAAGGGAACTCGGGTCGCCCGAAGTACAATTTTGTTGGTCATTTTTTATTATCTTAAAGACAATCTGGATTCTCTTTCCCCTTGGTTTTGAAAATAAAAAATAATAATTCTGTCATCACTCTCTCCCACTCACATATCTCGCAGAACATATTCTGAAACTCGAAACTCTATGCATTTCTTTCTTCTGCGGAACACAAACATAGATTCTGTACTACGAATATTGTTCAATCTTGACTAATTTCTTTGATGTTCCTCATTTACTTATTTATCGATTTAAGGCCCTGATATACTCAAATGTTATCGAAGAACGAACTGATGTGACATCATTTCGAACAAAATCGTTCTTAAATAAAGTTCATTTGGAGTTTGTTCTTCAGAACAGCTGAACTTTTCCGGAAAAGAACCCCTTTGTACTACCATTGATCTGTGGCGTTTACATAATTGGTGGGTGTGCGCGGTGGCACTGCCTTCTTTAATGTGGAATTATTTTCTGGTTCATTTCTCATGTTCAGTTCGTTGAGATCAGACATCAGTCAGTGAAAACTTGAACATACTGGAGAGCAGCTTTATGGTAGAAAATTTCATTTAATTTCTGATTAAATGAGTCTTTCATGTTTAATACTGTAACATACTTTACTGGAGTGCCGAATTGCAGAGATTGTGCGCAGCAAATGCTTTTTTATGCTTTCTTTTAAAAAAATGCTTGCTGTTTTCTCATTATTTGGTTATTAAGAGGAAAGCGTGCAGCACATATTTACATATTCATCGAACAGTCACTCTAAGCAGTGTGGGCGGCATTAGATGTTCACTAACAATATACCGCTGGTCACATATTTCGAACTTTCGAAGCAAAGAAGGAAAAATAACTTTGCTGTGAGTATATCGGGGCCTTTAGATAAAAATCATCTGCTAAATGAATTACTGTAAATATAAATGTTTTTGTTTTCTTTCAGATTGATATTGTTATATATACACTTTATTGCCTAAAGTCAATATAGGGGACACACCTCCAAATCATTGAATTCAGGTGTTCCAATCACTTCCATGGCCACAGGTGTAAGATCAAGCACCTAGGAATGCACACTTCTTAAACACACATTTGTGAAAGAATGGGTCGCTCTCAGGAGCACAGTGAATTCAAGCGTGGTAGCTTGATAGGTTGCCACCTGTGCAATAAGTCCATTCGTGAAATTTACTCACTACTAAATTTTCCACGGTCAGCTGTTAGTGGTATTATATCAACGTAGAAGCAAAGTTGGTAGGCCATGTAAAATCACAGAGCAGGGTCAGAGCGCATGCTGAGGCGCACAGTGCGCAGAAGAACTTTCTGCAGAGTCAATAACAGTGCAGAGAGAGCTTCATGGAATGGGTTTCAATGGCCGAGCAGCTGCATCTAAGCCTACATCACCATGTGATGCGTCTGATGCAGTGGTGTAAACAGGACTCTAGAGCAGTGGAGACGTGTTCTCTGGAGTGAATTACACTTTTCTGTCTGGCAATCCGATGGACAAGTCTGGGTTTGGCAGTTGCCAGGAGAACGGTACTGACTGCATTGTGCCGAGTGTTTTCAGGGGTTGGGCTTGGCCCCTTAGGGGTGGGGAGGGTGGGGGTCAGGACAGGTCCACAAGCTGGGACTCAAACTCGGGTCACCGGAAGCGCAATGGCACCAAGTGCATTTTAACAGACATGGCATTATGTGGCATTATCTGAAAGACAATCTGCACAGAGTCCTGACCTCAACCCAAAGCACACCTTTGGGATGATTTAGAGCAGAGACTGTAAGCCAGGCCTTCTCGTCCAACATCAGTGCCTGACCTCACACATGCACTTCTAGAATAATTGTCAAAATTCCCATAAACACACTCCTAAACCTTGTAGAAAGCCTTCCCAGAAGAGTTGAAGCTGTTTTAGCTGCAAAGGGTGGGCCAACTCCATATTAAACCCTAAGAATGGTATGTCATTAAAGTTCATGTGCATGTTAAGCAGAGGTGGGGGACTCGAGTCACATGACTTGACTCGAGTCAGACTCGAGTCGTACATTTTAGGACTTGATAAATATTACTAAAAGACTTGACTTTGACTTGATATTCATGAATTGAGACTTGACTCGGACTTGAGTTAAATGACTTGAAATAACTTGTTTTTGTTGAATAAATATCTGTTTTTGAACGCACCGCAACCGAACCACATGACGCAGGCAAGGAGAGAGAACTAACATAAGAGACAGTAGTGAATGAAGGCGCTACGCCAAGTTTCCATGGTAATCAGCCACTCAGAATATGACGGCACGCCCATGCTTGAACCCGCTTGAATTGTGTTGCCAGATTGGGTTGGTTCCGGGCCGCGCTGTATCCATCATTTTCATACAAAGAGTTTGCGATGATTAGTTCAAAATTGCAACAACAACAACAACAAAAAAACTCTAGACTACAAAACCATCAAGCCCTGTAAGTTGAACATGACTACTAAAGTGAGTATATATTACATTTGGTCTATTTTTTTTTTTTTCAGCAAACTTTATTTGGAGTCAAAAAGACCCAGATAGCTTACAATAATAGCATTTTAAGTCAATTAAGCAAAAAAAAGATCAAATTTAAAATAAAACCATCAATTAGACATAGGTCAGAAAAAAACTGGTATAACAATTGACATTCTGCCTCCCTCACGTTTGAAATGATGGCTACGCCCCTGTTTGGACAAGTCATGTTACTAATCCAAAGCACTCTAATATTATTGAAGAAATATAAAAAGCCTTTATTTAATCATGGCTACAGTTGACAAGTAGCCTACTGGACACATACGCATTGCGGCTAATGAGCCTTCATCAGGGTGTGAGCAGCAAACAATCTGAGTTCTCTTAAGATTATTAGTCATATAACAATCACCTGGTCATGCTGTAGAGGACAAGCAGGAGAGAGAATGTTCAAATAATACAAACTTTTTTTTTGTTGTTGCTTATTTTAATATAAACATTCAGTTAAATCATTAAACATTTGTATGACTTGCCAGTGACTTGCTTGACTCAAGCTATGACTTGACTTGATTCTCACAAAAATTGACTTGGACTTGCTTGTGACTTGCACATGTGTGACTTACTCCCACCTCTGATGTTAAGGCAGGTGTTCCAAAACTTTTGCCAATATAGTGTATATTTTCTGATGCAAAAGCATTTGACCTTCCCACTGTGGCATTCCAATATCTCAGGCACATATACATTACTTGTTTTTTTTCCCTCCTATTTCAGACCTTTGTGAATGACTTGAGAATTCCAGACCAAACATACATAACCCTCAAGCTGTCGGACATTGTTCGTTTTGGATATGATATCCTTTTTTCTGATTTTCCTGCATGCCAAAGCATAAAATCTTAAACTTGGTTGAGGCAGTTTGTTTTCTGTAAATTAATTTCTTGAGCATTTTCAATACAACACTTTGAAGAGACTGTTACCATTATTTAAATGATATACAGCCTTGTTGTGTACTGATATAATATTGTGGCATCATCAAATTTAAGATTAACCCACTATAAACAAGACAGATCAGCTACCTGCTTTATGTCTGCTTAAGATACAGGCATTTGTATTTAAGATTTGTATACTAAGTTGTAATGTACTAACTTAACATTAAGAGCACATTCACATGTGTATATTCTTGAGAAGAGTCAACATAAAGTCCCTGAAGAGGCCCTCAAGGTATGGTTCAGATGTTTGTGTGTGTATTTGTCTTTTTTATGTTATCTAAAGCGTATGAAACTAATTATGTGCGTTTTATACAAATAATATTTTTGTGGACTGCCCAGCATGAGAAGTACACCAGTCAGCTGCAGATGGGCGTAAAATCTGCAGAGGGCAAGCAACAGAACCTGCAGGAAGAAAGGGTCAAATTAGAGCGTTCTGAACGCAAGAGTCTCACAGGTGAGAGAGTGATAAAGAATGACCAAATGCAGGAGAAAAAGTCAAAGTGAGAGAGTGATAAAAATAATTTAAAAAATGCTAATCCATGTTACAACATGGAGTACAGAGGGTATCTAACAACAAGATTCTGCCTCTTGTCTACAGCATTTGTCAATCTCTGTTTATCTGTAACACTGCAGTACAGTGTAAACCCCTCCTAGTTGAGCTTTTTGTCAGGTGACAGATACTAAAGATAATCCTTATGCCTTAGTCCAGCTGCTAGTACTGCATTGGCACATACATCAATGAGCATATGTTGCTGTTAACGCTTATGGACCACTCAACCTGTAAAGCCAAGTGCTGAAAAGTTTATTAAATATATACCTGAATATGTTCCTATATATGTTGAATTATTTTTATTACAAATAATATTATCATTTTTAATTTTAGAGAAACTGAAATTAGAAAGTCAAAATCAGGGTTGTTGAAATAATAATAATAATAATAATAGTAATAATAATAATAATAACAATATTTGTTAGGTTGCATTAAAATGCATAGTCTATGCAAAGAGTAATTAAAAACATTTAATATGATGTACTTAATTTCTAGATAAGCTTACACATGGTTATTGTTTGTTCTATTGTAATTATGTTAACATGCACTGAGTATAAAAGTCTATTTAACATCCAGTATACTGGACATCGAATTCAAAATCACAAGAAAATTTATACCAATTCGTCATATGGGTTATATGTTAGAAAATAATACAAATTTGTCCAGTATACTAGATGTTTGGTATAAGGATAATAGCCTATATATTTTATTTTATGTTATAGTAAACTGATATAAGAGCTGCTCCAACCTTCCTGACAGTGATGAAGTGTTTAAGAATTTCTTGAGAATAAATTATGCTTAGCACTAACTCATTATCTCTGTTTATCACTCATACCCTCTCTTTCTCTGTACATGTCTTCCTCTTCAGAGTCCCCTGTACCTCGGCCAACACCATTGTATGGCCAGCCATCATGGTGGGGTGAGGAGGACTCTGGGAACAAGGGAGCACACAACGAAGTACGAAGGTCAGGTGACAATCATTCAGGTAAGAACTTGTCCTCTTTTACTGCCAACTTTCATGTGTTTTTAATAAGGACATTTGTCTTTCTTTGCCATATTTACAGTCTGGTGTGGGTGTCTGTTGACAGAGAACACAAAGGAGGCCGCGACAGCTGAGGATGAATTTAACATCTCTGTTCAAGAGATCCGTGACGGCCAGGTCAAGTCTCCCTACCTGTACCACCGAGAGCCCAGCTATTTTGAAATTCCAACAAAGGAGTTCCATATGCAACCCAAGTCCCCAGCGACGGATTTGATCGACATCCCAACCAAAGACACCAATGTTTCTCTGATTTCTACACCTCCAGTTGTTCAAAGTCATGCTTCTTTTACTATTGAGTTTGATGACTGCATGCCAGGCAAGATTAAAATTAAGGACCATGTGACCAAGTTCTCCTCTCGTCAACGTAGCAAGCAGCAACAACCCAATAATTCTCTGGCAGCCACACCCACAGAGGTTCTGTCAGCTGAGAGCAAGGTGGCAGATTGGCTTGTGCAGAGTGATGTCAGCATGATGTGCAGGCGGCCACCCTGCGAGGATGTGTACAGCACAAAGAGTGACTTAGCAATGCATATTCGGACGCTCAAAGGTAAGAGACATCTTACACTACCTTAAAAAATGTCATTTTCTGTTAGACTCACACTGATAAAAAATGTTCTATGTATAATGTTCTAAAATATATATACATGTGTCCTATGTAAATACCTCGTTACTCATTCTGTGGCCGTGCTGCCTACTCTTGTTAGGTCTAGGCTAGGCAAGGCAAGCTGGCTGTAGTCTTCGCAAAAAACATGAAGATTCTGCTTAATTGTCACGATTTTAGCAACACTTTTCATTATTTTATTGACATATAGGCTACGAGGAATGATTAATTGCATGGATTATTACATATTACATTATTCTTTTTAATAATTTAGTTGCACAACATTTATGCATTAGATTGACAGAAATAATATGCACTATATTTGTAATCTTAATAGGACACCATCATGAAGATGGAACCCAGAGTGATTCAGAAGACCCTGTAATGAAAGGAAAACGCAGCAAGTCACATCATTCCATGCAATCACAATCATCTGTTCAGTCACACCAGTCAGCTCACTCAAAGACATCTGAACCAACAGAATCAATTCTGTCTCAGCAGTCTGTCTCATTGCAAAAAACTCATCACCCTCAGTCAATCTCACCACACAAACACCATCAAGGCGTTCTTGATGAAAGTGAGGCTCATCCTGTACAAGAAGCCTCTTCTCCTCACCAGACAGAGGTTAAACCCATTCCCCCTGAGCCTCACACCCAGCAGGCCTTCATTATTGAATTCTTTGATGATAATCCCAGAAAGAAGCGGTCACAGTCCTTTACCCACAACTCTGGGCATGCTGACTCCTACTCTGCATTGAAGGCCAAACTAGAGAGACGCAAAGGTCTGGCTCATGGGGAAAGGCCAGCCTCTGTACATGGGCATGTTCCTCCAACACAGCAAATCACTGTTCCACTGAAAGGTTCAAGCCATGGAGGTTCACAGCGATCAAGCTCACTGAAGAGAGAGAAGACAGAAGACAATGGAACCAGCACATCTTTATTAGGGACTTCGTCTTGCTCTTCACCAGCTATCACCATTAAGCCTTTTGGGAGTGTTGGCAAGAAGTCCAATCTTGCTCAGGAATTTGCTGCAGAGTTCTTGAAAGATACAGGAAAGACTTCCCCACCTCCCATGTCTGCCCCACCTGTGATGATGTCCCCATCACACACTTTTTTGCCCTCCCAAGCAGAGCCCTCTGAACCCTCAACTTTGTCGTACCCATCGTCTCCTTCTCAACTACCTGCATTATCCCAGTCTCTTCTTCCAGTATCCTCCCCCATCTCCTTCTCTTCTCAAGCCCCTGGAAGGGGTCCAGTTTCTAGTGCCTCCCCACTTTGCTCAGCTGGGTCACCTGTGCCCCAGTTTTCACCACTATTAGCTAGTGATGTTGAAACTAAGGGCTCAAGGGTGACACGAACTGAGGAGGAGGACAGTCTGAGTGATGCTGGTACCTACACAATTGAGACAGAGTCACAAGATAAGGAAGTGGAGGAAGCTAGAAGTATGATTGACCAGGTGACAAATACTAAATGTGTAGATGGTTTATTATAATTGGTGTAAAATTCTCTTTTCCCGGTTTACTATACAAATATTATAAAACAGTGGAAAACTCTGGCTCTGTGGGACTTCCAAAGCATTGTACTGAGTACAATGTTTGAGTTGTCCAAAATGTAAATTTCTGTTTCAACTGCTGGTGTGGTGTATTGTTTGAGAAATATGGTAAATCGTATTTGTTCACATTTCACAGGTGTTTGGTGTTTTAGATGCACCAGAATACAGTGGTCAGACTCTTGGAGTTTATAGGCCTGTGATTGAAGATGGGAAAGATGAGCAACTATTCTTTAGTGATAGTCACGGTATGGCAGCTAAAGTAATGTCGACATCATCACAGGGCCATGGTGGGGACCAAGTCATCTCACTGCAGGTATTGTAATTATGTACTGCTCTGACAACAGTGCTCTCCTTCATTACTGAAATGTCGCCTTGACAATGTCAGTGACTAGTGAACAATAATGCAATTATGATTTTTAGTTGTTGCCCTTTGTGATTTAGGCACATCCTGGTGTAGGAGGGCCTAAATGGGTCTCACGCTGGGCTAGCCTAGCAGACGCGTATAGTGATCCTGGGGCTACACAAGGATCTATGGGAATTCCAACCCAAAATGGGCCTGCAGACAAAGGTATTTTCATTGAAAATCACAAATGGTGTTTGAATAAGTAGGCATTTCAATAATTTTTTTATTTATTATGAATAGCCAACAAAATAACTATTTTCACTCTTTTGATTTTTGAAGATGATAGAGTGACATTAATGATTAGTCAAAGCTTGGATATGTCAGAATCAGAGGGCAGTCAGGGTTCCAGGACCAGACGACTACTTCCTCAGGTTCCACCAGGAGAAAAACTGGAGAACACAACCCCCAGTATCTTGATCCGGCATGAAAAAAACTTGGACCAAGAACCACCAGAGAAAGGTTCTAGACCACCGCAGCAGCAGGACTGCACTCAGAGGTTACGTGTCCAAGACGACGTGGACCCAGACAGTCTGAGTGACACCAGTCGTTCAGATGACAGCTCTATCCTTGATAGGAGTGGAAGGAGCCAAGAAAAGAGAGGAACTTCACCCTCACCTTTTGAAAATGTAAACCATTCTAGAGGTTCAAGAGAGATGCCACCACCCACTCCCAAACCCACCTCATTTTATATTGGTTCTGAAGATGGTTCATGCAAGTCAGATGCATCCAAAAGTCCAATTCTTTCTCAGCCAGAGAGAGACTGCTCTCCCAAGATACCTCCAACCACTGTCTTGATACAACATTTGAGTGGCCATGAGTCTAGGCGTCCAGTGAAGCCCAACTCGTCAGCCCCGAACCTTCAGGAGCATAACAGAGAGGTGGTGCCCACCAAAGAGACCTCAACATCATTTGTTCGACAGGAGAGTTTTACCAAAGATAGGCCAAGTGACAACATTCAAGTCAAGAAACTACCACATATCTCTAGTCATCCTGCTTTGAGAAGCTTGGATACAGAGGAAACTTTCCAAGATACATTTTCCTTTCCTAAAGAAGCAGAGAAATCATTTTCATCACCAGAAGAGAAATTACATGGATCTAGTCAATGCTCAAAAACAGGAAGTTCACCTGCACAAGAGGACTCCCTGTCTGGTGACTCAGATGTTGATACCGCCAGTACTGTAAGCATGGTCAGCAGTAAAAATGCTTCTGTCACTGCAATTAAGAAGCGCACATCTGCAAGTGACCTGCGTAAGGAGAAATCATCGTGTGGTTTACCTGCTCAAGACAAAACACGGCAACCTACAGCCCGTGAACGGCTATCAGAAAAACGCCGAAATCATGCCTCTGCAGATAATACCAGTAAAGCTGAAATAAATCGTCGGCTCCAGCTTCGTCGCAGTGCTGGTAACCGTGGTTCTTTAGACCTTTCGGATAATCAGCATGGTCAACAGCTGTGGCATGAAGCTGCTGCTTCTGACCATGAGTCAAGTTCACGGCCCAACAGCCGCAAAAAACTCACTGCACCCCTGCAGAAGGAGGACCCCAGTAAGATGACCAAAGGAAGCCATCAGGTGCTGACCCGATCCAATAGCCTTTCAGCCCCAAGACCAACCCGTGCCTCTATGCTCCGCCGAGCTCGACTAGGTGAGGCCTCAGACAATGAGGGTGCAGAGACGGACCGTGCATCTCAGAGCTCTGACCACAGTAAGACTCCCACTGAAGGCAAGAAACTCTCAAGGCTGGACATTCTTGCCATGCCTCGGAAACGCACTAGATCCTTCACTGTTCCAAGTGACAATGAATCCACCTCAAGCAAGCATGGCATTTCTAACCGTCCTACAGAGCCAAGTAGCAGTGCGAGGAAAGGGGCTTCAAGTGAGGTGAGGCAGGCTTCCAGCAAAGGGACTGCATCAGTAGGGAAACACTCCTCCACTCGTACCCGCTCTAACCAAGTTAAACACAGTAGCACATCTGGTGAGTATCTATCAATTTAATAATCTTCGATCTCTAAATACAGTTCCTCTAGACAAGATCACTGGAGTTGGCATAACTTTGCAATTTATCGTTATTACTGACAATATTGTGACTTTGATGTTTCAAATGACAAAAATTATATTTTGATTAGAAATGTCAATTTCACTTTTTTTTTATTTAAAACGTGAGGTTCCCACCGTAGACAAAAGGATTCAGACTATTCCTCTACCTCAGAGGAGGAGTTTGAGACCATTTCCAACTCCAAGCAAAAACGCTCCCATGCCTCAGCTTCAACTCAGACACAGACACAGTCACCACAGAAGACTGTTCAAATGAGGCTAAAATGTGGCTCTTTGGAAACAGAAGAGGACGAAACTCAGAATGAACACTTCCAAAATTGGTCTACTCATAGTGCTGAAATTGCCAGGTTATTTGATTTTTTTATTTGTTGTTGTTGTTGTTGTGGTGCAATATGCTAACGCATTGGGTAGTGTGTGCATGCATATTTATGATTGAGGAATTTTTATATTTTCCATTTATACTTATATCCTTTAGGCTGAGTCAAGACCTGGCCAAAGATCTTGCCATTCTTGCACGTGAAATCCATGATGTAGCAGGGGATGGTGACTCCCAGACATCCTCAGGCATAGGAGCTACCACTTCCCCAGTCTCCATGCCAAATACCCCTGCATCCACTATCTCGACCAGAGAGGAGGTAGGGCTAAAGTTTTTTTGCTCGGTTAAATGACATACCATCATATACACTGGCCCATTCCACTACCTTTTCAGTATGAAGCAGAATGTGATGCAAATGTTTGCATTCCCCTCATTAGCACAATGAGGATAAAAAATAGTACACCTAGCATGTACACCTCATGATAATTATATTGTGTTCCAAAAAGGATTAAGACTAAGGTAAAACGCTTTTTTGCATTCTTGCATACGTTTTGTTGTATATTTTCTCTTTTGTGCAGAGACCATATGCATCATTACAGAGGTTCCTGTTACCTCAGGTGCTGAGTTCATCACTCATTATCACCAAGTGTTTGTCCAGAATTAAAATACTTTCTCTGTGAGCCAATACCAATGTATTAACAGCTGTCTGATGTCCACCTTTTTCAACCTGTTTTTGTCTCACTGGTTTATTTGCATGAGGGAATTCCCTAATGCATGAAACCTCACTTTCAAACTCACTCTGAAGGCTGTATGTTCACAAAACAGGTTATGTTCATATTAACGAGATTGTCCAGCTATAGCATGCAGAAATTAGGATCAAAGTATCTCTGTTGACTGTGAACATAGAACCCTTGGCTATTCACAATTGAATTGGCATGATCATACAGATATCTTCCCAGAGTTTTATCTCTGAAGCTTACATTGCAATCTGAGCTCAGAGATGTTTGTCTGTTAACATCAAATTGAACCTGCCATTGTCATGTCCACGTGTTCTTACTGGTGCTTTCCCATCCCTGATTAATCTACAGCTGGTACAACATATACCCGAGGCAAGTCTGAACTATCAAAAGGTTCCTCCAGGCTCAACTAGTCCAATAGACCAGGACTCAAATATGAACGACCATGACAGTTCCAGACGGCGTCCCTGGAACCGTGAAGAGGTCAAATTTGGTCAAATCCTTTGCTCAATACACTAATAAACTGATCCATTAGTCATTTGCTCAGGGTGTTACAACCTACACAGCCAAATGGCAGTGTCTCTCAGATAAGGTATAGATAAACTACACTTGCATCATTTTTTATTTTAACCTTTGGCTCTTAATTTAATCACAGGTAATTCTGGACAATCTTATGTTGAACCCAGTCTCCCAGCTCTCCCAGGCTATCAGAGAGAACACGGAGCAACTAGCAGAGAAAATGAAGTATGAAGTAAAATATTTCCTATTAAAAGGTTAATAGGCTGTAGGTACATTATAACCATAATTAACCTGCTAGCTGTTAGCACGGGGGGTATTAAGGGAATTAAATGGAGATTCTCTCCTAGAGAATATGTGAAAATATGTGTAGTCCAGGATGTCATCAGTAATTTAGATAAATTTTTACCACAACAAAGAGACTGTGTATCTGCTAAAGACTTACTTTGTCAACCTTTAGGAGTTTAAGCGAATAGACCTGAAAAACACAAAATTAATTTTGATGTTCTTTAAGACAAAGTGTCCGTGTGTTTTGTCTGTATAGTCCCACAAATATTCTGTTTCTTTTAGAGTTCTGTTTCATAACAAGACTGACGTCTGGGAGGAAATAGAGGCAAAAATCAATGCTGAAAATGAGGTTCCCATCCTTAAGACATCTAATAAGGTAAATTCTGTTCTGATTAAAGGCAATTTGGAAGACCAGACTTTAATTTCAGAGATTTTGTAGTTTATTTACCTTGCTTTGCAAGCAGGAAATCTCATCTATTCTCCAAGAACTGCGAAGAGTCCAGAGACAACTTGAGGGTGAGTTTATTAGCATTAGATCTTAAACTTTGACCTTGTACACATTCTGGGACTTTCCCTATATCCAGTTGTGTTTTGTCTTTGCCATACCTTAGTGATCAACACTATTGTTGAGCCTGGAGGAATCCTAAAGATGCCCCCTATGGCAACTTCTCCCAGGGGAAAAAACAAATCTGTTTCCAAGGAGTTTACCAGCCCCACTTCTTCTAATGCAAATACAAGTGCAAAGAGAGGTCCCAGAGGGCCTGATGGAGGGCGATATGTAGTATAAGCATAGTATAAGCAACTGCACATCTCTTTGGAGACCGCCATATTTGTGCTGTATTTGTTAAAGTATTGTGAGACTATCTGTGGTGCAAATATGCGTCATATGCTTTCTCTAAGAATGCAGACACTTCATAGGCTAAAGTAGGTTGTAAACATTGTTCTTTTAAACAGTGTAATCATTGGCTTGCTTGAATGATTGTATGCCATGTTGTCATTCATGATTGAGTGAATGTGTGGTGTGTTGCCATCTGTTTTGGTCAAAAACCATTGTAGCTTTCAATCCATGTTCACTGTCAATCATATAATGCACTTGGCTACTACAAATCTACAGCATGAAAAAGGGGTGAATACACAATGCCTAGTGCTTGCCTTGAACAAGGGCATAGCCATTAGCTTGCTTTGCAAAAAAAAAAAACGAAAAAGAAAAAAGATGTTCTAGTTGTTTTAAATATAATGCTATCCAGACTATAATGCTATTAATTGAATACTGCTGCTTCTGAGAATATAGCTACTGTTGAATTCCCAGATATAGCAAGTCAAAATATTGTTAATAGTAATAAAAAATATTGTTAAAAGTAATCAACCTTTCGCATAAATGTTTAGTACGGTGACTGGGAGGTAACATGTTTGGTTCACTTTTGTTGTAGCCACTCATATGTTGAGGGAATGACATACTATTCTCGTAGCCATGAGATCAACCCGTGGCAACAATTTTAAAGTAACCAAATTCCACTGGAAAACCACAGACTTGGTAACACTGAAATTGACAAAAATGTCATGATTCGATTCAAGGTTCACTTTTATAATAATGACGCAATTTAGTGATATAAGAAGAGTACAAATAAAATAATATGTCAGCCACATTCACTCAATCAACTCACTTTAATATGTTGTGGCCTAAACATGCTGTGGCCTTCCCACAAATCACAACTAAGTGAACCGAACATGACTTCCTGGTCACTGTAGTTTGCAACTACACCACTTATGTAAGGCTGTTTAAGTTTACGTGTGTAAGCGGCTGCTATATAATAATAGAGTCATGTGTGATGCTGTGAAGTGTTGTTGCTGTGTGTTAAAGGCGAAAACTTGAAAAACGAGCTACCTTCACCCTGCCCCAATATATTATATGCTTTTATGAATGTATGCAACAAAGTGATTGTTTTTCATTTGGGATGACATAGAACTATCATTGGTGAGAACAAAAAACATTGTGACATACAGGCTAGCGCCCCAAGTTTACATTAGCCAAGTATTCTTTAAGTGCATATATTCAATGTATTTGTGATTTTGAATGTTTTAAAAGCATCAAAATGATGTTTAAATATCCTGAATGAGTTCCACGACAATAATGTCACATTAAAATTCAGTTTAGGAAATTGTAAATATTTGAAAGGTAAGATGTACAGCCAGGAACAGTGTTGAAACCCTTTGGGTTAGAGTTCAAATGAGACATTTAAGGGGAAGATGCCCCCCTGAATTCACCCAGAGTGGAATGTTGTCAGTAGTGTTATTTTATTATTATTATTATAATTATTTGATACTTCATGGGGTTGTTAATCAATAAATCAATTAATTAGATGTATATGTCAGACACTTTTCAATAAAACCCATAGCATAATTGAGTGAAATTATTACATTTGAATTCATAGTGTGCTATTATGACATATCTTCAATTAAAATATGTAAATATTCATATGTCTGTATATAAATCATGGAATAAATGTACCTTTCAGATTAATCCCTTTTATCTGGTATTCTACCATACACTGTCTGTCATGTTATTCAATTATTCATCAAAATGCACAATTTTAAATAGAATTGATTTAGTATTGATGACTTCACAATTACACAAATAATACGTTTGATGTTGTTTATACATTCATAGTTTCCCCAGGTAGGGGCCATCTTAACTCATTTGGCCTCTTCGAATAAATTTACATGTGCTGTAACAACTAAATTAGCAAACGTTTTGTTTTATTTCACTAAAGACATTGGCTGATGGCTTATATCCTACACGTTAAACTTATATCTAAAAAGGTTACAATTTAAAAGTTAATGCACATTGTTCTTAGGGGGGCATCTTCCCCCATTTTAGAGACTGGCCAGTATAGAAATATTGCGACAACCAGTATCTTCTGATGATAACAATATAAATGTGCAGTCAACCATATTACTGTATATATAGTACAAAACATCTTTCTGTCTACCAGCGCCCCATCAACACATTGCATTATTTAGTAAATTACACCATTGAATTGCATTTGCATTTGTCTGTAATTGTGATGTTCCATTATAGCACTTTTTCTATTTATTTATTTTCCATTCAGTGTTAAAAAGGCTCTACAATTTAATGTTAATCAAGTCAATCTTGGAAAAAAGGTTTCTGCACTAAGAAATGATTGTATACAGTAGATTTGTTTAGAGGTTTTTCAGCTCACCAAACAGTTTGCTTTTTTAACCTGGGTGTTATGAATGGTTTGTTGTATAAAATGCAAATAAAATAATACTTTTGGTATTATTGCATGTGTCCCATATGTAATCTGGCTTTGCAATTGATGCAAACTTGTAACTAACAGCAACAGCAATTATCTTGTTTCATTTCATACTATTTAAAACAACATAAATCAAACATCATGGGATCATCTTAAATCCAAATCCAGCTTTTGATAACACGTTTCATTTGATTGTGTTATACCTTTTCTTTTATTATAAACACAAAGTAATGTAAACAATGATGTAAACAATTTCAGAAAAGGTAAAATGTGTTTCTAAAACACTGTTTCAAGCAAGCTGTAACGCAAAATTGAAAAGTTCTGTTGCCCAGAGAGAGAAGGTAGGCTCCCGGATTAAAAGATGCATGAGAGATGATCTGTTGTGACCATTACAATGCGTAGACAAATCATGCAACAGTAGTTTAAACATGTCCAATGAGCAGTTTTTAACATTTAATATCAAATAGCTTAAAGGGTTACTTCAGTGATTAGCATTAAGCTTTGTATCAGTAGAAACCCAGGAGTATATTCAAATTATCGTACTTTCCCCCCTCATATCACCCTGAGATGAGAGAATTATGTATTTTATTTCTGGAAAAATTTCTGGAGTTTTTGCTAAAGACTACAGCCAGCAGTAGGCGCTATTTCTGCATGTTTTCAACATCGCACTCACAGCGTCAGCACTCGGCTCGGGCAGCTGCTGAGATTCTTATAAACGGAGCGGTGGAGAGCAAAGTGAGTGTTTCAACTTTTCAAATGAACTTCCTATGAAAGTTAAGCTTCCAAAGACATGAACTGAAAATGCGCCAGACTGATCACGCGCTGCCACGAATCCTGTGATTACCTCAGCTCATGTGATGAATGTGATTTGACTGCGTTTGTGCCGTGACACTCAGGCTCACTCACATTATGTTGAACAGACAAGTTCAGTTTTTAATTGTAGTGTCTCTACCTGAACTGATTTTATGAAAACGAACACGGTGGGCAAGTGATCCAGCCAGTAGTCATGTCTAGAGTAGGAGGGCAGCGAAGTGTATTCTAGGAATTGTTGTCTTTCATCCCCATAAGACAAAAATACATTTTCTGTGTTTTCTCAGTGTAGAAGGCACCAAATTCAAAAATAATTTCACATTTCTACTACATTAATGACCCAGTTTAAATACAGATTCATCTTCCCATCGCTGAAGCAGCCCTTTAATCTGTTCTGTTTGAGACGTCATCACTCAAAAACGACAAGCGTTTGAAATAAGGATAGACCTGGTGTGTATAGGCTTACTGTATCCCACAACCACAGGAAATGTAGGCCTACGCATAGAAGACACACACCAGGGTCACCTGAGGTTAGAACATCATCTATATACAATATTGATCATACATGTCACTTACGACCAGCGCATACGCATTATAACTAGACTCGCACTCACATTATAACTATACGCACTCGCCATAACGAATCACCATCCAGTACGTATTGGATCTGATCCAGCTACGCCATCGTGCAACAGGCTGCAGCGAGGAGTGTCTCGCCATGGACGCGAATACAGCTCTCGACGGGAGCGCCATGTGGTCAGAGAGCCGTGCGTCCTGTTTGCGTATCCTGTGCACTTTCATCATTGGTGGAGCAGTCGGTCAATCCCACCTCTCCAGTAAATACGACTTGATTGGACTGTATGTCAGCAGACAGCAAAGCATTGGCCAAGAGCATTAAGGCCCTCCCTCCAGGCTGTTTTTTAAAGTTAAGGTTGCAAAGCTTCATTTTCGTTGTCTGAGTCTGAGTTTCAGAGATTCAGAGCAAAGCTGCATGACAACGCTGCCACAAATTACGTGAGTCGCAAGCTCAGAACTGTATGGCCGTATCTCCGCAAAGTGGGTGTTGTAAACTCAGCTCTGAAAAAATAGACTGCAGTAGGATAGCTAATGTAATAAGTTTCGCCCTTTCGAACCTCAGTTTTCAGAGTTTCAAAACTTTATTTCACACATTCGCACACCAGTTTTCAGATCACCATTTACAAGGTTTCAAATCTGGAAAACAAAAAATACACTGGGAGAACAGTGACAAATTCAAAACTCTGAAAAAAATTATTGCACAACACCATAAAAAAGAGTGTTGCACTTATGAAGAAGGAAATCTCAAAAACAAAATTATGTTTGCTGAGATATAATTTTTTTTTACCACTTTGCAAGCCTGCAAAACTCAGTTTTCAGAGTTTCAAAACTTTATTTCACACATTCGCACACCAGTTTTCAGATCACCATTTACAATGTTTCAAATCTGGAAATCAAAAAATACACTGGGAGAACAGTGACAAATTCGAAACTGAAACATTGTTTGCCCGACATCGTAAAAAAATGTTGCAGTATTGAAGAAGGAAATAAAAATAAAAAAAACAATGTTTGCAGTGATTTTTTTTTTTTTTTTTTACATTTTGCAAGCTTGCAAATCTTATTTTTCGATCTTGCAAAACTTCTTTTTGTAAGATTTTGAGTTTTTGAACACTTAGTTTCAACCTTTCAGAACTTTATTTTCTGAATCATGGCAGGATATTAATCCCATAGAAGTTATACCAGCAGAGATGGAGGCGGCAATCTTTAACCAACATAGCTGTGGCTTCTGCGTGATGAAACCGCAAAGGACACTTGTACGAAAAAGTCACGTGTACTGGTCCATGTCAATTTGGGTCATTTTCCTTTATTTTCATCGTCCAGGTGCATCCCTGGCAAACAACCCTATATCTATTTTTATTTTGTTTAACTGATAACTTAAACCCTGACTGCCTGTTATTCTAAATTCGGGTGCCCCTGTCTGAGATGGAAGAGATAGAGCAGGTTTGCAGTGCTCTCTCGACCCGTCTCACACAGATCACGTCCCAGAGAGAGGTGGTGATACACCAATGTCCCCCAATCTCCCCTTGTATTAGACACGTATCTTGCGCTGTCTGTTACGCGTGAAACGTTACCCGTAGTAACGTAGCGTGCTACCAGCGACTTCTTATACCCTTATGCTTTTCCCATTAAAAAACACTTAGTATAATTACTCCCCACTCCTATCGAAATAAAGCTCTCCGCTCCCCATACCCAATCTCTTCCAGTCAGACAGCCCTAACCAAAAATAAAAGCTTACTGCCTCGTTTGTTGATTTGCCAGAGATGTCACCAAGGAGTGATTGCCCGCGCATCCTCCACCAAAACTGTTAGGGGTATAACAGTTTAGACCCAGAGACCAGTAGTGAAGAATGAAGACAAAGAGTCAGGAGTGCAATTAAAGAAAATGTTTACTGAAGAATAGTTTGCAGCTTCATCAGCACAAGCCAGCTTCAAGTCTCACAAGGAGTTCGTAGGCCCGCTTCCTCTCTACTGGTCTCGTCGTACCATACATACAGTATTGTTCAAAATAATAGCAGTACAATGTGACTAACCAGAATAATCAAGGTTTTTAGTATATTTTTTATTGCTACGTGGCAAACAAGTTACCAGTAGGTTCAGTAGATTCTCAGAAAACAAACAAGACCCAGCATTCATGATATGCACGCTCTTAAGGCTGTGCAATTGGGGTATTAGTTGAAAGGGGTGTGTTAAAAAAAAAAGCAGTGTCTACCTTTGACTGTACAAACTCAAAACTATTTTGTACAAACTTTTTTTTCTTTCTGGGATTTAGCAATCCTGTGAATCACTAAACTAATATTTAGTTGTATGACCACAGTTTTTTAAAACTGCTTGACATCTGTGTGGCATGGAGTCAACCAACATGTGGCACCTCTCAGCTGTTATTCCACTCCATGATTCTTTAACAACATTCCACAATTCATTCACATTTCTTGGTTTTGCTTCAGAAACAGCATTTTTGATATCACCCCACAAGTTCTCAATTGGATTAAGGTCTGGAGATTGGGCTGGCCACTCCATAACATTAATTTTGTTGGTTTGGAACCAAGACTTTGCCCGTTTACTAGTGTGTTTTGGGTCATTGTCTTGTTGAAACAACCATTTCAAGGGCATGTCCTCTTCAGCATAGGGCAACATGACCTCTTCAAGTATTTTAACATATGCAAACTGATCCATGATCCCTGGTATGCGATAAATAGGCCCAACACCATAGTAGGAGAAACATGCCCATATCATGATGCTTGCACCTCCATGCTTCACTGTCTTCACTGTGTACTGTGGCTTGAATTCAGAGTTTGGGGGTCGTCTCACAAACTGCCTGTGGCCCTTGGACCCAAAAAGAACAATTTTACTCTCATTAGTCCACAAAATGTTCCTCCATTTCTCTTTAGGCCAGTTGATGTGTTCTTTGGCAAATTGTAACCTCTTCTGCACATGCCTTTTTTTTTAACAGAGGGACTCTTGAAAATAGATTAGCTTCACACAGACGTCTTCTAACTGTCACAGTACTTATAGGTAACTCCAGACTGTCTTTGATCATCCTGGAGGTGATCATTGGCTGAGCCTTTGCCATTCTGGTTATTCTTCTATCCATTTTGATGGTTGTCTTCCGTTTTCTTCCACGTCTCTCTGGTTTTGCTCTCCATTTTAAGGCATTGGAGATCATTTTAGCTGAACAGCCTATCTTTTTGCAACTCTTTATAGGTTTTCCCCTCTCCAATCAAATTTTTAATCAAAGTACGCTGTTCTTCTGAACAATGTCTTGAACGACCCATTTTCCTCAGCTTTCAAATGCATGTTCAACAAGTGTTGGCTTCATCCTTAAATAGGGGCCACCTGATTCACACCTGTTTCTTCACAAAATTGATGACCTCAGTGATTGAATGCCACACTGCTATTTTTGAACACACCCTTTCAACTAATTCAACTAATTGCCCAATTGCACAGCCTTAAGAGCGTGCATATCATGAATGCTGGGTCTCATTTGTTTTCTGAGAATCTACTGAACCTACTGGTAACTTGTTTGCCACGTAGCAATAAAAAAAAAATATACTAAAAACCTTGATTATTCTGGTAAGTCACATTGTACTGCTATTATTTTGAACAATACTGTACAATTGTCCCAACAGTTATACTGTTTTCAAGCTCTAGCCACATCATTACTTCAAGGTGTATGATTCTGATTGGCTCAGAGAAAATGCACAGTCCTGGTAAATTTCCACACAAGGATAGATAGCAGAGCATTTCACTAAACTAGGTAGACTAGTTGTCACCCCATGACTAGATTTAGATCATTGACCTTGGAGGTTGCAGAAAGGCGTCTTCACTTCTGGTGTTGTGTGCAGAAAATGTCCATCTTCAATATTGGGCCTGCACAGATCATGCAACGCACACACAAAAGCTCCACAGCATCACAGCTCTCCGAAGGTTGGAGAGTCTTAACTACATATCAAAAAACATAACAAAAACATACTGATAACATGTGCTTTCTCTCAGTGAGAGGTGCATACAGTAGTACAGGCAATATTCATCTTGATTCTTTAGTGTTTCAGTAAAAGGAAATATAAAATGAATAAAATATAATAAAAATGAAAGACAAATTCTTATTTAATCTATGGAAGCAAGCACTGTTACTGCACTCCCAGCATTGTTAGAGGTGTGTGATACCTCCAAAATCCAAACACACAACTATAAAGTGATTAGTGACACATCACACAGCCCTAGGCCAGACGCCATTCAAAGACCAAATACAAACTTTAGAAAACAAAAGAAGAACAAACAATCAATGGTTCTATTGAGTAAAATCAACTGGAATTAATCATTAGAAATAGGAGGATAAATATTAATTATGGCTTTGATTATGAATCTGATTAAGATATTTACAGGTATATATTGAAGCGGCAGGGGATTGATACATCGACTTACAATATGTTGAATGACACGTCTGCCATAGCCTGACGGGGTCTGTATCGTTTTTACTCGTACTTTTAAACTTCGGGTAGTAACCCGAGAACAAAAAGAACTACAAAATTCGACTGCTTTACGGCATATACGTCACTTCCACCACTACCCCAACTTCCTTAAATTCGGACGTGCAAGCCCAACTATTGTTTGTTTGCCAGATGTTATAGTCATGGCCGAAGCAGCAAAGAAAAATAACTGTTGCTTTCTTTTGTCGGAGGAAAGCAAAAAGAGGAAACGAGAAAGTGATCGGATTAAAGGCAGGGCAAGGATCAACATTGGGCCAGAGCTGAAGGAGGAGGAGGAGGAGGAGGAGGGGTGCCCGACCGATGCTGACTTGGCTGTCATGCGTACAAAATCATATTTTAGGATACTTAACATGTCTGTGATATGTTTATTTGTCTTGCCTCAAGCTATAATGCAAATAGATTTTTCAAATTTGCAAAATTGAAGTATCAAATAGATTCTGTAAAACGGTAAACAATAGACTAGGCTACTATCATGACGCTGGCTTGTAAATGTGAGCATCGCGATCATTTGGCATTTGAAAAAAATAAAACCCATGAAATTATATTCATATGACATGCTGATACATATGCCACTGTACCTGGGATGAAGACATTTCACACGCGACGCAAGTAGACCACCTGCATGTGAACTCCTCCTGTAGTGTTCAGGGCTATCATGGTTGTCATGTCAACAAATGCATGTGCGCATCCCCTGATGTAGGATGACAGAGTTTACGACAGTAGTAGAGGACAATACTGTTTCCCAACTGTAGGGGGACCCTGAGAGCAAAATGTCAAGGGGCAGGCCAATCAGGCTGCACCGACCCCTAAGACCCGTACCACCCTTGGGGAGTCGGACAGAGACCCGGCAAGGACGACAGAAAAGGCTTCAAGTAACACAATATTTTAAATATAAAAATGGAAAAGGGTATCTAAAATGGTGAGTCTTCTAGGCAGGGTCATTCCGTCCTGCGGACCCGCCGGAGGCCCACAGAGTGCAATGTAGGGGAGTGCTCGGGTGAGTGGCTTCGCTGTCTTCCAGTGGGAGAGATGAGTCGTGGCTCAAAACTGGGAGGAGGCTGCGGTAGGACCGTTCAGGTGCGTATTTCGAGTGACGTATTCCCTTCTTCTTCCCAGGGGGAGGATGGGTCGGGACTGTGGTGGAACAGTTAAGATATGGGTTTCGGGTACGTACTGCTCTTCTTCTGCAGGTGACGGGCAGAGAACTCAATCAATCAATCAATCAACTTTATTTATATAGCGCTTTTACAATGACGATTGTTTCAAAGCAGCTTCACAGTGTTAAACAGGACAACATTGCAACAAAATTTGATTTGGCTAGTTTAATTTGGATAGTTTATAGAATTATATATGACCAAATTAATAAATTCTATTTGTATATTTAGTTGAGTAACTTGGATCATAATTTGAGTGTCCCCAACTGAGCAAGCCAAGCCAAAGGCGACAGTGGCAAGGAACCAAAACTCCATCAGGGCATGATGGAAAAATAAACCTTGGGAGAAACCAGACTCAGTCGGGTGCCAGTTCTCCTCTGGCCTATTATTAACAGTGTATAATTATTACTCTGGCAACCTTGCAGGTCATAAATCATATTAGATAGGAATTTTCGAAATTTTGGGTATGGCCTTGCGAGGCGGGTTCATTTAGGATGGCGCGTCGATTACACAAGAATATGAATACTTGAAAGATCGGAGTTATTGCGCTGGAGACGGGTTAATGGAGGATGACGTGCCGGTGAGGCAAATTCAGAGGAGACACTAATGGACACGGTCTCAGCAGACACTCCAGGATGAGCTTGTCATGTCCAGATGCAGGTCCACCATCCGATCCGGACACGGCCTGGAGCCGGCCGACTGCAGTAAACCTCGGGATAAACAGAGAGACTAACATTAGTGTGGATGCCACTCTTTTTAATAGGGAGCCAGTGCAGTGTTGACAGAACTGGACTAATATGATCGTACTTCCTGGTTCTAGTAAGAACTCGAGCTGCTGCGTTTTGGACCAGCTGGAGTTTATTTATTAGGCGAGCAGGGCAACCACCCAGTAGAGCATTGCAATAATCTAGCCTTGAGCTCATGAACGCATGTACTAATTGTTCAGCATTTTGCATTGAAAGCATGTTACGTAATTTAGATATATTTTTAAGATGGTAGAATGCAGTTTTACAGATGCTAGAAACGTGGCTTTCAAACGAAAGATTGGTATCAAAGAGCACACCCAGGTTCCTCACTGACGACGAGGGCTTGACAGAGCAGTCATCGAGGGTTAGACAGTATTCTAGGGCACTACTTGTGGAGCTTTTCTGTCCAATAATTAAAAATTCATTTTTATCTGAATTAAGTTGTAGGAAATTACTATTCATCCAATTTTTAATATCAGCTATGCATTCCGTTAATCTTGTGAATTGGTAAGTTTCGTCAGGGCGTGAAGAAATATAGAGCTGACTATCATCAGCATAACAATGAAAACTAACGCCATGCTTCCTAATGATATCTCCCAGTGGTAGCATATACAGGGTGAAAAGCAACGGTCCTAACACTGAGCCTTGCGGTACTCCATACTGAACTTGTGATCGGTGTGACATCTCTTCATTTACTGCTACAAACTGATAACGGTCAGATAAGTAAGATTTAAACCATGCCAATGCAGTTCCACTAATGCCAACATAATTTTTGAGTCTATATAATTATACACTGTTAATAATAGGCCAGAGGAGAACTGGCACCCCGACTGAGTCTGGTTTCTCCCAAGGTTTATTTTTCTCCATCATGCCCTGATGGAGTTTTGGTTCCTTGCCACTGTCCCCTTTGGCTTGGCTTGCTCAGTTGGGGACACTAAAATTATGACCCAAGTTACTCAACTAAATATACAAATAGAATTTATTAATTTGGTCATATATAATTCTATAAACTATCCAAATTAAACTAGCCAAATCAAATTTTGTTGCAATGTTGTCCTGTTTAACACTGTGAAGCTGCTTTGAAACAATCGTCATTGTAAAAGCGCTATATAAATAAAGTTGATTGATTGATTGATTGATTCAAAAGAATATTGTGATCGATAGTATCGAATGCAGCGCTAAGATCGAGTAACACTAATAGAGAGATACAACCACGATCAGATGATAAGAGTAAATCATTTGTAACTCTAATTAGAGCAGTCTCAGTACTATGATACGGTCTAAATCCTGACTGGAAATCCTCACATATACCATTTCTTTCTAAAAAGGAACATAATTGTGAAGACACTGCCTTTTCTAATATTTTTGATAGAAACGGTAGATTCGAGAGTGGTCTGTAATTGACTAATTCTTTAGGATCAAGTTGCGTTTTTTTAATAAGTGGTTTAATTACAGCCAACTTAAAAGTTTTTGGTACATATCCTAATGTCAAGGATGAATTAATAATATTAAGCAGAGGATCTATGACCTCTGGAAGCATCTCTTTTTAATAGCCTAGTCGGTATAGGGTCAAGCATACATGTTGTTGATTTTGATGATTTAACAAGTTTAGCCAATTCTTCTCCTCCTATAGCAGTGAATGAGTGTAATTTTTCCTCAGTGAGACTACAATGTTCTGTCTGAAGTGATACTGTAGTAGACGGCTGCATGGTTATAATTTTATTCCTAATGTTATCAATCTTACTAGTAAAGAAGTTCATAAAGTCATTACTGCTGTGTTGTTTACAAACGTCAGAAGTCGAAGCTTTATCCTTTGTTAATTTAGCCACTGTTTTGAAAAAATACCTAGGGTTGTGTTTGTTTTCTTCTAAAAGAGTTGAGAAATAAGCAGATCTAGCAGTTTTTATGGCCTTTCTGTATGCAATCATGCTCTCTTTCCACAAATTGCGAAAAACCTCCAGTTTTGTTTTCTTCCAGCTGCGCTCCATTTTTCTGGCTGCTGTTTTAAGGGCCCGAGTGTGCTCGTTGTACCACGGCGTTGGATTATTTGCTTTAATCTTCTTTAAGCGCCGAGGAGCAACTATGTCTAAAGTGCTAGTAAAGAGAGAGTCAGTAGTTTCTGTTTCAACATCAAGTTCCTCTTGGCTATCTGTAATTCTGAGGAGATGGAACTGATGAGGAAGATTATGTATAAAGCAATCTTTAGTCGCAGCGGTTATAGTCCTGCCATATTTGCAGCGAGGATGGCTTTGCAGCTTTAGCTAAATTAAGTATACATGATATTAGGTAATGATCTGAGATGTCATCGCTCTGCTGCAGAATTTTAATGGTATCAACATTTAGTCCATGTGACAGTATTAGATCTAAAGTATGATTAAGGCGATGAGTGGGTCCAGATACGTGTTGTCTAACTCCAATAGAGTTTATAATGTCTTTAAATGCCAATCCCAATGCGTCTTTTCATTGTCAACATGGATATTAAAATCACCAACAATTAGTACTTTATCTGCAGCCAATACTAACTCTGATAGAAAACCAGCAAATTCTTTGATAAAGTCTGTATTGTGCCCTGGTGGCCTGAATACAGTAGCCAACACAAATGTCAAACGGGATTTATCATTTACACTACACAATGTTACATAAAGCACCAAAACTTCAAAGGAATTATATTTGAAACTTGACTTCTGAGTAATACTGAAGATATCATTATAAATTACAGCAACACCTCCCCCTTTTCCTTTCAGACGTGGCTCGTGTTTATAACAATAATCTTGGGGAGTGGACTCATTTAAAGTAATGTAGTCGTCAGGTTTTAGCCAGGTTTCTGTCAAACACAGCACATCTAGGTTATGATCTATAATCATATCATTAACAATAAGCGATTTTGGCGAAAGGGATCGAATATTCAGCAACCCGAGATGTATCAATTGTTCATCCGTATTATATCTGTTGTTTATTTGTTGGACATCAATTAAATTTTTACTGTTGAATGGTTTTGATGGTTTTTTGTATTTACTGATTTGGGGAACAGACACAGTCTCTATGTGATAATATCTAGGTGAAAGCGTCTCTATGTGCTGGGATTTAGCTGACTCTGGTGACGTGAGACAGCTAGCAGACGGTTGGTTTAGCCAGTTTGTCTGCTTCCTGGCCTGGGCCCCAGTGAGTCAAGGTTTAGCTCTAAGATTATGTGCCAAATTACTAGAGAGAAGAGCAGCACCAGCCCGGGTAGGATGAACGTCTATCTTCAACAGGTCGGGTCTGCCCCAAAAACTTTTCCAATTGTCTATGAACCCTATGTTATTTTGCGGACACCACTTAGACAACCAGCCATTGAGTGATGATAATCTGCTAACTATTTCATCACTCCTTTTAACAGGAGGGCCAGATAAACAGACTGCCGGTGACATCGTACTTGCGAGTTTACACACCTCTTTAATGTTAATTTTGGTGATCTCCGACTGACGAAGTCGAACATCATTAGTGCCGAAGTGAATAATAATCTTAGAGAATTTACGATTAGCTTTAGCCAACACTTTTAAATTAGCTTTGATGTCAGGCGCTCATGTGACTATGGTGGCTGGTGTCTCTATTTTCACGTTCCGTGTAATAGAATCGCCAATAACTAGGGCACTTTCAACAGGATCCTCAGTGGGTGCATCACTGAGTGGGGAGAACCTGTTTGATGTTCTAATCGGAACGGCAGAGTGGTTTTAAGATCCGCGAATATGCTGTCTCACAGTCACCCAATTGCCCTGCTGCAAGGGCTCAGCCGGAACCAAACAATGAGTGTTTACTAAGCTAGTCGCATCCAAAGTAGTATCTAAAGCTGTAACATTCTCACTACTCTCACATAAAGTCTGGATGCGTGTCTCTAAATCTGAAATCTTCTCCGTCAGCCTGATTAATTCCTTACATTTAACACATGTGAAGCCCTGTTCGCCAACGGAGATAGATATGCTAAACATGTAGCATGCAGTGCAAGTGACAATGACAGGAGAAGAAGACATGGCTTACCGTATTTGTTGATGAATCCAAAACTTACCACACAACTTACTCCACTTACTTTGTTTGATGGAGTCTATTTAATAATCCAACTCACCACAGTTGTCTAATGAACTCAGAAAACAGGAGACGCGGGTGCCGGGATGGAAAGCTACCAGGCTAGCGAAAAGCTAACACGTGGTAGTGATTTAGATTAAGAGCTAGTGATGTCAAATTTAACTTGATAGGCTATATTAAACAATATATGGTGATGAGTAAGTTATATTTAGCAGTATAGATAACAAAGAAAATATGTCAAATAGAGATTCAAACGCAGCTATACAGAGCTACAAACACTGACGCATGCAGCAGCAGCAGTAGGTAGACTGGAGCAATCAATCGAGGATATTACTATCCTTGGGTATCTAAGCTTTACAATAAAGTGTTACTTCTTTGAAATTTCATCAAATATGCAAATACACTGCACAACATATGTACAACAGTGTATATACAACTGGTGAGACCGTCTTTAATCGGTGATCCGTGAAATATGGCATTTGACGAATTTGTCGGCGTCTAACATCAGCTGGAAATCCGGGTAAAACTATCTGCGTGCACGCGCCCGTCCCCAGATGATCCGTGACACGCGACATTGTAAGTAAACGTGGCAACCCTGTCTGCACGCACGCTGGATTAAGTAATGTTACAAGAAAAAGATGTAAACGATATTTGCCAGTGTTGTAAAAAAAGAATTTAAGGAGATAGAGTACTTACCAACACGATCATCATTTCTGAGAGAAATAGTGAAGGTGAATGCATATACGTTGGCCTGGATGCCAGCCGAATTTAGCCCCGCCCACAATTTTTTTTTTGCTTGGGCAATTCGGTCTGGAATCGCTCCATAGAGGAGTTATGCCCAACAGAAACTGTTCGGACCAATGAAATTGTCAGGGCGGGCTTTAGACGATGATGGACAGATGATCAACAGTAACGTAATCATCCACAATCAATCAATCAATCAATCAACTTTATTTATATAGCGCTTTTACAATGACGATTGTTTCAAAGCAGCTTCACAGTGTTAAACAGGACAACATTGCAACAAAATTTGATTTGGCTAGTTTAATTTGGATAGTTTATAGAATTATATATGACCAAATTAATAAATTCTATTTGTATATTTAGTTGAGTAACTTGGATCATAATTTGAGTGTCCACGTCATCAAAGGCGCTTTGGGTTAAATTTGCTCTTATCCTAAACGGAGAACTTGTTCGTATATGCATTCACCTTCACTATTTCTCTCAGAAACGATAATAATAATAATAATAATAACTTTAATTTATATAGCGCCTTTCACAAAACCCAAGGACGCTTAACAAACAGCAAGGGAAGGGAGGGGGTGGAGAAAAGAAAAACAAGGAGAGAAACCAAAGCAGCTATGGTCCATAGGCCTCAGTGAAGAGGTGTGTTTTAAGCTGGTTTTTAAAGGTTGCTAGAGATGGTGTAGAGCGGATGGAATGAGGAAGCTTGTTCCAGAGTGAAGGTGCACCCACACAGAAGGCTCTATCACCAAACGCGTTCGTAGCCTGGACTTAGGGACAGCGAGCAGGTCCTTGTCTGAGGACCGCAGGGACCGAGCTTGGTTGTAAGGATGGAGTAGATCAGTCAGATACTGAGGTGCAAGCCCATTTAGAGATTTGTCTCAAGAGGAGGAATTTATATTTGATCCGTGATTTAACTGGCAGCCAATGAAGCTTCTTTAGGATCGGAGTAATATGAGATCCAAGTTTTGTGTAGGTAAGCATCCTAGCAGAGTTCTGTACATACTGGAGTCTGTCAGTTGCTTTGCTGGGCAGACCAAACAGGATACCATTACAGTAATCGAGTCGGGAGGTGATGAAGGAGTGGATTAGGGTCTCGGCTACAAGGTCAGAGAGGCACAGCCGAGTCTAGAGATGTTCTTGAGATGGTAAAATGCCGTTTTAGTAGTGTGTTTAATGTGTTGCTGGAAGGAGAGAGTAGAGTCCATGATGACGCCTAAGTTGCGTACTTGAGGAGATGCTGATATTGAACAGCCATCCACATCATCAGTATGAAGTCATCAACTTTTTTAAGAAGTGACTGTGGAGCAAACACTATGAGTTCTGTTTTGTCTTTATTGAGTTTAAGAAGGTTACTGTCCAGCCAGAGCTTTATGTCCTTCAGGCAGTTGATAAGTGACAGCGGTGGAAGAGGAGTGGAAGGCTTGGTACTGATGTAGAGCTGGGTATCATCAGCATAGCAATGGAAATGTAATCCATGCTTCCGGATGATCATCCCAAGAGGCAACAAATAAATGTTAAACAATAGAGGGCCAAGTACCGATCCTTGTGGCACACCGTGTAAGACTGGCGCCAATCCAGAGCAAGTATCCTTAAGGGTGATGTATTGTTGCCTGTTGGTGAGATAGGATTTAAACCAGGAGTACACAGTACCAGTGAGGCCAATGAGATTAGAGAGGCGAGTGAGAAGAATGGTTTGTGATACTGTATCAAAGGCAGCAGAGAGGTCAAGAAGTATTAAAATGCTAACATGCCCAGAATCAGCTGCCATGAGAAGATCATTTGTGATTTTGATTAGGGCAGTTTCAGTACTGTGCTGTGTCCTGAAACCAGATTGAAATGGCTCATAGAGGTTGTGCTGTAGCATATGATGGCTCAGTTGGGAAGCCACAACCCTTTCCAATAACTTGCAGATGAATGGTAAATTGGAGATTGGGCGGTAGTGACTTGGATCATCGTGGTTCAAACCAGACTTTTTAAGTGTAGGGATCACCGCAGCAATTTTAAAGCTGGTGGGGACCACCCGGAAGACAATGAGGTGTTGATGATGTTGACAAGGGTGGGAGCCAGAGTTGGAAGACATGCTTTAACCAGTACAGTCGGCATTGGATCCTGTTTGCAGGTCGTAGCCTTTGCCTTTGACACCAGCTCCAAAACTTGAGCTATGTTGATCATGGAGAAAGAGGAAAGGAGTCCTCCGGCGTCAAGACAGTTGCGAAATTTGTGTCAAGCAGCGGGAGGGTCGTTGAATGAGAGGAGCTGTGTTGGTAAGTACTCTGTGTATCCTTAAATTATTTTATTACAATATTGGCAAAGATTGTTTACAGTCATCTTTTTCTTTTAACGTTACTTAATCCAGCGCGCGTGCAGACAGGTTTGCCACGTTTTTTTGCAATGTCGCGCACAATTGCTACTCAAAACTATAGCCCAAAACAATAACTTTCCGGGAGGTTCTCCGGAAAAAAATGGTGTTTGGTTGGCAAAATGTTATTTTGGCAAGGTTGCCTGCTAAAATTCGCATTCCTGGGTTTATATAATCACATAATTGGGGTCGCTTCAACCCGCGGACATGGAGAAAAACACGGACTGACAACACAGTGCAGTTGAGTTCTGTTGACATTTGACAACTAACGTTATGCGTCGCTCCGTTGCTCTTATTGGTTGTGGGTCTATCCAATTGAGGTCTTTCCTGGCTCGGTTGAAACACGCCCCATAATCAAAGCTCAATGGAGAGGTACCAGACTCATATTCTGACTAGAATTGAGTATGGCCACGCCAGGCTACGTACAAGTTCTCCGTAAATTAGAACAAGAGCAAATTCAACCCAAGCGCCTTTGATGACGTGGATGATTATGTTACTGTTTATCATCTGTCCATCATCGTCTAAAGCCCGCCTGACAATTTCATTGGTCCGAACAGTTTCTGTTCGGGCATAATTACTCCTCTATGGATCGAGTCCAGACCGAATTGCCCGAGCAAAAATGTTGTGGACGGGGCTAAATTCGGCTGGCATCCAGGCTAGGAAGTGTGCCTTTAGAAGAATCTTTAGGCCTACTAGGAGCAAATAGTGGAAATTTCCATAGAAGTGACAAAATTATGGAAGAATAAATTGAACTGGAAAATATTCGTTCAAACGTTTGCTTAGAATTTTGCTATAGTTGTAAATCCAAAGCATGTTGTATGACTTTAACTAGGCGAGGGATTCAAGCTGTAAATATTGTATGAGGTGCCGTTACATCTTTCGATATACTTACATGCTGCAATACTGCTAAAGTGGCTCAGTGATGGCCAATGTTATGATTACAAGTCATTCAAGTGCAGCATGTAGAATTTAGAAAAAATGTATATTGTATTAATATCAAACCATGAACTGACACTGGGGTTTATGTTTTTGACTATATAAGATTTGCATTTGAGGCCTACAGAGTCATTAAAATGAGACATAAAAAAAAATCTGTGCAAGTCTTTGCTAAGTTGAATTTTCTTTGATTTTATTATGGCGTGAATTTTCCAGACTGGTGGGAACTTTATGAACTGTATTTCTTGGTGCATTTGTATTAAGTCAGACAAATATATAGAATCTTAATAAATAACAAACACATTGATAAATAAGAGAGCTATTATGTAGAAAATTACCGATTCCGCATAGACCAGTCTTTCAGCATTAATCATGGGCAACTAAACCAACAGTGTTTACCAAATTGTGAAGTCTGATGTTAATGGCAAATATATCATGCACCACAATGACAAATGGTAAGCTTAAAATATTAGACAGAATTGTCATACTGTAGTACTTGTCATTAAACAATAGGATCTAGTTTCCTAGACAAAAGGGGGCTTTCCACTAGCCTAGGTACATATATACACTTGGCCCATGCATGCTATCAACTAAAAAAGCTTTAACATGTCTTAGTTAATAGTTAAATAAAAGCCCGTTTTCAAGTGGTCTGTTCATTTTGAGTCTAGACTAAAATTACACTACTCTGCCAGTATAGACTAGACTTCACTGTATTTACATTAATTGAAATACTTTTGTCAAAATTTAAACAATTATGAAGAATGTCATTACCTTTACATTTATGTAAAATGACTACCAAACACATACATATATATCTACAATCAAAGATGTAAATGGTACAACAGAATGAGTGCATGTACAAGATTGTACAATATCAACACTTTCTGCCTGACATTCAGACCATAAAAAATACATAGGTTTCTCAAAGATTTAAGAGTAGGTAACATAAATTAAACAGTGTCAAAAATACCATTAAAGTAGCATGCAGAATGTGAAGATGTAATTCGTTTTGAAGTTTAAATTTGCCAAATTATTTACTTGGCTACAGCATGTACTGACCATACCTTCAGTGGTCAAGACATAAAAAATGAGAAATTAATGAAGCACAGCCAACAACTTTCGAGTATTTCTGAAACATAAAATACATGCAAATTAAAACAAGTGATTTTTTATCTTATGTTTTGGAATTTTTCTCTGAGGTTCTTGACAACGCTGTGTTGACTAGCGTCAGCCTTTTTCCCAGAATCCAATACATTTTTAACAGCATCATCTAAGTGTTCACTAGGGGATGGAGCTTTCTCAAGTTTTTTGCACCTCTCAATCTTCAGCAACTGTTCTGTCTTAGATCCTCCCTCTTCCCTCAGACGGTATTCCTCTGACTCCTGATATGTTCGACAACGGTCAATGACAGCCATGATTGAGATCTTCTCACGAGAAGTTGGTGAACGAATTTGGACGTAACTGTCATCTGTTGTTATTTCTTGTTTTGTGCACTCTTTGGTAGGCTGGTCCATCTCTGCTGGTGATGTAACCTCAGGTACTTTCTCAACCACAATTATATTCTTCTCATTTGGGAGGGTAGCTTGAGCAGAGACATAGTAGCCACTGCTGGCATTTTTACTCTGAAGACTATGCAGATCACTCAAGTACAAACTACCCAATTTTTGGTCCAGAGAACCAGCACGATTTGCCCGAGTCAGCAACTCTCCTGTATCCCTTCCTGGATAAAATGTTTGAATTGAAGAGTCTGTGGAACCATTAGAGGGGACTAAGCGGCTAGAAGAGCAGCTAGACCGTCTTCTAGAACTGCAGTCGAACATCCTCTCTGCCACAGAACCACTTTGGCCTACTTGTGGCTGAAAAGACGAGCTGCCATGGTCTGCATATTTTGAGCGAAGCTCACGGACGTCTGGCCAGTTGAAGTTCTCAGGTGGAGGACTAAGAGGACTTCTGGAATTGGACAGATGTGGGGACAAGACCTTTGGGCTACTGACAGAATTAGGAGTATGGACTGGGCTGGGAGTCAAAACCTGGGACTTCTGGTCTCTATCAAGATCATTTGCAGTCATGGACATCATCAAGTCAGGTTTACCTGTTATTTAAAATGCCAAATGTAAGTGGAGCAGAAAAACATAAGATCATTTTATGTTTGCATATACAGAATAAATTAAAACAGTGACAAAGCCGGATAAAAAATGTTCTCAACAATACTCCACTAAAGCAAAGATTTTCTAGAATGTGGCAAATGCAAAAATGGTGTTATTTATTTTTTTTTAAATAAAGATTTAATTTTAGACAAGTCTGATCGATCTTACCTTTGGTCTCCTTCTCTGGCTTTTCTTCCACCACCGACAGAAAGTTCCTCGTGGCCAACCATGTATCTCCAGACTCCTGACTCCTATGTCTAAGCATTGGTTGTGTGCACTTAATGCGTTGACTGTACTTCCTTGCAAGATGGAAAACTTTGTTGTGGGATGAATCAGCATCTTCTGCTGACTGAGCTGTTGTTTCTCTCTCATCTTTAGTTTGTTCTCTCAACCTGATAACTCGGGGGGCTAGAGATCTGACGGCTCTCCCTTCATCCTCCCATTGTCTGGGTCTGATAATATCATTCTCACTGGCTGCATGGTTTTCCTTCTCTTTAGGTGATGGTGTGAAGGACTCCTCTCTGATAGTGCTCAGATTTGAATCTTCAGATATAACTGGTCCATCAACACCTTTGGATTCTGTCTTTTTACCCAGGTTAAGATTCTTCTTGGAGAGACTGGGACTGGCTCCTCTAAAATAAGGACTTTCTAAGGGTTTCAGTGCTTTTAGGTCCCCTTGACATCTAGTGACCCCTCTTTCCATATCTTGCCAGACTTTGATCATTTCAGAGGAGGGAAGGAAAATCTCTTCCGGATGACTCTCAGTTTGGTAATAGTCAGATATAGATGGTTTGATGAAACCATCTACATCAAGGTCAAACCTAGTGAAATCTGTGGGAGAACTGATGACAGGTTGTTCCAGAGAGGCTGAATTTGCACTCAAATTGGTCTCTGATAGAGTTGAGGTAACAAAAAGAGATTCAATAGCTTTATCAGGTCCAGATGTACTGGAGGTCTTTTCTAGGGCAATGCCTTTATCATTAGGAATGCTGTTGAAACGACTAACTGAATTTCTAACAAGCCCACTTGGAATGTAAGTGAGGCTCTCTCTACGCTTTAGGCTAAAAGTAGCATCCTGGTGTTCTGCATTCTCATAGTAGCTCCTTATCTTGTCAATGAGTATTTGATCTTGCCGGGATAGCACTGAATCCCTTCTTCGGTCGATGCTTCCATCAGCATCAAAAAGTCTGTCGTCCCCTGATGACCCGATTGTGAACTGTGCTGATGCAAGGGCTTCCTGAGTCAATGGAATGCCATATGACTCAGGTGAGCAGGTGCTAGCAAGGCGGTGTTGAAGCCCATGGGCTTCTCCCAGACTTAGAGTGCTTCCAGTCCTGCTGGGGAGAAGTGGAGATGGACAACCGAGGGAGCGTATTTCATCCACACTTAAGCTACTACGCCGTGCGGTACAGACAAAGTGTTCAGCAATGGCACTGGCCTTATTAAGCACAGATGATGGTAGGATGCTATTGGAGTCTGATTTCTCTTCTACATCCTCCTCGTTCTCTGAAGAATCACCAGGGGTATCGGTTTGCTGTGACAGAGACGAGGCCTCTTCTGTCTCTTCTTTGGGACTTTTCTGATCATCTTTTTCCGTTGCCGACTCCAGATCGTGAATATTTGGGACCTGTTGGTCTATCTCTATGGAGTCTGGATCACAAAAGGTGTCTGGTTTTACTTTCTCAGTGGATCCCCAGTAAGAGGATATTTTCAGGTTTTGAGATTTGTCCTTGAAGGGGTAAGAAGAGAATGTCAAATTACAGTTACAAGCTGAATTCCTTGATCTTTGTATTTTAGTTGAGGAGCCAAAGTCTCAAAAATGGGTTGAACCTGACTTTTTATTTGTGTTTTTTCTGTTAACTTTGACCCTAAGAACCAATAATTGGAGTGCCTGCTCTGCCAGAAATATTGCAAAAAAAATTGTAACCCTTTTAGTGTATGCACCCTTTATTTTTTTATCTGAAAAATTGTTTTTCCTCAAATCCTCAATGAGTTGGGTATGCTGTCAATAAATGCATTCCAGATACACATATGTGCTGACAACATCCACTGAAAAAAATAACTCTGAAAACACATTTCTACATGATTTGAAAAACTTAATATATAACGTAAGCTTGTTGTGTATATTACCTAATCATAAGTTTGTTCAGAAATGGTGACAAAAACTTGATAAATAAAATAAATAACGTCTTTCTCATTTTCTCAAAATAACGTCATTTAAATAAATAAACAAATATTCGAATATTAATTTTTTTATGAGGCCAAATATTCTAATACAATATTTTGGAAAAATACGCATCCCTAATTTTTACTATTACAGCTGTCAAAGTTAAATAATCGTGAAGAGAGTTGATTATATTTAGATCTATAGCACTATATTTAGATTGTTGCATGAAAGGTTGCAGTGATATGCATTGTAGCTGTGTAGCGACTGAGACAAATGTGACAATTATTTATCCAATTTAACAAATAATCCTTAAAAACTCACTCTGGGGTTTATGGACCCATCCCACCAAAAGACCCATAAGAGTCTTTGGTTACAGGACACTTGGGAACTGATAAGGTTTTTACGACCAGAAAGAATTTGCAGAGAGCTGAGACTCCCACTCAATTCTTTTTACAAATAAACCATCTTAAACCCATATAGCATATACAGGTGCTGGTCATATAATTAGAATATCATCAAAAAGTTGATTTATTTCACTAATTCCATTCAAAAAGTGAAACTTGTATATTCATTCATTACACACAGACTGATATTTCAAATGTTTATTTCATTTAATTTTGATGATTATAACTGACAACTAAGGAAAATCCCAAATTCAGTATCTCAGAAAATTTTAATATTGTGAAAAGGTTCAATATTGACGACACCTGGTGCCACACTCTAATCAGCTAATTAGCTCAAAACACATGCAAAGGCATTTAAATGGTCTCTCAGTCTAGTTCTGTAGGCTACACAATCATGGGAAAGACTGCTGACTTGACGGTTGTCCAAAAGACGACCATTGACACCTTGCACAAGGAGGGCAAGACACAAAAGGTAATTGCAAAAGAGGCTGGCTGTTCACAGAGCTCTGTGTCCAAGCACATTAATAGAGAGTCGAAGGGAAGGAAAAGATGTGGTAAAAAAAGTGTACAAGCAATAGGGATAACCACACCCTGGAGAGGATTGTGAAATAAAACCCATTCAAAAATGTGGGGGAGATTCACAAAGAGTGGACTGCAGCTGGAGTCAGTACTTCAAGAACCACTGTTTCAGCTGTCGCATTCCTTGTGTCAAGCCACTCTTGAACAGCCAGCGTCAGAAGTGTCTCGCCTGGGGTAAAGACTAAAAGGACTGGACTGCTGCAAAGTTATATTCTCTGATAAAAGTACATTTTGCATTTCCTTTGGAAATCACGGTCCAAGAGTCTGGAGGAAGAGAGGAGAGGCACACAATCCACGTTGCTTGAGGTCCAGTGTAAAGTTTCCACAGTCAGTGATGGTTTGGGGTGCCATGTCATCTGCTGGTGTTGGTCCACTGTCTTTTCTGAGGTCCAAGGTCAACACAGCCGCATACCAGGAAGTTTTAGAGCACTTCATGCTTCCTGTTGCAGACCAACTTTATGGAGATGGAGATTTAATTTTCCAACAGGACTTGGCACCTGCACACAGTGCCAAAGCAACCAGTACCTGCTTAAGGACCATGGTATCCCTGTTCTTAATTGGCCAGCAAACTTGGTATTGTGAAGAGGAAGATGCGATATGCCAGACCCAACAATGCAGAAGAGCTGAAGGCCACTATCAGAGCAACCTGGGCTCTCATAACACCTGAGCAGTGCCACAGATTGATCGACTCCATGCCACGCCACATTGCTGCAGTAATTCAGGCAAAAGGAGCCCCAACTAAATATTGAGTGCTGTATATGCTCATACTTTTCAGTTGGCCAAAATTTCTAAAAATACTTTCTTTGCATTGGTCTTAAGTAATATTCAAATTTTCTGAGATATTGAATTTGGGATTTTTCTTAGTTGTCAGTTATAATCGTCAAAATTAAAAGAAATAAACATTTGAAATATATCAGTCTGTGTGTAATGAATGAATAATATACAAGATTCCCTTTTTGAACGGAATTAGTGAAATAACTTTTCACAGAGCTAAATCAACTTTTTGATGATATTCTATTTATAATGACCAGCACCTATATATAACCACTTGAGAAATATTTATAAACATATATCCATCTCATGATTTTTCCTTTATAGGGTTTGGTCTATGTATTAATTCAGTCTCTGTTGGATTAATGTTTCAGAATTACATACTATGGTTAACGAAAAATCATGTATGGCATGTTTTTGGCGTCTACAAAGTTTTAATTTAAAGATCTGAATGATTAGGTCAGGTATGATACCTGTGCAACATATTAATCGTAAAACTTTCCCTCCAAAAGCCTGAATACGATTGGCTCAATAACCCTAAGAGGTGGTGACTCCTTGCAGACTTTAAAAGAGAGACACACAGATCCGCCAAACGACAACAGACATGTCATCTTGGCTGGCTCTCAGCCGGGCTAAGCAGGCCAGGCTGCAAGGCCTACACACACATCAAGCCATGTGTGTGTGTGAAACAGGAAACCTGATCGGAGCACATGATCGTAGGCTGGCAGACCCCCAACACCTCAAGTCATCTGAAAGTCGAAATAACTGCAAGTTCTTCATATCTTCTTCAGTCAACGCAGAATAAATTGATGGGAAACTTAACACCTTTGGACCAAACTATCAAGACTTTCTCCTGCAATTGCACCTTGGACACTCAGCAACAGCTCAGGCTAAATCCAAGTAACGTACGATAAACAAATCACTAGCGCGCCAGGTGGATAAGCCAGTCTGTGATTGGTTCCTGCAAAAGTATAACAGAAGAAATGAATGTACAGGTTTCCAGACTGAATTGCAGGGCGAAATCAAATCTCCAGCAGATCTGGCTCGGTTTACCCAGTCTAAGATTTTGTTACATGCTCTAAGCATTGTAAATGCTAATGAAAAATATCCTTCTCTTAGAATTAATTATTAATCAATACTGAGTGTTCACAGGATAAACTGGTTGATTGATTGTAATGTAATGTAGCTACATCGAGTTAATCTCATCAACTGATTCAAATATTCATAATTAATCATAATGAATAATCATAATAAGTTATGAATAATTATTAATATTTCCCCTCTGAGCTAATTCGCTACACAGACATGTTTAGCGCATTAATGCAGCTATCTCATCATTGTAACTCGATTTCTGCACAATTAACCCTTGTGCATTGTTCAAATTGAAAACAGCCACTACTTTAAACTGCTGTAAAAATGTATCAGATAAATATTTGTTTCAATTTTTTTTGCATAAATCTATTAATAAACCTCAGTCCTGATCAAAACTACTAAATGTTTAAAAGAAATCAGGATTTTAACTTGGCACTTTAATTGCCAATTTCATAAATGATGTCACTGATTTGGTAAAAAACACACAAAATGACTCATTTTCAAATAAAATGTAATTGTGGACTGGATTTTTTTTTACCTTTCATCACAGTCTTGGACATGTCAAAGATCAGAAACAACATTGGCTTTGATGCATTGTTAGTTTTTGTGTAGCATTAGATTTTAACTTTTTCTCCCTCATTTACTCCTCATGGCTGTTTTTGCCCCATTGACTTCCATCATAACCACATTTTTTGAAAGCAAAGCCATGACACCATATACTCATGCATTTTTGATTGTTGATGGTTTTCCCTGTTGGGAAGAGGTACAATTTTTAATTTTTACAGTTGATAACCAGGTGGCACCATTAACCCTTTAAATAGGACAGTGGAAAAAGGGTTAGTGTGTGTGTGTCAGAGGTGGGACAAAGTCATTGTTATGCAAATCACAAGTAAGTCTCAAGTCTTTGCCCTCGAGTCCCGAGTCAGGTCGAGTCAAAGATGAGGCAAGTCCCGAGTCGAGTCAAAAGTCAAAGCTAACAAGTCTCAAGTCGAGCCCAAAGTCTTACCATTTTAGTTTCGAGTCATTTAAAGTCCTCTTACCACAGAAATAAAATGTTTACAAATCATTTATGTCTGTAAGATTTGTATTTATTTAAACCTCTTTTTATACAATGACATTATTTAAATACAGTAAAAAAACTAAAAAATAAGTGTAGGCCTAGTAGGCTGTGTTATGTATCCTGATTGACTTTATGATTAGTTAAATCTGTTTTGCACATGCATGGTATAGAGTTAACCATTACAGACAGTACAGGACAGCCTCTGCCTCGTTCACTTCACGTCTGTGGGCGTCATGCACAGCTCAGTGTGGCCCAGGCACGGAGTCTGGGATATACCACTGAAGGTATATCTTGCTAGGCGTCTTCAGGGCTATCATCCACTCGCGAGGCATAGGTGCTGGTGCCCTCCTAGCAACGGCACTGTTTTTGGTAAAACATGATTTTGACGACTTCATTAAGTTTTGTTTTAATTAAAACTCTTCGTTTTGAATACATTCGTTTTGTATAAATTGTATCTTAATTTTGATCAATGTTTTATCAATCAATTGCCCGTATTTAATAAATAAGAAGCAAATATATAGCAGACAAATTAATAACCTTAGTGTAACTGACAGAATTACTAAAAAATATTTTGCTACCTAAAAGTTACAGATTTTTGTGTCATGCATGCATGCATGTCTATTTCCCTCATATTAAATATAAAACGCATGTGGATTGTGGACTGATATTTTTCCAATGTCTGGACTCTTTTATTAATGGAGTATATAAACAGACGTTTCAATATATTGGTAATAAATGCATTTTCTGAGAATTTATATTTCAAGTTCTTACTGCAAATGTCGAAATGCGCGCTCTTTGGTCCATCGTGCTTGAGCTGTATGCGCGATATAATTTTATGACACAAAATTTTGATGTAGGCTTAAATCAAACACATTTTAATTCAGATTCTATACATACATACATAAATACATACATACATACATATATATATATATATATATATATATATATATATATATATATATATATATATATATATATATATATATATATATATATATATATATACATACATATATATATACATATACATATATATATATATATATATATATATACATATGTCTATGCACTAATGTACCTCATATAATCCAGGTTCCAAAATCCCTATTTTACCCTATTTTTGTTAACATGAACCAGCAAGGGAGACGTGCGTTTACGGTCTCCTTGATACAGTAAATATGCAGCAGCTAGTTAGGGTACATCCGATAAGGTGCTTAGCATTCGTTCAAAACGTACCTTTCGTCGTGCAAATTCGGGTAGCCTATTGAACAAAGTTGGACGTTGTGGCAGCTCCGTCTGTAATCTTCGACCCGCATGTTTTGCAAATTGCAACTCGTTTTTCTCGACTACCTCGTAATTTTTTATAGCCAAACGCTATCTTTGGTATCATTTTGCCAACTGGCACGTTGTTGTTTGTTGCGCAGGCAGCGCGCGTGCTCTTTGCATGCATACAGGTGGTGCACATTTTTTTCACAGATGCAGATAAACTGAGAGCGGCGCGCCCGTGTGAAAAAAATTTCCCCCCAGGTTTTCATGGGAAGTAGCAAGTCTTCTCGAGTCAAAAGGTGCAAGTCCAAGTGAAGTCACAAGTCATTGATGTTAAAGTCCAAGTCGAGTTGCAAGTCTTTGTACATTTTGTTCAGTCGAGTCTGAAGTCATCAAATTCATGACTCGAGTCTGACTTGAGTCCAAGTCACATGACTCGAGTCCACAACTCTGGTGTGTGTAACCTTTGAACACTTGAGTCTGAGAAAATCTAAATATACACTTCAGCTCTCAGAAATACATGGAGTAAACAAAAACAAAGTAAGTGTATTTATGCACCTGCTGCCTTTTGATGGTGAGAAGTACAGACTAAACAAACAAAAAAAAAAGATAAGTGGATTTAAAAACTTGCTGCCACCCTGCTGGTCATTTGATGGTGAGAAGAGCAACATGAGAAGGGGCTTGAATTGTGCCGAAGTTTCCGCCTGACCCCTCCAGCGAGCTGCAGGATGTATTGCCTTCTCCCTCTGACACCACAGACTCAGATTTTGTTGTGGCATACTCATCATCCTCTCTAGCTTCAACTGAAGGTGAGGAGGATTCAGAGGATCCTGGATCTGGGTGGATGGGAGAAATGGCGAAGTGTGGTTTTCCACCAATGTGGAGACAACTCCCTTTCTTCAGCCTGCCAGAAACGTGACTCCAGGGCCGACGTGTTATGGCATCACCAGGGTCCAGGGTCCACAGGCAATGTGTGGACTCCCCTCTGGCCCTCAATTAATTACGGTTATGAAAACCGTAAGTCGGATCAGGTAGAAAAAATATAGCACACTAAGTCAGAACAGTATGAAGGTCTGAGCCGAGTTTGGAGTGTGTGGAGTTAAAGCTCTAGGAGGAGTTAGAGTCAGAAATTTAGGGGTAAGAAAAAGAAGAAGAAGAAGAAGTTTAATAGGATTTCAGTAAGTTGGCTCTCCCAAGCCAACTTAATAAATTTAATAGCAATATCAGTAAATTGGCTCTCCCAAGCCAACTTAATAATTATGCCTAGATGGTTGCTTATTTTTTGCGTGATCTTTTATTTATAAACAATGTTTACGTTTAAACAGCATACAGCCTTAAAGGTGTCATGAACTGGCTTTTTAAAAATTTTCATACTGTTGTCTGAGGTCAATTTATGACCTTTGTGTGGTTTTTACATTCAAAAACATCATAATGAATAAGTAGTAGTCAATTTTCTACACTGGTTTGGAGGCTCTCTCAAGACACACTTGGTCTTGATGGGCGTGCCGCACTGTAGACTTGGAAGTAAATACCCACGGCTAGGATTGGATAAGATTTGCATATTTAATGAGCTTCAGCTCCCCTGTCAGTACACATAAGAGATTATTTTGAAATCGGAAACCGGAAAGATTCTCTTACATGGCTCGCAAAATGTCTTTATCAAACAAACAAAATTATTTCTCACTCATCCCCCCGCGATTGATTTATTTTGGTATTACTTGGCCCGCCTTATCGGTGGATATAAGCGTGAACCACACACACACACACACACACACACGCACACGCACAAGCACGCTCTTCAAATATCAAGTCAAGAGAGTAAACAAAGCAGATCAAGAAAGGAATGTTATTTCAATATTAAAAGGGCCGATGGGGGTAACCCGTCTGGGAAACACCGGACTTTAGGCTTTGAGAGCCCTGGCCCATACATGTCCGAGTCTGTGTCCAAATCGCAATGAACCAACAAATAAAGGATTCTCCAGCCTGTGATAGCGTGCTAAATTATACATAATCCTAACGATCTGTAATAATGCAGTACTATCACATATAAAACATGTTTTACTCACATAAGTGTTGCACCACTCCTGTCGGATTCAATAAAGAAGGCACAGCATTGTGTTTAATCTCAATATGTCTGCAAATCCAGTATCGACCTGCGTCTTGTTTACAAACGATTATCTTGCTATGTTCGCCATGTTTATTGCTCGGTAGCGCGATTAGCTCCGTTTAGCACAGTTTAGCTCCACGAGTTGGTGGGCGGGGCTACAGAAGCAGGCACATTTATCTGTAGAGGCGGTGTTTCCCCCTCCTATGACGTCATAGATTAGTATATATTTGAGAGCTGTTTTTTAGTGGGCCTGGTGTCAATACAAGCTTTTCTTTGACTAACAAGGACGTTTTCAGCTCTGAATCAATATATCAAAGGCTCAAGGGAAAGTTGATTTCTCAATTCATCACCCCTTTAAAATGTTTATATAATATTTAGTTATAATGCTTATCATCATAAATAATATACATATTGAATTCAATTGAATTTTTTTTTAAATAGTTAAATAAAATAAAAAACATTTTACTGTGGTACCAAAATTGGTACAGAGTACTGTAAAATTTGTATGATATTATTATTGACTACTGGAACTACTACTACACTCTTTCTGGTGTAAAACAGTTTGGATAGTTGTTAATATGAGAATTATGATGCATTATTTAAGAGTTTTAAGTATTTTATAACATGAGTAGCTCTCGGGGACTTTCATTTTTAAAAAGTAGCTCTCAAACGAAAAAAGGTTGGAGACCCCTGGTTTTTATCATATTTATATGACCGTTATTAGTTTGTAGCAGTAAATGAAGAGATGTCACACCGATCACAAGTTCAGTATGGAGTAGTGCAGGGCTCAGTGCTAGGACCGTTGCTCTTCACCCTGTACATTCTACCACTGGGAGATATCATTAGGAAGCATGCCGTTAGTTTTCATTGTTATGCTGACGATACTCAGCTCTGTATTTCTTCACAACCTGATGAAACTTACCAATTCACAAGATTAATGGAATGCATAGCTGATATAAAAAATTGGATGTCTAGTAATTTCCTGCAACTTAATTCAGACAAAACTGAATTTTTAATTATTGGACAAAAAAAACGGGGTGTGCTCTTTGATATCAATCTTTCATTTGAAAGCCATGTTTCTAGCATCTGTAAAACTGCATTCTACCATCTTAAAAATATATATAAATTACGGCACATGCTTTCAATGCAAAATGCTGAACAGTTAGTTCATGCGTTCATGACCTCAAGGCTAGATTATTGTAATGCTCTACTGGGTGGTTGCCCTGCTCGCTTAATAAACAAACTTCAGCTGGTCCAAAACGCAGCAGCTCGAGTTCTTAATAGAACCAGGAAGTATGATCACATTAGCCCAGTTCTGTCAACACTGCATTGGCTCCCTATTAAACATTGTATACATTTTAAAATCTTGCTTATTACTTACAAAACACTAAATGGTTTAGCCAGTACTTGAGCGAACTCTTAACGCATTATACTCCATCACGTCTGTAGCCACAATGACGTCTGTTCCTCTGGCAGGCGGCCAGATGGCTCGCACCTCTCGTGAAGCGCGTTATCAGATCACGATAAGGCGATTGATGGTATGAACGACGCCAAAATGTCTGGAAGAGCATTTCTTTGATCTCCCCGGGGAGAGAACTTTTATTGCCCAAATAGCCCTATCGCGAACTGTCACACCTCACACACACACATAGAGAGGCACAAATGAAATGTTCACCCAGCTCATGGAAAAGAGATGGTTAAAAGCCCCCTAAAAACGTACTAAATGTATACTTTGCTGTCTGAATGTTTGTATAGGTGTCTGTAATAATTAGGAGGATTATATGAATGTTAACTCAAACTATTTAGGCCACCAGACAGTGGAAAGCTTGTATTTGTGGATTCCCACATCTCAGACCTGTGTTTTTTGGTATTTTTAGAAACAGAAAAATGCAATCATACCGAATCTTGTAAAATAATTTAAAGGACATGCATTATTACAAAAGTGCCAACTTTGTAAGGATAAATGCATTTGTATGCCACCATGGGCGTGCCAGCCAGGAGGCGCAACTGAACCGAACAAAGAACTTAGTTTCGCGCCGAAAACGATCCGATCGATTGGAGCATCCAGGTAATGGGCGTCACTCTCTTAACATTAAGTGCCCATGCAACACGCATGCCTTTGCTTTGCAATCTGCCACCCTCTTCCCAGCCTTCTTCAGAGAGGAGGAAACAGCAACTTCCAGAAACATCCAACAAGAGCCGGCCGCACCCAGCTAAACTTCTTCGCAAACCGAGAGCCAATACCAGCCGACTTCAAAGGAACCACGGAGCGCGGGACATTTGAACTCAGAATACACTACACGCGAGAAACCAAAGCAAGTATTCTTATTTCTACAATCCAAGCTGCTGTTGAAAAGTAGTGTTACCTCCATTTTGGGGACGAGATTAACTCTTTGAGGGCTCTGGTAATGAACTGAAGTGAACGCTGTTATCCTCTCTCTCTCTCTCTATTTTGTCTTCTTTTATCCTTTTCGTTTAGATAAAATTTTAGTTTCATGTCCTATCTATATTCTACTCTCTTGATGCATATGTAGTATGTACTTTCTGTGTTTATTGTAAGGCAAGGCAAGGCAAGTTTATTTATATAGCACATTTCATACACAATGGCAATTCAAAGTGCTTTACATGGAAAATGAAATTAAAATAGTGATAAGAATTAAGAATACCACGTGTAAGACTTAAAAATAAAAACAGGATAATTAAAACAGTTGTAAAGAGAATTTTTAAAATAAGAAGACAATAGAAATATATAGTTGTAAAGATATTTAAAAAGAATAAAATTATTACAGTATATATAGATAAAAAATAAAATAAAAATAAAAATTAAGATGATGCATAGATTGGAATAGGTGCAATCAGTCGGACGTACAGTGGCACAGTGCTCATTCAGTAAAGGCACAGCTGAACAGATGTGTTTTGAGTCTGGATTTGAATGTGGCTACTGTTGGAGCACATCTGATCTCTTCTGGAAGCTGGTTCCAGCTACGGCTGGCACAATAGCTGAACGCAGACTCTCCTTGCTTTGAGTGAACTCTTGGTATTTCTAGCTGACTTGATCCTGATGATCTGAGTGATCTGATGGGTTTGTATTTAATCAGCATATCTGCAATATATTGAGGTCCTAGGTCATTGAGTGATTTATAAACAAGTAATAATACTTTAAAATCGATCCTAAATGTAACTGGAAGCCAGTGTAAAGACCTGAGGACTGGCGTGATATGGTCATATTTTCTTGTTCTGCTCAGAATCCTGGCAGCGTTCTGTATGAGCTGCAGCTGTCTAATGGTCTTTTGGGAAGGCCGGTTAGAAGAACATTACAATAGTCCACCCTGCTGGTGATGAAAGCGTGAACGAGTTTCTCTAAGTCTTGCCTGGAAACAAAGCATTTAATTCTTGCAATATTTTTCAGATGATAGTAAGCTGATTTAGTTATTGCTTTGACATGACTATTGAAACTCAGGTCTGACTCCAAAATCACACCAAGATTCCTGACTTGATTTTTTGTTATTAGACCTTTTGTCTCAAGATATGCGTTCACCTTGAGAATTTCATCTTTGTTTCCAAATGTAATGATTTCAGTTTTGTTTTTGTTTAACTGGAGATAGTTTTGGCTCATCCAACTGTTAACTTCATCAATGCATTTGCACAGGGAGTCAATGGGGCTATAGTCATTAGGTGATAATGCTAAGTAGATCTGGGTGTCGTCAGCATAGCTGTGGTAAGCCATTTGGTTCTCTCTCATTATTTGGCTCAGTGGCAGCATGTACAGGTTGAATAGGAGTGGTGCTAGAATTGACCCTTGTGGGACTCTGCAAGTCATGGATGTCCAGTCAGACTTATGGTCACCTATACTCACATAATAACCTCTTCCTTCTAAGTACGACCTGAACCATTTAAGGACCATCCCAGAAAGTCCGACCCAGTTTTCCAGCCTGTCAAGAAGTATGTTATGGTCAACAGTGTCGAATACGGCACTGAGGTCGAGTAGCACCAGAATTGATGTTTTGCCTGTATCTGTATTGAGGCGAATATCATTTATGATCTTTATGAGCGCTGTTTCTGTGCTGTGATGTGGTCGGAAACCAGATTGAAAATTGTCAAAGTATCCGTTTGAGCTTAAGAATTTGTTCAGCTGACTGAAGACAACTTTTCAATGATCTTGCCTATGAAGGGAGATTTGAGATTGGTCGGTAGTTGTTCAATATGGAGTTATCCAGATTTCTCTTTTTCAGAAGAGGCTTAACTACTGCGGTTTTAAGGAGTTTGGAAAATTCCCATTGAGAAGTGATGAGTTTACCACTTCTAGCAGATCTGCTTCTAAACAGTTAAACACACTTTTGAAAAAAGAAGTGGGGAGTGTGTCAAGGAGGCAGGTTGATGTTTTAAGGTGCTGCACCGTTTCTTCTAAAATTTTATAATCAATTGCTTCAAAGTCAGACATGGTAACTTTCCGAGGTTGTGGTCTGATCTGACTGACCCCAAAGCAACTCACGGATGTGCTGATCGCCTTCCTGATATTATTTATTTTCTCTGAGAAGAAGGAAGCAAACTCACTGCATTTGCTGTCAGAGAGCATTTCACTGGGAATGTGACTCGGGGGGTTTGTCAGTCTCTCTGCAGTAGCAAAAAGAGTGCGCGTGTTGTTTATGTTTCTGTTTATAATATTTGAGAAGAAGGTTTGTCTAGCCTTGCCTAGTTCCACATTGAAATCATGAAGGCTGTCTTTATAGATGGATTATAATAATGGATTATAAGTTTTGTCTTCCGCCACATGCGTTCAGATTTCCTGCATTGTCTTTTCATTATTTGCACTGCCGTTGAGTTTCTCCAAGGTGCTTTCTGTCTGCCACTCTTTTTCTTGACTTTCTCAGGAGCAATATTATCAATTACACTCTTAACCTTTGAGTTAAAGGAGTCAAGGAGAGAATCAACAGAGTCTGCAGATATGCTTGGTGTTAGAGATATAGCCTTCATAAATAGCTCACTAGTGTTCTCATTTAAGCTTCTCTTTTTGACAGTGACAGATCTAGCTTCAATGGCAGGAGAGATTGAAATATCAAAGAAAATACAGAAATGATCAGACAATGCTACATCTTTAACAACAATTGATGAAATGTTTAGACCCTTGCTGATAAGTAAGTCTAGAGTGTGTCCACGATTGTGTGTGGGACCATGTACATGCTGTGTCAAATCAAAAGTGTTAAGAACAGTCATGAGCTCTTTTGTTGTACTGGATTCAGCATTGTCTATGTGAACGTTAAAATCCCCAGCAATGGCAAAACAATCAAACTCTGAGGAGATTATTGATAACAGCTCTGTAAAGTCCTCAGTAAAGGATGGAGAGTATTTTGGAGGCCTGTAAACAGTGATAAGCAGGATGCGTGGAGCACCTTTTAACACAATACCCAGATATTCAAAAGACAGATAGTCACCAAATGACACTTGCTTACATTGATAGACATCTTTAAAAAGAGCAGCAATACCCCCACCTCTTCTAAACGCTCTGGACATACTCATAAAAGTAAAGTTAGGAGGGGCTGTTTCATTGAGGACTGTTGCACTGCAGTTTTCTTCAAGCCAAGTTTCATTTAGAAGCAAAAATCTAGGTTGTTTGTGGTTATTAAGTCATTGACTAGAAATGATTTGTTCTTAAGTGAACGGATATTTAAAAGTGCTAACTTAACAGTATAAATTTTTTCCCCCACAGTAATCTTAGTTTGACATGTAATAGGCAGCAGATTAGATGGGTTTGCTATACGGTCTGAGAAGGTCTTACACTTTCTATCACGTAACAGAACAGAAATAGAGAAAGAGACAGGCACACTGGGTTCCCGCTCGTTCTGTAAACATTTGATAAAGTTACTGTTATCATGGCGGGGACCCAACACACATCACTGAGAGCTGGTATCAGTTGTTTTTGGTTCACCTACAACAGATGGAGGAGGGTGTTGGCCCTGGCGTTGTGACCGAAGAAATCTCACAGGAGGAGGCTGAGAGCGAGCTGGGCCCACAGGCTTTGATGGTTGTGGGGCTCGGCGCTCTTTGGTTGATATCTGGGGCTCGCAGAAATCGAGTGTGATAGTCTGGTTCCAGCATAGACCATTTGCTCCATTCTCTCTGAGAAGCTCAGAAGCGGGGATGCTGGAGAGAGGAATAACATGTCTGGTGAGGGGGGCTGTTGTTCTGCTGTTATCGGAGGCTGAATTATGTTATCATCCATTTCATGGAGTGACTTAGACATTTCATGCAGTTTCCTGTTCAGACTAGTCATAAAGCATAACAGTTCACTAGTCTGACCCCCCTTAGAGCCCACCCTTTCGTGCACCTCCACAGTATGGGCAGAGATGTTACTGTTCAGTCCCTCAATCTGTGTTAGTTCTAATATGTCACAGTCTGTCTGTGGTGAGCACTGTGGGCGGGACTCAGCTGGGAGTGTGTCGTGAGCAGTGGCTGTTGTGGCTGCGTGATGTTATCAGTGTCCTTGTGGAGTGTGTCAGCTGCATGTCCATTCAGATGTTGAAATGAAGTCCTGTAGTCGTCCATAGTCTGTTCAGGTGTGTGTGTGCCATTCAGGTCGAGTGAGTTAGCACACACAGCTGAGGGATGGTGTAGGGAAAAGTGAATATTGTCCTTTAGCACTCTTGCACCAAGTTTGTTTGGGTGAAGGCCATTTGATGTAAACAATTGTCTCTGGCTCCAGAATAGATTAAAGTTGTCGATGAAGTTCACTCCCTTTATGTTGCAGGTTTTTTGAGCCATGTATTAAGCCCAAGTCACCGTGAGAACCTATTTGTTCCTCTTGCTGGAAGTGGTCCACTGATGAACGGTTGAACTTTTAGTTTTCTAAGTGTTTCAAAAAAGTACATTGAAATCCCTCTTAATGAGTTCTGACTGCTCTCTTTGAATATCGTTCTTCCCCACATGAATGACAAGTCGATTTGCAGTCTTATGTTTCATCAGAATGTTCTGAATTTCCCTGTTTACGTCAGAAACTGTAGCTTGTGGAAGGCAGCATGTAGTTGTATCCCTGCTGCTAATGTTTCTGACTGTGGAGTCCCCCACTATCAGAGTCCTGGGCTCGGGTGTACTCTGAGCTAAGTGCCGCTGTCTGCTCGACCTTGAGCGCCTGTTGGTATCAGTGTTAGCTGCGGGCTGATACGATCTGTGTTCGTTTACATTCATCACATTTGGGGATTCATCACCCACATTCATTAATACTTCAAATCTGTTTTCAAGTTGTATAGTTGGTGGTAGGAAATCAGCGTTTGCAATCCTTGTGTCTGGGGTAGAGCATGCTAATGTTGCAGTATGTGACGCTCGTGACAATCTGATGTCTCGGGTCCCTTTGGGTCTTGCTCCCTGTTTGTGCCATCGATTAGTGTGTTGATCAGTTATTTGTTTCCCCTGTTGGGTAGCACTATGTTTATGGGACTCACCGGCAGTGTGCTGAGGGCGTTCATTTTGAAGCTCTGTGTGATTCGTCTGGTTCGGTGGTTCCGCAAATAACTTTGTTTCAAGAACTGTAATCCTCTGTAAAAGTCTGTGGCAGTTTGTGCAGCAAGTAGATTCTAGAGGAGGCATTTTCTTATCCTTTTGAATGTAGGCAGCTGTGTTTTCCCTTCTCCGGAATGTAAGCTGATGGCAGTGGGAGGCTGGTTGGATGAAATATTCCGCTTTTTTGTAGTAATCCAGTCACCAGAGTTTCAAATTTTATCATTGAAGTCAAGCTTTGTTGTTTGAGCACTGTGCTGATTTACAGAAGTTGAAATTACGAAATTACGAGATAAAATATAGAAGCGATAGAGCAAAGCGCGGAGCAGTAAGCAAGAGCGTCCGAACAGTAGCAAAGCAGGACTAAAGTGTTATCTTTAGTCTGTGTTATTAAACTTCCAAAAGATATTTCTGAATTGAAGCTGTTATTTTTCCACATACACGAAGTCAATGAAACTTACGAATCTTGAACGTTACCTAATGCTGCTTAGCGCTACGATTTTAGTAACATAACTGTACGAACATACAAAATATTAATTTGTCCTGATCAGTATAGTTAATGCTTCTTATGCTCTCGTAAAGCAGTAATCCCTTATTGAGAATTGATTTGAAAGTCTATAACTAATTTGCAGGACAAACTTAGTAAGATAACTTCAAGCAATTCCTTAAAGGTTACTTGTATTTAATTAAACCGTTTCCTTATCGGAAATTTTGAACGACTAGCAAATTATATTCATAAACTCATGAATATTAAATCCCTTTGAGTTAATTATTCCCCGAGATATCAGACTCATAGTCGATTTTGTCACAGTTTATTTGGTGGAGAATGCGGGCACATCAGAACGAGGGGGTTCTAGGGAACGTACTAATTTTGCTGTGCGGACTGGCGTTTGATGGATTGGTGTTGTCAGGTTGTGTTTAAAGTCCAGTTAAACACAAGGATTGCTCCAGTCTACCTACTGCTGCTGCTGCATGCTCCAGTGTTTGTAGCTCTGTATAGCTCTGTATAGCTGCGTTTGAATCTGTATTTGATATATTTTCTTTGTTATCTATACTGCTAAATATAACTTACTCATCACCATATATTGTTTAATATAGCCTATCAAGTTAAATTTGACATCACTAGCTTTTAATCTAAATCACTACCACGTGTTAGCTTTTCGCTAGCCTGGTAGCTTTCCATCCCGGCACCCGCGTCTCCTGTTTTCTGAGTTCATTAGACAACTGTGGTGAGTTGGATTATTAAATAGACTCCATCAAACAAAGTAAGTGGAGTAAGTTGTGTGGTAAGTTTTGGATTCATCAACAAATACGGTAAGCCATGTCTTCTTCTCCTGTCATTGTCACTTGCACTGCATGCTACATGTTTAGCATATCTATCTCCGTTGGCGAACAGGGCTTCACATGTGTTAAATGTAAAGGAATTAATCAGGCTGACGGAGAAGATTTCAGATTTAGAGACACGCATCCAGACTTTATGTGAGAGTAGTGAGAATGTAACAGCTTTAGATACTACTTTGGATGCGACTAGCTTAGTGAACACTCATTGTTTGGTTCGGCTGAGCCCTTGCAGCAGGGCAATTGGGTGACTGTGAGACAGCATATTCACGGATCTAAAAACCACTCTTCCGTTCCGATTAGAACATCAAACAGGTTCTCCCACTCAGTGATGCACCCACTGAGGATCCTGTTGAAAGTGCCCTAGTTATTGGCGATTCTATTACACGGAACGTGAAAATAGAGACACCAGCCACCATAGTCACATGTTTACCGAGCCAGAGCGCCTGACATCAAAGCAAATTTAAAAGTGCTGGCTAAAGCTAATCGTAAATTCTCTAAGATTATTATTCACGTCGGCACTAATGATGTTCGACTACGTCAGTCGGAGATCACCAAAATTAACATTAAAGAGGTGTGCTCGCAAGTACAATGTCACCGGCCGTCTGTTTATCTGGCCCTCCTGTTAAAAGGAGTGATGAAATAGTTAGCAGATTATCATCACTCAATGGCTGGTTGTCTAAGTGGTGTCCATAAAATAACATAGGTTCATAGACAATTGGAAAAGTTTTTGGGGCAGACCCGACCTGTTGAAGATAGACGGCATTCATCCTACCCGGCTGGTGCTGCTCTACTCTCTAGTAATTTGGCACATAGTCTTAGAGCTAAACCTTGACTCACTGGGGCCCAGGTCAGGAAGCAGACAAACTGGCTAAACCAACCGTCTGCTAGCTGTCTCACGTCACCAGAGTCAGCTAAATCCCAGCACATAGAGACGCTTTCACCTAGATATTATCACATAGAGACTGTGTCTGTTCCCGAATCAGTAAATACAAAAACCATCAAAACCATTCAACAGTAAAAATTTAATTGATGTCCAACAAATAAACAACAGATATAATACGGATGAACAATTGATAAATCTCGGTTTCTGAATATTCGATCCCTTTCGCCAAAAACGCTTATTGTTAATGATATGATTATAGATCATAACCTAGATGTGCTGTGTTTGACAGAAACCTGGCTAAAACCTGACGACTACATTACTTTAAATGAGTCCACACCCCAAGATTATTGTTATAAACACGAGCCACGTCTGAAAGGAAAAGGGGGAGGTGTTGCTGTAATTTATAATGATATCTTCAGTATTACTCAGAAGTCTAGTTTCAAATATAATTCCTTTGAAGTTTTGGTGCTTTATGTAACGTTGTGTAGTGTAAATGATAAATCCCGTTTGACATTTGTGTTGGATACTGTATACATGCCACCAGGGCACAATACAGACTTTATCAAAGAATTTGCTGGTTTTCTATCAGAGTTAGTACTGGCTGCAGATAAAGTACTAATTGTTGGTGATTTTAATATCCATGTTGACAATGAAAAAGACGCATTGGGATTGGCATTTAAAGACGAAATTACGAGATAAAATATAGAAGCGATAGAGCAAAGCGCGGAGCAGTAAGCAAGAGCGTCCGAACAGTAGCAAAGCAGGACTAAAGTGTTATCTTTAGTCTGTGTTATTAAACTTCCAAAAGATATTTCTGAATTGAAGCTGTTATTTTTCCACATACACGAAGTCAATGAAACTTAAGCCCTCGTCGTCAGTGAGGAACCTGGGTGTGCTCTTTGATACCAATCTTTCGTTTGAAAGCCACATTTCTAGCATCTGTAAAACTGCATTCTACCATCTTAAAAATATATCTAACTTACGTCACATGCTTTCAATGCAAAATGCTGAACAATTAGTACATGCGTTCATGAGCTCAAGGCTAGATTATTGTAATGCTCTACTGGGTGGTTGCCCTGCTCGCCTAATAAATAAACTCCAGCTGGTCCAAAACGCAGCAGCTCGAGTTCTTACTAGAACCAGGAAGTACGATCATATTAGTCCAGTTCTGTCAACACTGCACTGGCTCCCTATTAAACATCGCATACATTTTAAAATCTTGCTTATTACTTATAAAGCAATAAATGGTTTAGCTCCCCAGTACTTAAGCGAGCTCTTAACACATTATACTCCATCACGTCTATTGCGGTCTCTAAACTCTGGCCAGTTGAAAATACCTAGAATATCTAAATCAACTGCAGGCGGTCGATCCTTTTCCTATTTAGCACCTAAACTCTGGAACAGTCTTCCTTGCATTGTTCGGGAAGCAGACACACTCTGTCAGTTTAAATCTAGACTAAAAACACATCTCTTTACTATGGCATATACATAGAACATTTTTAACTTTCTTTATTCAAATCAAATGACTGATTGTTAGGCTGCATTAACTAGGTCAGCCGGAACCGAACACTTCCCATAACACCTGATGTACTCGTTACATCATAAATAGAGTGGCATCCACACTAATGTTAGTCTCTCTGTTTATCCCGAGGTTTACTGCAGTCGGCCGGATCCAGGCCGTGTCCGGATCGGATGGTGGACCTGCATCTGGACATGACCAGCTCATCCTGGAGTGTCTGCTGAGACCGTGTCCATTAGTGTCTCCTCTGAATTTGCCTCACCGGCACGTCATCCTCAATTAACCCGTCTCCGGCGCAATAACTCCGATCTTTCAAGTATTCATATTCTTGTGTAATCGACGCGCCATCCTAAATGAACCCGTCTCGTGCGTGATACCCAAAATTTCGAATATCCCTATCTAATATGATTTATGACCTGCAAGGTTGCCAGAGTAATAATTATACACTGTTAATAATAGGCCAGAGGAGAACTGGCACCCCGACTGAGTCTGGTTTCTCCCAAGGTTTATTTTTCTCCATCATGCCCTGATGGAGTTTTGGTTTCCTTGCCACGGTCGCCTTTGGCTTGGCTTGCTCAGTTGGGGACACTCAAATTATGATCCAAGTTACTAAACTAAATATACAAATAGAATTTATTAATTTGGTCATATTAATTCTATAAACTATCCAAATTAAACTATCCAAATCCAATTTTGTTGCAATGTTGTCCTGTTTAACACTGTGAAGCTGCTTTGAAACAATCGTCATTGTAAAAGCGCTATATAAATAAAGTTGATTGATTGATTGATTGAAAGTCATAAGCTGTTTGAGTGGGCGTAACGCAACAGAGTAACAAAGGACCGAGGACACGGCAGTTGGGTGTTTGGAAACGTCTGGAAGGCCGACCACACCGCTTGGTTTTCCACCTGAGCGACCTCAATTCACCCCGGATGAGCTAAATGGGATAAAACCCATAGTATAAGCCGAATTAATATATCCTGAGCATTTGGCCCATTAATTTTTTTTCTCTTGTTCTATAAGCCGCACCTTTTTCCTAAGTCTCCTACCCTGGTATCCACCGTGCGTAGGCCCTATCAGAAACTCTTACGAAAAGTAACAGGCTTAGCCCTTTAGTTTTCTCTAACACCTCTAGTGCTCACGCTTACTTTCCGTCCATTACAGACCAATTTATTTTGTGCTGTCCCCACTGTGCTCTTTCCTATCCTCACTGTTGGACTGTCATAATTGTGTTTCTTTCAGTTCACTAAGAGACCCCAAGAAGAACTTAGTAATTAAGTGACGACCGAGTAGCGGGTCACCAAGTGGCCCCCAGGGCTACCGCCCACCTGATTGTCCAAATTGTCTAATTGTTTAAACTGCCTAACTGTCTACATCAGTTAGCCCAAAATTCCTATCTACGGCATAGCCCGTACGATAGCTCGTTAGCTTTAAAACAAGCTTGCATTGGCCTCTCTCTCTGTGTGTGTGTGCTGTGTTTCTCTCGTCCACAGTGAGCCAGCATGTCCCGTTCATCCAGTCCTGCCGTCCCGTGGGACCGCCTAGCGACATGGCTGGGAGCGCTAACGGCCACCAGTCAAGGGAATCTGGGGCAGCTGAGCCAGGAGCAACTGGACACCGAGCTAGACCAGCTGATGACACACGATCCAACGCAGAGCTACTCTAACAAAGAGGTGGCCAAGATCCTCGGAAGCCTCGCCCACGTCCTCATCGCGCAGGCACGTTTAAGCGAAGGGAGCTACGCCAATCTGGAACAGGATGCAGCAACGCTAAAGCTTCAAGCCGAGGAGGCCCGGAGAGACCGAGCCCTCACCCAGCCGTCTAGATCAGCTTCTACAAACAGAGAAAGCTGATGAAACGGACAAAGAAGAGAGAAAGGAAGCAGAAAGACTTCAAAAGGCCCTGGAGGAGCTCCGTCTCGACGCCGACCGACGAGTACAGTCAGAGAAAGACGCCAAGAAAGAACTCGACGAACAGCTTCGGCGTGGCGAATCCCTCCTGGAGAGAGCCAATGATGAACTTAAAGACAGAGACGTTAGAGCCAAAGCCTATGCAAAACATTTGCAGTCGGCACAAGCCGAGATTGATGAGCTCGTCCAGCAAAGACACAAGCTCAAAGATGAACTTGACATGGTGCAAAGAGAACTAAGACAATCATACACAGTGCAACGTGACCGGAAGGGGGGAACACACAACACAGAGTTTCCCCTGACCAGTTACTCCGCACCGTTCAGCCAAGAAGCAAGAGCTACGAAGGGGGGTGACAGCCCACCATTCAAAATGTCACCCGCCAGTCTCCACGAATCCCCGTCTGCAGCAGAGGAAAGGAAGCCCTTCCAGGAAGTCAAGGTCAACAGCCACGGAGCTTCAAAGAACCTTGACAAGCTGGCCAGAAATATTCCTACCTTCAGCCCAGACCCTGCAGGAGGACACGACGTCCACGCATACTTAAAAGACATAGACTTTTATCTGCAAACTGTCGCCACGCGAACAACTGGGACAGACTGTACCTACTCAGGGCCACGTCTAACCGTGACGTACAGAGCTTTCTGGATCGACAACCAGAGACCGTCAAAGCGGACTACTGGCATCTACGACGAGCTCTAATTCGTGAGTACTCTGACCCTGAGTCAGACCAGGGGCTCAACACTGCCATGGACCTCAAGCAAGCCCGACTTGAGACCCCACAGAACTATTATAACCGACTGCAACGTGCTTACTTTGGGGCGCATGCGACCCAGGCATGGAGGAAGACATCAACTTCAAAACTCTGTTCCTCGAAACCTGCACCCGACCATCAGTCACCACCTGGGGGTGCTGGCGTGCCCGCGCAGTATGGATACACAGCAGTTGAGAGACTTAGCTCACAAAGCTTACGTCAAACAGAAAACCATTTCTGAAAAGACTGTAAGACAGCCCACCATTTGCCCTGTCTCTGAGCACCACCCAGAGCTAACCCTAGAGGGCGCCAAACAGAACCACACTTACAGACCCGTCAACAGAGAGTCTAAACCACTCCAAGCCAGCAGAGGGCAGCGTGGTCATGGTGGCGGCCGTCCCACGGCACCAGAGCGATCGCTCTGAAGGATCCCGGGACCCGCCTCGCCCTTCCACAACCAAAGGGTGTGAGCACCTGGGAAGCCGGCCGGCAGACAGGCGGGCAGCGAACCTCCGAGACCACCCAGCCCAGAAAGCCAGCAAAGGGGCCACTCTCGGCGTGATAATGGTAAGCTCAGACCTGAGCCCACATCGAACAAAGAAAGTGCAGCCGCTTCTGAAGTTGCAGAGCTCTTAAAAACACTGAGAGAGTTTCTCCAAAAGAAACCTCACAAGGAAGACAAGAAGGATGGGCCAGATAAAGCATGACTAAATCTGAAACCTGAAATCAACCTTCCCGACCCTCCTGCAACTGCATTAAGCACCGTGGACACTGTTCCTCAACCACAGACTATTGAACTGACTGTTGCACCCCCACAGCAGCACACACTCACTACAGCTGACAGCAACAGCCCCTGACCAAAACAGCATCATGTGTCACCCCAAGATACCAGAAAGCGCTGTTTTGACTATTTGCACTCACAATGAGACACCAGAGACATATCCCGACAGCTTAAAAAGCAACACACAGGTCCCCACACCAAGACTCCTGGGAAACCTGATCGAGAAGGGAATGGCTCGAAAACTCTATCTAACCATCACCATGGAAAGGGAAGTTCGAAGCCCTCGTTGACACTGGCTCCGATCTCACGCTGATTTCCAACTATTTGAAAAACTCAGATTTGAAGCACAGAGACAAAATCGCACTCTTAACCTTCAAACTTGCAAGCTAAATGTGCAGTCGTATAGCCAAAACTACATCCAGCTCAAGCACATAGCTCCCATTCACCTGACGATTGGACCTATGAGCCTTGTACACCCCGTCTATGTCTCCCCGATGAACACTTATCCGTTTCTCATCGGAAAAGACCTGCTGGACCGCTTCGAACCCTTACTGGACTTCAAACAGCTGAAATTTTGGGCTCAAGTGCGCGACCCTCTGCCCCCTCAGACACACACATCGTCTGAGCAAGACTGTCAAGTCACCGAGGTCACGGAAACTCCCACAGAGCCAGACTGCCAGGTCACAAAGGTCACGGGACCTCCTGGAGCACACTGTGAAAACACAGCCTCAGCCACGAAGCCAAGTTCAAGTTCGCGACTCTGCACATTTCAGCTCACCAAAGACTCCGATACCTTCTGCCCCCAGGTCATGAATGACCTACAGCTGAATGATATCATCACAACGAACAGTGTTCTCGCACTATGGGCCGACAACTCAGCCATTAGTCTCTCACGGTGGTCGCCATGCTGAGAAAGTATGTGTCTGCTAACCAGAAAGACTGGGATATGAAACTCCCCCTTGTTCTGATGGCCCTCAGAGCCACCCCTCAGGAATTAACACGGGTAACTGAACCGAACAAAGAACTTAGTTTCGCGCCGAAACGATCAGATCGATTGGAGCATCCAGGTAATGGGCGTCACTCTCTTAACATTAAGTGCCCATGCAACCCGTATGCCTTTGCCTTTGCTTTGCAATCCGCCACCCTCTTCCCAGCCTTCTTCAGAGAGGAGGAAACAGCAACTTCCAGAAACATCCAACAAGAGCCGGCCGCACCCAGCTAAACTTCTTCGCAAACCGAGAGCCAATACCAGCCGACTTCAAAGGAACCACGGAGCGCGCGGGACATTTGAACTCAGAATACACTACACGCGAGAAACCAAAGCAAGTATTCTTATTTCTACAATCCAAGCTGCTGTTGAAAAGTCGTGTTACCTCCGTTTTGGGGGCGAGATTAACTCTTTGAGGGCTCTGGTAACGAACTGAAGTGAACGCTGTTATCCTCTCTCTCTCTCTCTCTCTCTCTCTCTCTCTCTCTCTCTCTCTCTCTCTCTCTCTCTCTCTCTCTCTCTCTCTCTCTCTCTCTCTCTCTCTCTCTATTTTGTCTTCTTTTATCCTTTTCGTTTAGATACAATTTTAGTTTCATGTCCTATCTATATTCTACTCTCTTGATGCATATTTAGTATGTACTTTCTGTGTTTATTGTAGTGTTATCTTTAGTCTGTGTTATTAAACTTCCAAAAGATATTTCTGAATTGAAGCTGTTATTTTTCCACATACACGAAGTCAATGAAACGTCATTTAATCTTGAACGTTACCTAATGCTGCTTAGCGCTACGATTTTAGTAACATAACTGTACGAACATCCGAAATATTAATTTGTCCTGATCAGTAAAGTTAATGCTTCTTATGCTCTCGTAAAGCAGTAATCCCTTATTGAGAATTGATTTGAAAGTCTATAACTAATTTGCAGGACAAACTTAGTAAGATAACTTCAAGCAATTCCTTAAAGGTTACTTGTATTTAATTAAACAGTTTCCTTATCGGAAATTTTTAATAAACGTAATGAACGACTAGCAGTGAAGGGCGAGAGAGGACCAGGCCTGGATTTTACGTTGAGTTTTGTTTATATTTTGGTATGTGTGTGCGGGCAGTCGTCCGTGAGGGGCTGCCCGCGATTTACTTTTGTTTAGTTTATTCAGTTTATTAAAGTCTGTTTGAATGTTCGCCGGTTCCCGCCTCCTTCCTTCCACAAGCTTTACTACACTGGACTATCTAGGTCAGCTGGAACCGGGAACACACTTCCCATAACACCTGATGTACTCGTTACATCATAAGAAGAATGGCATCTACCCTAATGTTAGTCTTTCTGTTTATCCCGAGGTTTACTGCAGTGAAAGAGTAAATTCTGGAATTCACTGCCGCTTCAATATACATGTAAATAGCCTAATTGAATTCATAATCAAAGCCTTAATTAATATTTCTCCTCCTATTTCTAATGATTAATTCCAGTTGATTTTTGTCACAATGGACCAGTGTGAGTGCCCGCGATCACCAGAGGGCACTCCAACCCAGACTGTCATTCTACCATAGACTACATCTCCCATAATCCTTTGCCCGGACTCATCATCACTCATTGATTACATCCACCTGCACCCCATTACCTTGTTAGCTCACACTATAAAAACCATGTTCACTCTGTCAGTCACGGCGAAGTCTTGTTTAGTGTTACACTGCATCTCTGAGCGTTTACCCTGGTTTCATGCCTCTTGGTCTTGGATTTCTTGCCTTCTCTGTGGATTACCCTTTTGCCTGTCTCCTCTGTTTTGGTTGCTTGCTTGGACTGATTGCTTGTGTATGACCTTCTGCCTGTTTTCTGACTACGATTGTGGATTACCCTCTAATAAAGCTGCGTTTGGCTCTCCTACCTTCTGTCTAAGAGCATTCGTAACAGAAGACTTCGCCAGCATGGATCCAGCAGCAGTCACCCTTGTTCGACTACGCCAAGGAACTTACACACTCGAGGAACACATCAGAGACTTTCTGAACATCTCAAACACCACAAACCTCCCGGACTTTATGTTAATTGACTTTTTTTGCCATGGACTCAACAAAGAGTTACAAACCCAACTCATCCGTTATGGTCCTCGAGGGTCCCTGAGTGAGCTCCTTGATTATGCCCTTCAGGTAAGCGGCTCTACTTTCACAGTGGGTGTCATGGATGAGGGTCATGACATTTCCATCGCATCTGCCACGCCTGTGTCTTTGGACAAAATGTCTGCCGAGCCTGTGTCTTCAAACAAGATGTCCGCCGAGCCCGTTTCCTCAGACAAGATGGCCACCGAGCCTAGTGTCGTCTCAGCAGACCTTCCAGAGCCTCGTGACGTCTCAGCAGACCTTCCAGAGCCTCGTGACGTCTCAGCAGACCTTCCAGAGCCTCGTGTCGTCTCAGCAGACCTTCCAGAGCCTCGTGTCGTCTCAGCAGACCTTCCAGAGCCTCGTGTCGTCTCAGCAGACCTTCCAGAGCCCCGTGTCGTCTCAGCAAACCTTCCAGAGCCTCCAGCTGCCACGGACACTACACCAGATTCACTACACCAGCCTTCACTGGTGCCTCACCAAAGTCTTCAGCCATCATGGACGTCCCATCTGTGTTCCCGGTCGTCATGAATGCTGCACAGGAAGACATTATGGCTCTCCCTAGACTCTTGAGACTGGCTTCAAGTCTGGAGGACGCTCCGCTGATGTCAGTGAGAGCAGCTGGCATCTATGTAGTAAAGCCAAGCCTTCGGGACTCTGAGATGGTTCCACTGTCGACAACACTCCCTGCTAAAGAGATGTCTCCTGCCCCTGACCAGCGTCCAGAGACGGCTCCTGCCCCTGACCAGCGTCCAGAGACGGCTCCTGCCCCTGACCAGCGTCCAGAGACGGCTCCTGCCCCTGACCAGCGTCCAGAGACGGCTCCTGCCCCTGACCAGCGTCCAGAGATGGCTCCGGCACGTCTGCCGAGTCCAGAGAGGGCTCCGGCCCGTCTGCCGAGTCCAGAGAGGGCTCCGGCCCTCTGCCGAGTCCAGAGAGGGCTCCGGCCCGTCTGCCGAGTCCAGAGAGGGCTACGGCCCGTCTGCCGAGTCCAGAGAGGGCTACGGCCCGTCTGCCGAGTCCAGAGAGGGCTACGGCCCGTCTGCCGAGTCCAGAGAGGGCTCGGCCCGTCTGCCGAGTCCAGAGAGGGCTCCGGCCCGTCTGCCGAGTCCAGAGAGGGCTCCGGCCCGTCTGCCGAGTCCAGAGAGGGCTCCGGCCCGTCTGCAGAGTCCAGAGAGGGCTCCGGCCCGTCTGCAGAGTCCAGAGAGGGCTCCGGCCCGTCTGCCGAGTCCAGAGAGGGCTCCGGCCCGTCTGCCGAGTAAAGAGAGGGCTCCGGCCCGTCTGCCGAGTCCAGAGAGGGCTTCGGCCCCGCCTCGAGTCCCGAGTCCAGAGAGGGCTTCGGCCCCGCCTCGAGTCCCGAGTCCAGAGAGGGCTTCGCCTGGACCACCTGCTTTGCCTGCTCCACCATGGAGGTCTTCTAGACCATCTAGTCCGCCATGGGGGTCTTCAAGATCGTCTAAGCCACTGTGGTGGTCGTCTGCTCCGCCGTGGGGGACTTCAACCTCGTCTACGCCACTGTGGTGGTCATCTGCTCCGCCGTGGGGGTCTTCAACCTCGTCTACGCCACTGTGGTGTTCGTCTGCTCCGCCGTGGGGGGCTCCAACCTCGTCTACGCCACTGTTGTGGTCGTCTGCTCCGCCGTGGGGGTCTTCAACCTTGTCTGCGCCGCCATGGGGGTCATCAAACTTGTCTGCACTACTGTGGTGGTCGTCTGCTCCGCCCTGGCTGCCTGCATCACCCAGGTCATCTGCCCAGCCTGCATCACCTTGGCCACCTGCTCTGCCTGCATCAGCCTGGTCATCAGCTGAGCCTGCTCCGGCCTGGCCACCTGCTCTGGCTCAGTCTCCAGGCCCACTTCCACTCCACGGGCCTGGCCCTCCATCCCACCCCCAGGTCCGCCTCCGCTCCACCTCCCTCCTGGACAATTTTAGGAGCGTCTGGAAGCCGCTCCTTTGAGGGGGGGCTATGTCACAATGGACCAGTGTGAGTGCCCGCGATCACCAGAGGGCACTCCAACCCAGACTGTCATTCTACCATAGACTACATCTCCCAAAATCCTTTGCCCGGACTCATCATCACTCATTGATTACATCCACCTGCACCCCATTACCTTGTTAGCTCACACTATAAAAACCATGTTCACTCTGTCAGTCACGGCGAAGTCTTGTTTAGTGTTACACTGCATCTCTGAGCGTTTACCCTGGTTTCATGTCTCTTGGTCTTGGATTTCTTGCCTTCTCTGTGGATTACCCTTTTGCCTGTCTCCTCTGTTTTGGTTGCTTGCTTGGACTGATTGCTTGTGTATGACCTTCTGCCTGTTTTCTGACTACGATTGTGGATTACCCTCTAATAAAGCTGCGTTTGGATCTCCTACCTTCTGTCTAAGAGCATTCGTAACAATTTTACTCAATAGAACCACTGATTGTTGGTTCTTCTTTTATGTTTTTTAAAGTTTTTATTTGGTCTTTGAGTGGAGTCTGGCCTATAATGTGTGATGTCACACACCTCTAACATGCTAGGAGTGCAGTAACAGTGTTTGCTCACTTAGCTCAGCTTCCAGAGATTAAATATGGATTTGTCTTTCATTTTTATTATAATTTATTCATTTTATATTTCCTTTTACTGAAACACTAAAGAATCAAGATGAAAATTGCCTGTACTACTGTACCTCTGACTGAGAGAACCAGTATGTTTTGGGAACATTTTGGATAGGAGCTTAATCAGCTCCAACCTTGAAGAGACTGTGTATCTGTGTATGTGCGCAATATTCAGTGTTACAGATCAGTATTGGAGGTGGATTACAGGCCTCCTAAGGATTTGTTGTTCTGGACAAACTGGCACCTTTTCGGAAATTTACCATGAGCCAATCAGAATCATCCACCTTGAAGTAATGACGTGGTTAGACCTTGAAAACAGTATACCTGTTGGGACAATTGTATGTACGGTACGACGAGACTGGTAGAGGGGGAGCCCGGCCTACAAATTCCTTGTGAGACTTGAAGCTGGCTTCTTCTGATGAAACTGCAAACTTTTCTTCAGTAAACTTTTTCTTTAATTAATTGCACTCCTGACTCTTGGTCTTCATTCTTCACTACTGGTCTCTGGGTCTGAACTGTTAAACCCCTAACAGCAGTCAGCCGGAACCGGGCTGTATCAAGATCAGATGGTGGACCTGCGCCTGGACATGACCAATGCATCCCTAGAATGTCTGCAGAGAGCGTGTTAATTAAACTCTGCCCTGTAAATGCCGCATCGTCACGACATCCTTAATAAACCCATCTCCGGCACAACGACTCATATCTTTCAAATATTCTTACGAATATCTATTTATCTAATATGACTTCTGAACTGTAATGTTGCCAGAATTATAATCATACACTGTTTGTTTGTCAGTCAGAGGAGAACTGGCACCCCGACTGAGCCTGGTTTCTCCCAAGGTTTTTTTCTCAATTCTGGCCTGAAGGAGTTTTGGTTCCTTGCCACCGCTGCCTTTGGCTTTTGGCTTGCTCAGTTGGGGACACCTAAATTTAAACTATATTACCGATCTGCCCGCATTGCCACTATATGATAATTGAAATTAGCTGGATAACATCACCGTTTTCTGATCACCGCGGCTGTACAAATTCTGTTGCATTATTTTCCTGTTAACACTGTGAAGCTGCTTTGAAACAATTGGACTTGTTAAAAGCGCTATATAAATAAAGGTGACTTGAATTGACTTGACTTGGAAGCACTGCACTGTGTTGACTTCATCACCAGCTTTTTGTGTATTTGTGCGTGTGTGTACAGGTATATGTGGTTTATGAGGACACATATGTATAATAACTCATAAACCATAGTTTAGTAAGTTAAAAAACATACTAAACTATCAAATTCAAAAAATGCTGAAAGTGCCCTGTGATGGGTATGAGTTTAGGCGTAGGGTAAGTGTAATGGGATAGAATAGTTTGTACTTTAGTTTGTAGTTACAGCCTTTAGTTATCCTTACTTGTCTACTATCTGTCTGACATGAAAAACACTTCAAGTTCACATACCACAGATAACAACGATGAGCCGCTTCAAAGTCCGTTGGTAACCGTTGGTTACCATTTGTTGGTTGTTCCAAACTCTATCATTTACTAAGATCATGTGTGTGTGTGTGCGTAAGTGTGCCATGATGCTAAATATCCATGTTTTTCAGAATTTTGAGAGTAGTCTAAAATTCTATTGAGGTTCTGAGCCTGTTGATCGCCAGTAGTGAAATCGCAGATCCATTGATTTTGGTTGTATTTTTATATTTTTTTATGTGGAATGAGTATACTGTTTGGTGAAAAGAATGACATTTTGACTGATGTCATAACTTGGGGAAATAGTTGATTGCCAATGAAGTAAAGATGAATATATTGGAAAAAAGTGAGAAAACGCCTTTTTGTTGTTGTTGCATAAAATTTATGCAAAATCATGTAGAAATGTGTTTTAAGAGTTTTTTTTTTTTTTCAGTGGATGTTGTCAGGACATGTGTTCTGTGTATCTGGAATGCATTTATTGACAGCATACCTAACCCACTCTGGATTTGAGGAAAAAAAATGTTTTCACATTTTTCTGATAAAAAATAAAGGGTACATACACTAAAATGGCCAAAAAAAAAATTCCACAATATTTCTGACAGAGCAGGCCCTCCAATTATTGGTTCTTAGGGTCAAAGGAAAAGGAGAACTGGCACCCCGACTGAGCCTGGTTTCTCCCAAGGTATATTTTTCTCCATTAGGTCACCTGATGGGGTTTTGGTTTCCTTGCCACTGTTGCCTCTGGATTGGCTTGCTCAGTTGGGGACACTCAATTTTTCAACTAAATATCCAAATAAATCAAATTATTAAACTAAATTAACCATATAAACTAAATTACTGATCTAAAGCCCACATTGTCACTGTATGATAATTGAATATATTATGTTGCATTATTTCCCTGTTTAACACTGTGAAGCTGCTTTGAAACAATCTGCATTGTTAAAAGCCCTACATAAATAAAGTTGACTTGACTTGAAAGTTAACAGAAAAAACTTAAAAAGTATGGCAGACCATGTCAGGTTCAACCCATTTTATTGAGATTTTGAGACTTTGGCTCCCTTGAGACTTACTTCAGCAATTAGTATTAAGCTTTATATCAGTAAAACCCGGTAGTATATTCAAATTATCGTACTTTCCCCTCATGTCCCCCTAAGACAAGAGAATTATGCATTTTATTTCTGAAAATAAAATTATTTTTTGGCCAGAGGCTAGAGACTACAGCCAGTAGTAGGAGCTAGTTCCGCATGTTCTCAACCCGCCCATAGGGGGTGGGATCTCACTCACAGAATGTAAATGCGCACAGCCGCTCGGCTCGGGCATTCATATTGGAGCAGTGTGGAGCAAAGTGAGTGTTTCAACTTTTCAATGAATTCCTATGAAAGTTAAGCTTCCATAGGCATGATATGAAAATGCGCCAGACTAGACAAGAACCGTGAATGACTGCCGCGCTTACTTCAAGAGCTCAGCTCTTCGCTCTCGTGATGAATGAAATCTGACTCCTGCTGCGTTTGTGCCGTGACTTTCGTTCGGCTCACTCACACTTTATTGAAAAGACATGTTCAGTTTTTAATTGTAGCATCTATTTTCTAACTGAACTAAATTATTTTATTACTATGAAAATCAAAACGATGGTGGGGGCGGTGTCATGGTGGGCAAGTGATGACCAGTAGCCATGGCTTTTGTGAGTGGGCTTGTTGAGCAGCGAAGCAAGTGCATTCTGGGAGTTGTTGTGTTTCATCCACATGAGACAAAAATACATTTTCTGTCTCTTCTCAGTCAAGAAGGCACCAAATTCAAAAATAATTTCAAATTTCTACTACATAAATGACCCAGTTTAAATACACATTCATCTTCCCAGCGCTGTAGTACCCCTTTAAGTAACAACTCACCTGTTCTGAGATATATTTTTCATCCATAAGATATGCCTCCACCTGTTCAACTGATGGGTTGTTTTCTCTTTTAAAATTATTCACAGGGATCTCACACCCCTCTTCCTCCTAAAATAAAAAACATGTTTTAGTGTTTAGACACTAAAACAATTAGCTTTAAATAAATGCATAATAATATTTACATTGTTATATAAGCAATATCATAAGGAACAAACTATAAAGACAGACAGTTATTAAGACAGACAATTATTCTCAGTCCAAATTTAAGTTAGTCATTAGTAAGTCCAGATGAAGTAGAATTTTCCCACATTTGTCTGTGCTGATTTAAAAAACAAACAAACAAAAAAAAAAACAGGTCAAAATCAAATTAAGTACAATATTTAATAAATAAACACACAAAGTGTGGAGGATATGTAGAACTTAGTAAATGGTGGGTGGTGCAATTCTGTGGACTTTTCATCATGATTCTATGCATGCAGATTCCTTTGTTGGCCTGGGTAGGGTTGCAACAGCCATTCTTAAGTTCTTAAACTGGAACCGAAACGCCACACTAGAGGCTTAGTAACTACTAGCTAATTTGTCGCTATTCAGTTGCACCATTTGTTCGCAAGGCAGATCATAGCTAGTAGGTTGTAAGCTCTCTGTAAAGTAATAATGTGCATAATATCTCATAATATGACATTTATCCTCAGTGATCCATTAGCAGCCTTCAAATAGGTGAGCAATGATGGTGTTGAAATGCCGTGAATTTAATTTGATCCTTCATTCTAACTTTGCCTTACGTAACTAATGGTAAAAATATGTAGCTTCCATTAAAATACGATATTACTTAATCATGAATAACATAATAGGTATTTATATTAACAGTCCAAAACTTTATTTGAAATTAATAAGGATCAATAAATATATACTGTTGAAAAATATATCACAATGTTCTCTCTTTTAAAATGTAAGCAAGTGTAATATGTTAGCATCATCATACAACTATATAAGTCTGTAAAACAAGAATTTATTGATGCAATTCAGTCAGTCAGTTTCTAACCGTTACTCGTGGTCGGAGGCTTCCGTAAATATTTAGTTACACAGAGATGCATCTCAACTAAGTTTAATGGTACAACACAAGTTCATAAGTTCATCCGTGCAACCGGTCCATGGTAATTAGTTAAAGTATTTTCAAAATAGTATAGCTCTCTTTTTTGTGACATTGCACTAGAGAGCCACACAAATAGAAAACTCGGTTGCACTTTATTCTACAGTACGTGTACATAAGTACAATATTTAAATTTCTAAGAACATAGGTAACTACATGGGTTAAGGTTAGGTTTAGGGGTAGGTTCAGTGTTAGTTCCTAGTTATTACCCAGTTATACTATGTAATTACTATAATAAGTGCATAGAATGTACATGTGGAACAGGACCATAAAATAAAGTGCTTCTGAAATCTCATTAGACCTGAAGTATCGCTCCTCATGCATATTAGCCACACGGGTGTGGACTTCATGTGAAAATGTAAAATCACAAAAGGATATCATGTGAAAAATCCTTTCATATGGAAAACCATGAAGAAAATCTCATGATATAGACAAGGTTCTCAGTTTTACACTCTTCAGTTGCAGTGTGTTGTTCTGCAGGTGTGTGAGTGCTTGCAATCAGAGAGAACAGTTCTGACTGGGTGTGTTTTGTATTGACTGTCTCCAGGAATCTTTTAAATGGGGTGGCCAGAGGGACAATCCTAGGGTGGCACCAGTGTTGGGCAAATTACTGAAAATAAGTAATTAGTTACAGTTATTAGTTACTTCTTTTTAAAAGTAATTGAATTACTTTACCAATTACTGTATATCAAAAGTAATTAGTTACTAGGGAAAGTAGCTTTTAAGTTACTTTTATGTTTGCTTTTTAAATGTAAATAGGAACAGAACTGAACATTAAAACACAATAAACATAATTTTTAGACCTATTTATTGTCATCAACAGGGCAACAGGCCTTCAAAATCACATCCAGCAGTAGCCTAGTATACGGTGTGTAGTGTCCAACAGCAGCAGCTGGGAGAGTAATGGCCTTTACCTGCTCACTTCATTCATTTTCTCTGACCAGATATCTATCCGCTTGTAAAAAGACCAGAAATATCTGGTTGTTTAAACCACCTATGGAGCTACATTCTACTCCTGGCAAACTGTTAAAAAATAAACGTGTGTGAGCATGTTACCTATGTATGTTCAGATTTGACGCGCTACTGCAACAGGCGTCGCCGCAGATGAGTAAAGCAAAAACACACGTAAACGACCACAATTTTCACAATAGAGAGTAATGCGAGTAATGAATTCATTCAAATTTCTGTAATTGTAATTGCGTTACTTGATTTAAAAAAATATTTAGTTATATGCGCGTTACTGCTAAAAGTAGTGGAATTACAGTAACAAGGTACTTTATAACGCGTTACTCCCAACACTGGGTAGCACATTAAAACTAACCCTAACACTGAAAAAAACTGTAACCTGAAATTCTTATTTCAAAAATCTATTACTGATTGATTATTGATTTTACAAGGTAAATAAAACATGGTTAAATACTTTTTATACATGCTTGTGAGATTTGTCAAATTCAAAGCGACCCTCTCATTAACATGCAATATGATTAAAGTCGCATATGCAAGTAAAAGAAGAAAGCATGTAGAGCATGGCGGAGCATGAGAAGAAATGCCTAAACACAGATGCTTTTTATTGTTGAATCTTTAATTCATGCCTGATAATATGTGCATAATTTAAAATATTATTATATGCTAAATGTGAATGGTGAACAAAATTAATCTTAAGAACTGTACAGTATATGCATTATTTGATTAATTGTAATAGGATTACAATTTTGTTTAGTTCCTCTAGTGGTGCTGGTGATCTACAGAGTTAGCTTCAGCTTGTATGTGCTGTTAGTGGATTGAGGCATTCTGTGAGAGCACATGCAACATGGTAGGGAGGTCTGGCAGACATGCAGGTCAATTGCTGGTCAGGTTGGGGTATGACAGAAACCCCTTGGTGGCAGAGAACCTCACCGTTGTGAAGTCCATGGAAAGCAAAGCTCTGGCTCTATAGTGCCAGCAGGAAATGGCAGCCAACATGGAACTGGCAAAATCAGCTACCTGGTTGTCCTCCATTAGAATATCATCAGAGTCACTTTCCTCCCCTTCTGCTTCATCCTCATTGTCTTGCATCAATCTAGCCTTCAGAGATCGCGAGCTATGGACCAGCTCCTCATTATCACTTGGAATCAGGCCTTCAAGAGAGTATTCTTCTCGTGCAACAGGATTATCAGCTGAAGACTCGCATAAGCCAAGAGCGCTAACACTTGAAGTAGCTTGTAAAGGCCACTTGTCAGCTTCCAATGCCCCCTCACTGTCAGAATACTGGAGTCACAATGAAGTCACAAATATTTCTTCTTATGAGGTACAAGGACATGACCCAAACTAACAGAGAAAGAATCTCCCTTGGGGAAAAAATGTGCTCTACTTCGTTGAGCTCATCTAAAACCAGAAGTGGGTAGTATGCTACATTTACTTAAAATAACTTTTCTGTACTTTTTGAAGTAGGTTTAACAATGGTTTTTTTTTTTCAATTACTAGTGAGTATTTGTTTTGTTTTTTCCCACCCCTGTTTAACACTTCAACAAGCTTGTGGACAACAAAATAAACAACACATCAAAAGGAACAAATTGTACACCTGTCATCTGATATTGACAAATGTGTCTTTTTTAAGCATTTCCTTTTGGTTTCCTAATATTCCTAACTACATCACATTACATTACATTACAACTACATTAAGTACATCTGACTGTTGGCATTTAATTCTAAATATTCCTTTGGTGGATTTATTAGCTTCTTACCTTCAGTATTGCTGAAGAATTTAACCAGATATCAGATCAGCCAGAAAGAAAAATAACAGAATAGTAAAAAAAGAAAGAAAAGCTAATTAGTGACATTAGCCATTCTTTGTAGAATGAAGCATGATGCTTTTCAAACGTTCTCAAATCATGAAGGATTACATGGATTTTCAGGTTTTGCATTTTGGGAGTTCATTAAAACACAAGGGACACATTGCAAATACTAAGAAAATCTGTTTTCTTGTCTTCAATTAAAAATGTTTTTGTAGACAAATGCAAAATAAAAGCAAGTGGTGTCAGATCGCACTGTATCTTTACTACATGCCAACAGTATCAAAAACATCAAAAATTAAAGCATCACATTTATATCTTTATGTCCTAGACATATGGAGATTTACCTTTAGTGTTTTTCAAGATATCTTTAGATGGTTCTGTTGGAAGATAAAGTAGCAGTCCATTGGAAAACGTTTATAAGTTATTTAATTGCAAGACATACTGTATACCTGGCACCTACCTGACTGTCGCCGGCCTTGTCTAGAGTTAGAAAACTCCTCTGACTTTTTGAGTCTCTCAGGGCTGTACCTATACTTTTTGTCTTTAAAAAAATGTTTCTGTTAAAACAGGCCCATGATGATTTAAAATGATGAACAGTATGAAACATGTTCATGAGTGGTTTTAAATACTTACAAATTGAATCCATCTCCAAGATCGCTTCCTTTGCCTAAAAGAGAAACATCCAAAATGTCCAAATGAATTTTTAAATACAAAACCCAATAACTAGCAGTTTAATCATTACATACCTTTTGTGGAATCACAGCCTGATGGTTCTCTAGAATGAGCCGTTTAATATGATGAGCCCATAATTTTTTCTCCTCCACCGTTCTAGCCTAATGAGAATCAACTATTAAATGAGTTGTTCAATAAAAAAAGTTGTTCTTTCATTATTCACTCAACACCATGCCATTCCATGTTATTTTTCTGTAGAGCAACAGTAAAGGGGAATTGGATTTTCAAGAACTGATCACAATGACAGTCCATAGTCAGATTAGTGAACTCCATTAAAGTAGTCCATAGTCCATGGACAGTCTTCTGAAGCCATAGGGATAGCTTTGTGTGAGAAACAGCAAAATATTTTAATGCTCTTCAAATGTATTTTACCAAACATTATAAATGTTAAACTTGTGTCTGATTATAACTTATAACTGATTTAATATCTACAATATATGAAGCTATCATATGACTACAGATGATCAAAGAGTAATGGACTCTTTGTTTTTCTGAATCTAGAAAGACATGGTCACTATGTTGTTGTATGGTAAGGGCTGCAGGGTTTTTTTGTTGCATTTTTGTAAATTAGTGCTGTCAACGTAAAAAAAATAAAAAAAATAAACACAATAAATGCACCTTTTCTTAAGCTGTAAACCATTCAAGTGCAACAAGTCAAAAGAGAACATGTAGAGAACAGTATCGTGCCCACAGACATGCGCACCAGAATAAAGTTCTCTTTCGTGTTTGAACAAAAACAAGTGCATGGTCTTGTGCCTCAGTTGGTAAAAAAAAATTGCCAATTACCATCGAGGGTTTTACAGTTAGTGCTTAAGAGAGTTGAGAAAATATACATTGCAGGGGAGGCTAGTTAATAGTGTTTCATTAACTAATTTCAGGGGGAGCACGTTCAGATAATTAAACCTAAATAAACAAGGGTGGAGCACATTAAGTTGGTTACTCTGGGTTTGAGCAAAAATTCCGAGCCTGGAGCCCTCCCCCGGACTGCACGCCAAATACGCAAAATCTTTACTTTATTTAATTTGATGTAAGTGTGAACTCGTGAAACAGCCAACGCCCTCTTTTAGACACTTAAAGAGGGATGGATGTTTGCTCCAAGTGATAGGCTAGGTGAGTGAAATTATATTTGTATTACCTTGCTGAATATGTGTAATTTTCTTTAAAGGTCCCGTTCTTCGCGTGTTTTCGAAGCTTTGATTATGTTTACAGTGTGCAATATAACATGAGTTCATGTTTCGCGTGTAAAAAAAAACAACAGTATTTTTCGCACATTTTACTTATCTGTACACCGCTGTTTTCTCTGTTCTAAAAACGGCCTGATGATTTCCTTGTTCTATGAAGTCCCTCCTTCAGAAATACGTAACGAGTTCTGATTAGGACAGCGGTTCCCGTGTTGTGATCCGACAGCAGCTTAGCGCACGTTGCCCGGAAAGGTCCCGCCTCTTACCATAACGGGGAGATACGCACCCTCAATGTTATTGCAAAAATGTCTATATTGCCTTATCAATTTGAGCCGAAATCAGACCAGGAGAATATCGAAGAGGATCAATTACAACCTGCTCAGGAAAGACTTTTGCAGGATGTTTCACAATGGTAAGCTGTCTATTCAGTAGTTGTCATGCTTTTATATTTGGCTGTTACAAATTGCATGCTTGGCTGCAGCTGAACGAGCACGTGGTTAAACAGTAAACAACAGATATAATAAACAAATCATTTAAACTGATCATTACAAACACCAACAATCGATGGTGTCTGAATACACTTTTTTAAAAAGTTTTTCGGATTAGTTTCAATTACCGTCTAGCGTTAGTTAACAAAGCTAAATAGCGTTGCACTTTGTGTAATGAGTTACATAAACTGTTAAATGGACCAACTTAAATAATGAAATACACTTACCGGTTGTGGTCCATAAACAACGCCTTCTCCAGACAAAGAGGGAACTGTGTCATCTTTTAAAAATAATCTTTCTGAGAATCCGGCATTAAACTGATTGAGATCGAGGAAGCAGTCCTCAGCAAAATGTGCTGCACATAGTTTTAAATTGTGATTATAATTTTCCAGAACCGAGTTAAACATAAATTGTAACCATTGATCTCTATGTACAGCGTCTGGAAGGCCAAACAAAGGTGATTTGACTCCGGGATGAAAATAACAGCGTCTCGATGACATGGCGACAAACACACTCTACAAAAACAACACTCTTCTCGACGTAGGAGAGCAACAAGACCACGCCCCCTAATTTGCGTGTTCTTGTGGGTGGAGGGCTAGTCAACAAACTGTTCTAGTGATGTCATTAAAGCAGGAAGTGCAGGGGTGTAGTCCAAACCGGCCGTTCGCTGTAGACTTTGAAAGGGAACTTCTGTTAAATAAAATATCTCGCTTGGCATTTAAAAAGCTTTATAATTTTACAGGTATTATTTATGCTCTAACAGCAACATTACACACTAACTAAAGTTTGAAAGATGGAATCGCGACGAACGGGACTTTTACATTTTCTGTCTATAAGTGAGCAAAAAGCCAATTTAAAGCAGTTAAGCAAATAATAATAATAATCCTCTGGGATTCCCAGACCATGCCTCCTCTCTTTTGAAAACCCATGAGAAAGGGCACAGGTAAATATGACATTTATTATTTTTATGTGAGGATTGTTTGAAGTTCACTTAAATTAAAAGTTGTTATACTTTCTCAGAATAAAAAGTGTGAATAATCTAGTTAATTTTTTTAATTGATTGACAGCACTAGTGTAAACTAAATACATTGTTTATTTGTATCAACATGGCAGTGGCAGAGCTATCCATTTATGAATAAAAGATTTTTATTCATGTAAAGACGAAAATCATTTAATAACACACCTGGACAGTATGAGGTTGTTTGGGATGCTTGTAATGAGTGACACTGAAGGATAGTGAGTCCTTGGCACTTTCAATTAACATGAGTGTTGAGCACTGCAATAGGAAAGTGAAACAAGAATGCAACATAACTTCACATTAGCGCTGACAGTTCAGACTAGATATGAATGAAAAATGTACTTCTCTACAAATGCAGATGCTTTCGTACCGAGATGTGGGTCTTATAGACATAATGTTCCCCTCTTCGTTTGGTGATGAGCAGCATGCGGTCAAAGAGAAAGAGTGTGCGCTCGTTCTTGGCACGATGGACACGAAAGGTGCCCTCAAGAACCAGTTCTCCATATGTAGTCAGATCAGGTCCCTTCCAGTTTATAAGCAGAGACTGGACTTCCTGAGATCGACGAGGGAGGTACAGATATTGTAAATTGGTTCATATCTTTATTAAATATGCTGAAAACATAAACGAGAGCTGTAGGGCCGGCACGTGCCTATAGGTGAACTAGGCAGCAAGAAAGAGAGAGATTTATTTTTAAGTCCCCAAATCAAAATATATATATATTTTTTGGCTTTTGGTATGAATATGCTAGCTAGTTACCTATAAGCTAGTGTGCTCCAAAACAACAACAGAATTCGCATTTAAGCATTCAAAAATTACAGTCTCAATTCTGCCAATATGGATCAATGATTTTGATCACTTTGCACTTCAGCTTCTCATCAGATTTTCTGTCCAATCAAATGCTCTCTAGAATCTGAAGCTTCCTACCCCTTACATAATAAATGCTGAATTGAGAGGTGCTATTTGATATGCCCTGACCTGTCTTCCTGTTTCATTATGTAAACACCTTGAATTAAGGGTGTGCAATATAAAATCAAAATCAAGTAATTTTATTTCATGAAAACTATATATATATATATATATATATATATATATATACAAAATGTTTGATACCACAGAAATTTCATAATGTAAATTAAATATACATTTATTCTTATTAAAGTTACAAAAATGATTCAGTCAATAACAGTGAGAGATTTTCTCCTTTTTTTAAGTGACAGCAGGCACATTTGGATGCTGTCACTTTAAGACCGGCTGCACGGACCCATTATACTTGTGCGTTGTTCTTTCTCAACTTTTTAAGACATAAATGACTCTGTTTACTTGCAAATACACTTTGACACATTAGGTATGTGTATTTTACTGTTCAAACCCAAGCCCAAGCCGGCAAAAAGCACTCAGTTCAGTTCTCACGTGCTCTATGAGCAGCAGCTTCATGCAGCACTGAGAAGCAGTCTCTCAGAGAGCATGTGCAAATACTGAAATGAATTGTATTTTGCTGCTAATTACGCTTCAATGGTTTAAAATCACCTGTTTTTAAACTGCAATGCTTAAAAACGCATACAAACAATACGATTTCGTGACTGCATAGCACAGCAATGTCACATGAACGTATCGTCTCTATCGCAAAATTCTACCAGTTAATATTTCTGTCTACCAGTATATTGCCCACTTAATGCTGTGTGTTTCAAGGCACTTCAGTGGGCCTTTAAACTTAATTAATTTATTTATTTTAAGGATATTTTGTTTGGAATTTTCACTTATAATCAACCCATTTTATTATTAAGTTATCACACCATTAGTTATTTTAAATCTAAATGAACTTTCCTTCATTCTACGTAGTAGTGCACTCCCGTCCCCCACCCCACACTTAGAGCAGTTGATGCTCATAACACAAACTCTTTGATGTGTGTATGTGAGCCCACCTGAAGACGGACTGCATGTTCATGTTTTCTCTTCATGTCGTTTATATACCACGCAACACCAGTCATGGTGTATATGGCTTCCTCCACCACCTCGTAACCCTCCTCCTCTGGATCAAAGTGCTTGGCAATCTCCTAAAGGACACATCCAAATAAATTGTGATTAAAGGAAATAACCACTCACTTCTTATTCACAATGCAATAATCTTTGCTTCGAAGGCCAGATTTTTCAAACGACCCAACGTTACCAAAATAGTTTCTTGCATAAAGTAATAAAAATATCCTTCAAAACAGCCATGACATCTTTTAACATTACCATAACCATGAACTGTATGGGCCACAATCAATATGCACCTTTATTTACATGACATAAGCTAAATAGAAAGTTTTTGTAATTGTATAAATTGTAATTGTATTTTTTTTTTACAAAGTGATCAATATATTTTCACTAAAATACTGTAGATTTAAATTAGACACAGCCTTTGACGCCAACAACAAACAACGTTTTATGCACTTTACATTCTGTTCTCCATAATCCTATCACAACAGACGTGATACATTTTGGTTGAGAACCACTGATCTATCCCTGTTCTACTAACTCTTTCAATAACTGTCACAAGGTGTAACACAAAATTAATGTAACAATATACAAAAATGATCATGCATGATAATGGAAGTATTGCTCACAGCAGGTGATTTGAAGCCTTTACTATTCTATACAGTATTATTCTGGGAACAGTTGGTTAACCTGAAGTAACAGATGATATTTGAGGATCCTCTGGACAGGCTTTAGAAGATAAGATCCCAGAGGCAGAGATCGCTTTAAAGTAGCTTGCCTCTCCCTGAAGAACTTGGCAAGAGTTTTGTTTCTCATGCAGTCTGTTAGAGCGGCCACAGAGCTAAGGAGAGAATATGAACAGTGAAAAACAGCACAGCACACACGAAAAAATATCACACTACAAACTGATAAGAGTAATTTTAATACAACATGAAATAACCCTCTGACCATTCCTAAATGAGTCAAAGTTTACAAAGTTCACATATTGTAAAGACAACCAACAGGTTCCAAAGTTCAAATGAGCTTTAGACAGGCCGTTTCATTCGAGGGGGAGTTGGGTTGGAAAATGAGTGACATCATTATGTTGTCGCTGCCGACCAGACAGTAGTTGTAGTAGTAGTATATCTGGTTTGCGTGTATGATTTCCTTTCAGTTTTTGTTATTTTATAGGAAAAAATAATGTTTACAGTATGGATGCTAAATCCATGTATCATTTCAGTCGGTTTTTTTTTATTAATATTGAAAGCAGAAAAATGAGAAAACGGCTCCTTTTTCTTTTTTTAATATGAAAAACAAGAATTCAGCTTGATTTTTTTGTTTTTCATTCTGGGGTAGAAAAAGCTGGAATCCAGCTGTTTCTATTTATTAATTTTTCTACCTCAGAACGAAAATTCTAGCTGAACTCTTGTTTTAAGTATTTTCGAAAAAACTCCAAAAAAGGAAACGTTTTCAAATTTTTCTGCTTTCAATGTTAAATTAAATAAGAAACGACTGAACGAATGATACAAGGATTATGCTAGTAGAGATAAGTTAGCCTGTAGCTTCATATAAAATGCTAAATATAACACATGACTTAAAACCATTTTATACCGCGACCGGAATATAAATACTCGATGATGTTGATGGCAACCATCCGATCATGTGTCCCGACATCAGCAGACTGGTGAGAGTCCATGGTAACGTCCAGCTCACAAACCTCGATGCTCACGGATGTCTGAACAGAGTTTATGTCGGTGTCAAGGTCAGCATTTGGCGTGAATTCAGTCGCCGTTTCGTTGCCGTTAATGTTTACATCCTTTATATGAGAAGAATTCTCAATTTTACTTTTCTAAACCGTGTTAGTAGTATCTATTTTTTTTAAAAAGTTTGAAATGCGTTTCTGCTGCTTATCGCTAGCCATGACCAAACGAGTGTGAGCGAGGTGACGTGACGGTGATGAAAGCACTTCCTGAGGAATTATTAAAATAATGAATCATTAGTTTATATCTTAACAACTGCCCATTATTTTTAATCCCATATTAAACACAGTATGTTATGTCAGTCTATTTTAATTATTTGATTTCATTTAATGTTTTTAAATACAATTTAATTTTAGTCCACAGCCCCCCACCAGGGAGGGCTGATGCTATAACGAGGGGGGCTGCAGCCCCCGCAGCACCCCCCTTCCCGCGCTACTGGCTTTAGAACATTAGATTTTTTAATCTAAATAACAGCATAGTAAAATGATAAAATACAGTTTTAAATACACATCACAGTAGCATTTGTTTATCCAAGGTTAAATCAAAATGACAGCTTCATATTACTGTACATAATAATACCAAGAAACCAAATGAGCTTTTCTTTGATGCAGGAAACCAATCTGCCAACTTAGCCAACATGATGCATTATGCGTTGCTTTGATCATTTAGTGCAACTTACTTTGGGTAGTTGGTGCAATATTGTGTGTAGATGTCAAAATATTCACGCTAAATATAGGGAGGAAAAACAAAGTTAGTAAAGGCTTTTCTCAACAACACACAATCACATCACTCAATGCAAATAATCAGCTACAATGAGCCACATATACATAATGTGTTATAAAATGCTATAATTAGCAAATTGTTCTTTTGGAGTTTGAGTATGACAAGTTTGTTTTCAGGTAAAGATGTTAAAGAATTTAATGATTAAAGGCACAATATGTAACTTTTGGTGCTATAGAGGTTAATAAACAAAACTGAATGCATCTTGCGGAAGCCGGAGGTGGAGCTACTGTGACAGAAGCTCTGTTTATGTATGAGGAGTCACACAGGTACTGGGCAACTCCACAGTGGCTGTCGTCCCACCAAGTTTAAAATAGTATAAACACTTATTATAGGTGTACTGTAGCGATTCAGAATAAGACACACACACACACACACACACACACACACACACACACACACACACACACACACACACACACACACACACACACACACACACACACACACACACATTGTGTTTCCATGTTTTATGGGGCCATTCCATAGGCGTAATGGTTTTTATACCTTATAAACTATATATTCTATCCCCCTACACTGCCCCTGCCCCTAAACCTACCCATCACAGGAAACATTCTGCATTTTTACATTTTCAAAAAATATCACTTAGTGTGATTTATAAGATGTTTTCCTCATGGGGACCAAAAAAATGTCCCCACAAGGACAAGGATTTTGGAGATTGCCATCTTTGTGGGGACATTTTGTCCCCATAACGTAGGGATTACCAGTCCACAAACACACACACACACACACACACACACACACACACACACACACACACACACACACACACACACACACACACACACACACACACACGTTTGTTTTTGTGAAATGTGGGGACATTCCATAGGCATAATGCATTTTATACCGTACAAACCGTATTTTCTATCCTCCTACACTGCCCCTGCTCCTAAACCTACCCATCACAGGAGACTGCGCAGTTTACTTTCTGTGAAAAAAACCTCATCCTGTGTGATTTATAAGCATTTTGAAAAGTGAGGACATGGGGAACGTCCTCATATTTCACCCTCTTTTTGTAATACCTATGTCATACCCATGTCATTATACACATTTGTGTCCTGATATTTCACAAAAACATGCCCACACACACACACACACACACACACACACACACACACACACACACATGTTGTGTTTCCATGTTTTATGGGGACATTCCATAGGCGTAATGCATTTTATACTGTACAAACCGTATTTTCTATCCCCCTACACTGCCCCTGCCCCTAAACCTACCCATCACAGGAGACATGCTGCATTTTTACTTTTTCAAAAAACGTCACTTAGTGTGATTTATAAGATTTTTTCCTCATGGGGACCAAAAAAATGTCCCCACAAGGACAAAATTTTGGATATTGCCATCTTTGTGGGGACATTTTGTCCCCATACCGTAGGGATTACCAGTCCACACACACGCACGCACGCACGCACGCACGCACGCACGCACGCACGCGCGCGCACGCGCGCACGCACGACGCGACGCGACGCACGCGACGCACGCACGCACGCACGCATACGCACACACGCACACGCACACACACACGCACACACACACACACACACACACACACACACACACACACACACGCTGTGGTTTATAAGATGGATTCATAATGTATTATATTAATTACAAAGTGTACCGCTTATTATATTTCCTGTATAGTTACATAAACATATAATTGAACCATGATCAGATTTTGGGCTATAAAAGGAACTCCACCTTGATCACAAAGCATCTGGCAATGGCTACAGGATCATTGTCACACATGTCCAGTGATTGAAGCAGCTCACTAAAAAAAAAAACAGAAAACATGTTTACAAACCCCAAAGCATAAAAACGAATCTCCATTAAAGCACCACATGCTCTGCACACTGTAAATAACAACAGACCCATAAGGCCATTGTAGCATTAAGCTGGCAAAAGCTGTGAAACAGAAAAGAAGCCACCTCATAAGTTTGTTCAACAGCACATGCAGTCTGTAAGTCAGTCATCCTCTTATCCGTGGTCAATGAGAAAAGAACATCTCTTACCAATATCTGTGAGTCCATGAGTCTGTTTTAGGAGCCCCTTAAAGGGATAGTTCACCCAAAAATGAAAAATGACCCCATGATTCACCCTCAAGCCATCCTAAGTGTATATGACATTCTTCTTTCAGACAAATACAATCAGAGTTATATTAAAATATGTCCTGGCTCTTCCAAGCATTATAATGGCAGTCCAGAATTTGAAGCCCAAACAATTTTATCCATCCATTATAAAAGTAATCCACACGGCTCCAGGGATTGCGGTTTCACTTCCTTGTAAGTTAAATACGGAAGGCGGTCCGCCGGAAGCTAGATATTTAAAAAAATTTAAATAAGGATTTTTTTTTACAAAATCCCATCGATTTACCTTTAAAAGGCCTTTATCAACCCCCTGAAGCTGTGTGGATTACTTTTATAATGGATGGATGCACTTTTTTGGTCTTCAAGTTGACTGGCATTCACAGTGATTCAAGAGCCAGGACATGTTTTAATATGAACTTTAACTGTATTCGTCTGAAAGAAGAATGTCATAAACACCTAGGATGGCTTGAGGGTGAGTAAATTATGGGATAATTTTCATTTTTGGGTGAACTATCCCTTAATTAGTAAAATAACTGGGATGAACAGCGGGAGGTGGCGTAATCCTTTCAAACAATTTACATGATAAAAGACGCTTTTTCTTTGCCACTGGTATAAGAAATCTGAATCTCCTGTCTATGTCAGGTTCAATCCATGTTTAAAATTCAGGGGTTAGCTAACAAACACCACAGCAAACAAAGGAAATTATGCCAACACTCTGTTTCATGCATTTGTGATGAAGCACAAATCTAAACACGTCAACCATTCACTCACTTACTGTATGGTATTAAGGAGAAAAATATCACTCTGGGGTAGACCAACACCTGACAACAGGTGAGGAGACAATTATGTTAAAAAACAAAGCACTGATGAAGAAAGGTGTGTGTTTAAGTCTCCATTAAGCTTTTGTACTACGGATAGAGAGAGAAATACACATCTCAGTGAAATCTCTAACCTTGAATCACAGCACATTCCTGGAAAATGGACCAAAAATACTGATGATCATATTGACAGATTTTTGTCCAAACAATTGTTCTCTAAAACGAGAATCTCTCTTTTTCTAGCAAATCATGGTTCATGTACCTGTGGTGTACCTAAAACTTATTGGCTATTTGAAAAGACCTTCACTATGTGCCACATAAATCATGTTTAAATAGAAAATGTAAACAGAAAATAAAAGTGCACCAGTTAAGTGATTTCTTGAGGTCTTTAAGGTTTCAATCTTCCAATAGCGCAGGAAAAGCAACGCACCATCAACGGAAAGGTCATGGGTTTTGATTAGCAGTGAACACACATACTGGCTAAATTCACTTCAAGTCACTTTGAATCAAAATATCTAACAAATGCATATAAATGCATAAAAAATTAATGTAGTCATGAGAAATTACATGAGAGAATTTGTTAATTGGCATCATCTTGTTAAAAATGTTAATACATTCTATCACAGCCAGCCCCCCTTCGAGGATCACTGTGACCCTAGCACCCGCGTATGAGTTGATGGATGTCATGACTCGAGCCATTGGCAGACTTAATTTAAACTGGTTGGTAGAGAGAGATGGGAATCTGCTCCAGACAGACTGGATGAGCACTTCCTGGTGGGAAGTTGGCAGGCATTTGTTCAGTATGGCACAGTGGGTGTGTCGTTCCCATGCCTGTGTCTACCTACAAATTGATGACGTCTTCTCTAGGTGCCTTTTTTTTTTATAGTTGGCCGGCACACATGTGAAGTCACCTGACTGTGGTAGCCAATCAAGATTGGTATGCATTCACATGAGCTTCAGACACGGGCTCACACGTCCCAAAGCGTCAACTTGGATGCAGAGTTTCGTTCCCCTACTCTAACCGGGTTAGACATTTTCAATCCTGGTCCTGGTGACCCACAGCCCTGCTAATTTTTTACATCCCCAATTAAACACACCTGATTCAGATCATCAGCTCTTTAGAGGGATAGTTCACCCAAAAATGTTATGTTTATCTGCTTACCCCCAGTACATTCAACATGTAGGTTTTTTTGTTTCTTCAGTAGAACACAAATGAAGATTTTTAACTCCAACCGTTGCTGTGTGCCAGTCATATAATGCATGTGAATGGGTAACAATTCTATGAGAGCAAACATGCACAAAGAGCCCTGTGGCTCATGGCGACACATTGATATCTTATTACACAAATTGATCAGTTTGTGTGAGAAATCGAGCCGTATTTATATAATTTTTTACCTCTAATACAACACTATATCCAATAGCCTGGAACATGCGTTAACTTCCGGCAAAAAATGATATAAATACGGCTTGATTTCTCACACAAACTGATCGTTCTGTGTCTTAAGATATCAATGTGTTGTCATGAGCCACAGCGTTCTTTGTGGATGTTGTCTAAGAAAATGTAGAAAATGTCCAGGATAGTGATTTCGCCCTTCTCTTTTTTAGATCATGCTAAGCAGGGAGTGTGCTTGAACAAAGGGGCTCTGACTAAATATAAATCCCATTGTACATGGCAATTCTGTGCCGTGTGTATGAAGGAACATGCATAAAGGTGGAAAAAGCTACAAAATTAGGCATGAACCCAGGGTTCTACTGCAGCCCACTAATTTTTAATTCATGTGCCCTTGTAATATTGAATCAAAAGAACAGCCTTCTCTTCTGTGATGATGTGTTTACTGGTGCGAGGACGCAAACTACTCACATGAGATCACAGCAATGAGCATGAGTTTTAGCTCGGCAAATGACATAACTGCAGTACACATTTACAATAAAAAGATTCTGTTGGTGAAGACGCAAATAAACTTCTATATTTATCATTCTTGGTATGAACAGGTCTTTAGTCACCACTGTTATCAAATAAGAAATTGAAAAAAACATCATAATGTCATAAAATTAAGATTTTTCTTTGTACACATAATCTATGCAAAGGTGTGACATTAATCTCTATAAATGTTTGGTGCTGGTGTTGGTTGGGTAACTTGGGTTGCAAAAAACAAGCCAATAATGAATGAGTTCTTACCTGTTAAACTCATAGATGTCCTCTATGTTTCCAAAAAGAGCACACACCTGTTCTGGCTTTATGGAAAGATCTCCTGTGTCTATGATGTGAGCAAGGTAGTCCTGCAAGAGAAAATCAGTCTTGAATATTCAAGAATACTTTTGACTTGCATGAAAGCACAATGACCAGTGGCGGCACTAGGGTAGGGCTTGCTCATAAGACTACACATTATTGTCCTCTTATAATCTGCCATTGGTGAATATCTAGCCTGTGATGTTTTTGAAGATTCGTGTAACGTCAAATAATATAGATTGTATTAATTATATATTTTTACTGTCTTAGATTGTTGTCTTTTTTGCTTTTTCAGATTTTCGCGCTCATTGTTTACTGTCTTAGAATATTGTCTTTTTTGCTTTTTAAGATTTTCGTGCATTAACGCATGGGGTTACCCAGGCTGCAGCCTAGGGGCCCACATGATCAGGGGGCCTCTGTTCAATGTTTTTTGTAAATATTTACTCAAATATATTGCAAATGTTACTGGATGGAGGTTTTATAATAACGCCATTGACAAGTGCACAACATGCATGATTAATGAGATTAATGTTACATCACCCTCAATATCACAAGGATTTGGCATTTCCAATTAATGTATTAAATTCTTCTTTTTATTATAAATTCTTCTATTTATTATTATTATTAAATTAATATTACAATTCCTTTGCATAACCGACATGCTGTGAGGATAACAAAAGATTAGCTTACTCAGTTTAAATTAGATTTGTTTAAAAACATTCAGGTCTAATGAATTATAGGCAGATTAATAAAATTAATAAAACACTATAATATATATATATATATATATATATATATATATATATATATATATATATATATATATATATATATATATATATATATATGAACACTGCAATAGACTAATCAGTCATCAATCAAAATTATTTCAACATTTAAAAGTAAAAAAAAAAACTTGTTTAACACAAAATACCTCTCTTCTCATTTCACTAATTATTTCCATAATTTAGCCCAATTGCTTCCAATTGCTTGATTCACATTTCATGCATAATTTCCTTTGATAATAAAATTAAGTAAATTATTAAATAAGTAAATAAACAAGTAACCTGATGTGTGACTGATGAAACTATTATTTGTAGCTATGAGTAATAAAATGCTTTCTCAGTGTCCAGATTTATGGAGGGATTTTTGGGTCAGATTATAAACTAAAAGTCTAAAACTAAAAGTCTTAAACCAAAACTAAAAATCTAAATTTGAAACTTAAAGTCCAAGTCAAAAATTTATTTGGTATTTAGGATTGAGCATTTGGTATTTAGGATAGTGCATTTGGTATTTAGGATTGGGCAATTTCTATTTAGGGTTGGGCATTCGGTCATTTAGCCATTTAGGATTTAGGATTGGGCATTTGGGGATTTAGGATTGGGAATTTGGTATTTAGGATTGGGCATTTAATCATTTAGCCATTTAGGATTGAGGATTGGGGAGTAGGATTGGGCATTTGATGATTGAGGATTGGGGAGTGCATGCAAATTAGGAGGCGTGGCCCAAATACTGGAGGCTGGGTTTGAAATGGCTGGTGCGCAGAGGCACCTTATGGACAGCAGAGGGAGCTCCCAGTGCTAAGTAGCACACTGACAGAGCGTCCTCTTCAGAGTAAAAATTGTGGTTCTCTGCGTGCTCTGCCATCCACGTTGGCTGCCATATTAACAATGGCAAAGCCGTTGCCTTTATATATATATATATTAGAGGTGGGCATAGATCATTTTTTTTAATCTAGATTAATCTAGATTAATTTTGAAATTAATCTAGATTAATTAAAATGGCTCATCTGAATTCTGCCGAAGGCTTTCAGAATGTGTTTGCTACCCTCTCACATACGTTACGTTAGGGGTGTAACTGTACAGATTGCTCACGGTTCGGTTTGTATCATGGTTTTAGGTTCACGGTCTCGGTACGGTTTGGTATTTGTTATGTTCAGGGAAAAAAGGACTATTGTCCAATAAAAATAAAGAAAATAAGAACAAATAACTTAAATACAAGCAGCAGCACAAATAAATACTATTGAGCAAAAGATACTAATAAAATAAACAATGCTTTTCAGGTTTTTCCGGTGGGTCTAACATTAGTTTTTAGGTAAAGAAATTGAATAAAGTAATCAAATCTAAAATTAGCATATTTCACTATTTAAATTAAAGATAAATCCTTATTAAACTTACACAAGCTATTCATTTAAGAGCAGTGAGTGATCTTTTATTTGAGACAGCAGTAAAGGCTACTGCCCCTTTAAGACCTAATGCAGGGATATGCGTCGTCTTTCTCGACTCTATACAGTTCACTTAAGGCATATTCAGAGTATGTCCGTCTGTCAAGATGGACATGTTGACATACTTTCTGTGTAAGTTTGTCCGTTCAAGCGCAAGACTTGTCTTGAAAGATAACTCAATATTTGCGCGCTGTGAGACGTTTACGCGCTTTGGGACAAGTGCACAGACAGATCTTCTCTCAGTGCGCGCGAGTTCTCACCCGCGTCTTCTGGCTCTACACGACGCTGGTGATGACGGCGAAATGACTGTTCATATTCGGACATAAGGCACTCGCATGCATTGAACAGTTTACAAAGAGAGGCCGTTTTTTCCCTCGTTTTTCTTTTATTATGGCTGTTGTAGTGTATCACTGAGAAGCCAGCACGTGTATTCATCGACAGAAACATACATAAAGCATTATTTTCAAGTTACAACCCATATTAAATATGCGTCATCAGATGTGAGATGAACCGCGGTGCAAGTGCACCTTTTGCACGACCCCTGCTCACGTCAGACGGCACCCCGGTTGGGAAACGCTTGTATAGACCCAGTTCCCAACCCAACTTTGAGAATAGATTAAAGGCGTTATTTTTTTTAATCGCACGATAAGAGTCTCACGTTAACGCAGCACTCTTATCGTCTCACGTTGAAACCAAACGGAGCGAGTGAGCGGCTGCAATCATATATGGTTTCATTACAGTGTGCTCCTTAGCACTGGGAGCTCCCTCTGCTGTCCATAAGGTGCCTCTGCGCACCAGCCATTTCAAACCCAGCCTCCAGTATTTGGGCCACGCCTCCTAATTTGCATACACTCCCCAATCCTCAATCCTCAAATGCCCAATCCTAAATCCATAAATCCCCAATCCTGAATCCTACATGGCTAAATGCTTAAATGCCCAATCCTAAATACCAAATTCCCAAGCCTAAATGGCTAAATGACCAAATGCCCAACCCTAAATAGAAAATGCCCAATCCTAAATACCAAATGCCCTATCCTTAATACCAAATGCCCTATCCTAAATACCAAATACATTTTCGACTTGGTCTTTAAGTTTCAAATTTAGATTTTTAGTTTTGGTTTAAGACTTTTAGTTTTAGACTTTTAGTTTATAATCTGACCCAAAAATCCCTCCATACAGATTTGACCGTTACAATAATGCAAGAACTGACACTTTAAATAACTTAAATGAACAAACAAAAAAACTCAACTTTGACAAAAATAGTCTAAATATGCATATACACATCCAAATGCAAAACAAAAACAAATGCAAGTAACTATTTATGTCTGAATCCAATGTTCCCAGCAACTAGGGAATACACAGCCATTTAGTGAAGTAGAAATCCCTGATCTCCCGAAAATTGTAAATAAAACATCACTTCATGAGCTCACACTTACATCAAATTAAATAGAGTAAAGAGTATGCGTATTTGGCGTGCTGTTAGGGTAGGGTAAGCCTAACCTAGGGGTAGGCAAGTTCGGTCCTAGAGAGCCGCTGTCCTGCAGAGTTTAGCTCAAACCCTAATCAAACACACCTGAATAAGTTCATCAGTGTCTTCAGGATTACTAAAGCTACATGCAGATGAGGGTTTTTCAGGGTTGAAGTCAAATTCTGCAGGACAGCGGCTCTCTAGGACCGAAATTGCCTACCCCTGCCCTAACCCTAAACCTGGGAGTAACCTTGTTTTGGAACGACCGATCGGAAAGGCTCATCGACATCCAATGGGAGGCCAAGGCTCTCTGTATCAGATGGGAAAAGCTGTACCGGTCGAAAGAAAGAGCAACAAGATTTAAACCACCCAACTCAGCTGGAAGCTCACAGGCTGGTGACCGGGGCACGTTGTTTGGAAACGGCCAATTGGGAGGGCTCCGGCCTCATACAACAGGGGATCAAGACTCGTGGTGTCAGATGGGTGAGCCCTTCCAACTGATAGACGGGGCGGCGCAATTAAAAAGAAACGACTGACCGAGGGGGCCCACCCAGCCAGGAGCACTTCCCTGGCATCAGGTCCTATCGGCCTACGGCACGGTGAAGGAGATGTGAGACACCCGGCCAGGAAGCTCTTGCAGCATCCAAAAGGAGATCAAGACTCGCGGTATCGGGTAAGCCTCACTGGATGGAGAAAGAGAAAAGATAGGCATAGAACTGGAGAGCTCTTGCCGTGTCCGAAAGGAGATCAAGACTCGCGGTGTCGGATGAGTAAACCTCACTGGATGGAAAAAGAAAAAGATTGATAGCGACCGGGAGGGCCCTTGTGGCATCCAATGGGAGATAAATTCCCAAGGCATCAGAAAGGGAAACCTCGCTGGTCAGAGAAAGAAAAGGATGGATGCTGACCGGGACGGCTCTCGCAGCATCCGACAGGAGCTCAAGACTCACAGTATCCGATTGGTAAGCCTCGCCAGATGGAAAAAAAGGGAAAAATAGCCACTGTCCGGGAGGGCTCTTTCAGCAGGAGATCAAAATTGAAAGAAGATGGAGATGCGCAGCGGACGGTGATGGCTGCTTAATATCGAAACTCTACCTCAGTTGTCTATTTTTAGAAGTTATCTATCCCTACTAAGTTTTTGGCCGTATTTCATGTAAACCCCTTGTTCTAGTGGCATTATAGATGGCATCTAAGCGAGATTTAATACACTCCCCGTTGAAGAAAAAGCATAAAGACGACGAGCACCTTCACGATGCCATTGCTGAAATGCTCGATAAGCAACTGAGCGCCATCAAGATAAGCAAGACGACGATTGTTTGCGAGGAAATATCGACGATTACAGCATGATTGGACTCGCTAGAAAAGGATGTCAAATCGTTCGGCAATAGATGTGACAGCATGCAGGCTACAGTGCGGGATGTCAAAGGTCTCGATTGCTAGCAAGTCCTGTCTAGAGGAGCTGCAGGAGAAACTATCTCTTTACGAAGACAAGTCCAGACAAAACAACCTAAGGTTGGTGGGCTTGCGGGAAGGTGCTGAAGGAGGGAATGCAATTTAGTTCTTGCAGACCCATATTCCAAAGTGGATTCTGTCTCTACAAGGGAAGACGATCGAGATCGAACGGGCGCACCGTTTGTACGCAAATGAAGATCCCTCCAGGAATCGAGCGCGCACTTTGATTTTCAAGCTCCTTCGCTACAATGACCGACAGGCGATTCTGCAGGGGGCCAGGAGCGCATCGCCGTTGAGCTACGAAGGGGGTAATTTGTGGTTCTTTCCTGACTTCAGCAAGGGAACGTCCCGAAAAAGAGGAAAGCTATGGCTGAAGGGAGGAAACGCCTCCAACTATTAGGCATTGAGTCATTTCTGCTCTACCCCGCGTCGGTTAAAGTGCGCAACGACCGGGAGCACTTGCTTTTCAAAACCCCAGGAGACCTGGAGCGTTTCATCTCGTCTCTGAGCGCTACTACGGAGATGGATACCACAGCGCCTAGAGGGATGCATGAAGAGTAAATTCAGCCTTCTTTGTTTTATATTATAGCACTTTAATAGGGATACAGGTTTAATTTTTGCAGTGGTGGACACTCAGGTGAGAGATGCTGATGTCTGAGTAACTATCACCCTTCAAATCCGAGTGCATGGCCTCGAGTAGATTTGTTTTCCAGGCAGATAAAAGAGTGTGTTCTTCCTCTCTGCAAGCTGCCGATAATAATTAGTTTTTTTTATTTATTTGCTGTTTTAAATATTATAATGTTAAAACTACCAGGGTTTGCTGCTTTTGTTATATCACTATTTATGCGTTTCATGGGGGTGGAATTTTCATCTGTGCGTTTGGTTACTATAGTTACTTCTGTCTTACGTTTAATATTGTGACAGAATGAGGGACTTTAATGTGATATCGTGGAACATCAATGGTCTAAACTCTCCCATAAAAAGATCCAAATGTCTTGACTATTTGCATAGCAAACGAGCTCTACAGTCCCTGAAAAAAGTCATGTCGCTTATCTATTTTGTAGAAACACCTGCTATTAACCTGACTTTTAATTCATCAATCAGTGTTAGAAATAGCTCGTATGAAAAGCTAAAACCCTCCCAGATGAAATTTAATGCACTGAAATCAATTAGTTTCACTGAAAAAAGATTTATCATTTAATCAAGACAAAAAGGTCAAATTTTGGCAAGACAAAAGTTGTGTCGCCTATACAAAAATTTAACAAATTTACTGCAAATACAAAAATATGTCAGCAAATTAAGTAGTGGCGCTGTGAGATCCAAATTGAATATCTTGTATGACTTCCATGAGCTTGAAGGACTGCATCCATGCGGTTTGGCAAGGACTCATACAATTTATTGATGAAGTCATCAGGAATAGCAAAGAAAGCAGTCTTGCATGCTTCCCAGAGTTCATCAATATTCTTTGGTTTCGTCTTCCATGCTTCCTCTTTCATCCACATATGCTCAATGATGTTCATGTCTAGTGACTGGGCTGGCCAATCCTGGAGCATCTTGATCTTCTTCGCCTTGAGGAACTTTGATGTGGAGATGGAAGAATGCGATGGAGCACCATCCTGCTGCAGAATTTGGCCTCTTTTATGGTTGGGAATATAAGAGGTAGCTAAGATGTCTTGGTATTTTAGACTATTGAAGTTGCCTTCCACCCTGCAGATCTCTCGCACACCCCCATACTGGATGTAACCCCAGACCATGATTTTCCCCCAACAAACTTCACTGTTTTCTGGGTGAATCTCGGATCCATGCGGGCTCCAGTAGGTCTCCTGCAATAATTGTGGCGACTGTGGGGTAATTCAACAGAAGATTAATCTGAAAAATCCTTCTGCCACTTTTCCAACGTCCATCCTTTTAGCAGGCTGTGGGCTTTGGCAAATGCCACACGGTTTTTCAATTGTCTTTTGTTTAGTGCTGGATTCTGGGCACTGATTCGACCATGGAGGCCATTTCGAGACAGAATCCAAAAACTGTTCTGGTTGACACAGGGACTTCAGGTGACCAGGTCTTGTGGAGCTCTGCTGCAGTGGAAAACGGGTTGTCCTTGGATTTTCGAGCCAACAAACGGTCCTCTCGAGCAGTTGTCTTGCAGGGTCTGCCTGATCTGGGTTTGTCATAAACGTCTCAAGTCTCTTCAAATCTTTTTTTTATCCTCTGTACTTGACGCTGAGACACTTTGAAGGTGTCTGCCACATCAGCAGTGGATCTGGTCTTCAGCCTCTTGATAATCAAAACTTTAGTCTCAGGGTGAATCTTAGGCATGTTTGCAGAGGTCTATTTGCAGTTGATGTGAAGGTCTAGTGTACTGGGGTTCTTTTTATACACACCTGAGATCTAATTGATCCATTATTAGTCACAGGTGAAGCTCATATGACAAGGCGACAACAGAATAATGATTTCAGAATAGACATTTTAAATTGATAGCCTCCTCATCGCATAATAGTGCTTCAAGAGGAGTTATTATACTTCAGAACAGAAGATTCCCGTTTCTAGTAGAGAAAATGGGAGGGGACGAACACGGGCAGTTTACATATGCTTCAGGTTCATAGAATAATAAAAAAATGGTTCTTTTCTTAGAATACTCCCCAAATAATTATGAGGCAGATTTTTTTCCATCTCTTGCTAAATCCCTCGTTAACTTTGTTGACTACAATTTGGAGAGTGAAGAATGAGAACTGTAGAGACTATATGTTTAACTCAGCTCCTCGCCACAAATCATTCTCGGGTTTGGATTACATTCTGATTTCTAAATCCCTCACTCATGCCGTAAACCATATTGATATTTTACCCATATTGATCTCAGATACTTCTGCTGTGATTTGTAATCTATCTCCTCCGATAAATCCCCTAAACTCCAAAAGGTGGTGTATGAATACAACTCTTTTGCAAAATGAAGATTTTGTTAAACAATTACGTTCTAAACTATCTCAGTTTCTCATAGAAAACTCAAGTTCAGCTACTAATCCACAAACCTTATGGGAAGCAACCAAGTGTTTTTTTGAGAGGGAAGTGTATTTCTTTTGCATCCAATGTAAATAAATCCAGGGTAAAACAATTAACTTCTGAAGGATCTTAAAAAAAACTTTTACGGAACAGAAAAGCAAAATCTTGGGGGATTTAAAAACTGATTATAAGGCAATTTTACTAAAAAGGGTAGAATTTTTGATACACCGTACCAAACAAAACTATTATTTTAATGGAGAGCAGCCAGGTAAACTAATGGCGTTAAGGTTGAAACGCATATAGGATAATGGTCCTTCACACAGCTCCGGGTGAGGTAAACAAGATATTTAAGGAATTTAAAGAGCATCTTTACAGATCAGAGGTGGGAGAGAATGAACAACCAGTCATTGAATTCCTGTTAAATTTAGATCTCCCCCATTTAAAGCGAGGAGCAATGTGTCTTTCTTGATTCTCCAATAGAATTAAAAGAATTGAAGGAGGCATTAGAGATTTTGAATAAGGGGAAGGCCCCTTGTCTGGACGGTTTACCCCCGGACCTCCTTGACTCTATAAATTTTGCTATAGATTCAGGTTGTTTCCATAGAGACCAGAACACCGCTCTTATTTCTCTGTTGCTGAAAAAAGGGAAAGACCCCCTTATTCTGCTCTAGCTACAAGCCTATTTCATTAATTGGTACGGATGTCAAGTTATACACCAAAGTGCTAGCCCATCATTTGGGAATAGTCGCAAGCTCCCTAATCGCCCACTACCAGACAGGATTCCTTAAGGAACGTTTTGCTACAGATAATGTGCGACGCCTTCTGAACATTACCGACTCACCCGTCCCGTTTAATGATCAACATGCTATCCACTCGCTAAACGCTGAGAATGCCTTTGACCGGGTTGAGTGGACATATTTATGGTCTGTCTTAACCCGTTTTGGCTTTGGCCCTCGTTTTATTCATATGATTCAGACCCTCTATGTTAACTCTTCTGCACTGGTTTCAACGGGGTTGTGCTGTTCGGATGCAATCCTGTTGAATAGAGGCACTCGTCAGGGTTGCCCTTTATCGCCCCTGTTATTCGTTATTTCATTAGAGCCCTTAGCGCAGGCCATTCGGCAGGACCACATTATTTCTCTGATTACTGTCGGCGACTCCAACCATTCTATCTCTCTTTTCGCAGATGATATCCTTATCTACATGACTGATGTTTCCTCATCTCTATCTCAGTGTCTTAAAATATTTAGTGACTTTAGCGTCATAAGCGGGTACAAAATCAACTGGGGAAAATCCGTATTAATGCCCTTGTCATCGTCGGTCAATACTGCATTAGCATCCTCCCTAATCCCAATTAGTAAAACATTTAAATATTTAGGAATTCAGATTTTTTCCTCACTGCAGACTATTTCTAAGGAAAATTATAATTCTTTATTTACTACTATCAGACAAGATTTAAAAAGATGGGACGTTATTCTAGTCTCACTGCAAGGTAGAATCGCAATTATTAAAATGAATATCCTCCCTCGACTTTTATTTCTGTTTTCTATGATCCCCTTATCTCCCCATAGCACCTTTTTTAAAGAAATGGACTCATTGATTACTAAATTCATTTGGAACAAGAAACGACCAAGAATGAAACTCTCGACATTTCAAAGAAGATCTGACAAAGGAAGCTTGTCATTACCGCATCCGCTCCAGGATATTTTATGCACAGGCTTATCCAAAAAGGACCTGAAATTTGGGAACACAATTGTGTCCAAGTCCCTTAAAATCTGCCATGCGGTGTGCAAATTCATGGGAAGTTCAGCTAAGTTCACATTTGAATCTCCGATTTTGGCATAATCATAATTTACAATCCGACAACAGACCGTTTGTTTTTAAGCCATGGTCGGATCAAGCTGTACATACTCTGCATGATTTATTTGACAATCAGAGCTTAAGGTCCTTTCAAGATCTGAAAGAGTGTTAAAATCTTCCTGGACATTCTCATTTTTTGTACCTAAGGTTGAGAAGCACCATGCATGCTTATGGAGTACCATGGAACTGGAACTATTCTCACCCTCTGATGGACTGTGTAAACTTTTCGCAGGTGCAAGGAGCAGTGTCATTCATTTACAACAGACTGCACAAGCACTGCTGTGGTATGCTTCCTATTACTATGATATGGGAAAAGGAATTGGCTCCTTGCAAACCAAACTGGGACTGGATATGGGACACCATTCCTTCAATGTCAAAAAATCTTACCCATCAGTTTATACACTATAAACTGCTCCATAAGGCCTATACTTCTCCAAACATCTTTCACAAAATGTAGCGCTTGCCTACCCCTTTCCGCTCACTCTGTAATTCAAATACCGTGGGTACCTACAGTATTGTTCAAAATAATAGCAGTACAATGTGACTAACCAGAATAATCAAGGTTTTTAGTATATTTTTTTATTGCTACGTGGCAAACAAGTTACCAGTAGGTTCAGTAGATTCTCAGAAAACAAATGAGACCCAGCATTCATGATATGCATGCTCTTAAGACTGTGCAATTGGGCAATTAGTTGAATTAGTTGAAAGGGGTGTGTTCAAAAAAAATAGCAGTGTGGCATTCAATCACTGAGGTCATCAATTTTGTGAAGAAACAGGTGTGAATCAGGTGGCCCCTATTTAAGGATGAAGCCAACACTTGTTGAACATGCATTTGAAAGCTGAGGAAAATGGGTCGTTCAAGACATTGTTCAGAAGAAAAGCGTACTTTGATTAAAAAATTGATTGGAGAGGAAAACCTATAAAGAGGTGCAAAAATGATAGGCTGTTCAGCTAAAATGATCTCCAATGCCTTAAAATGGAGAGCAAAATCAGAGAGACGTGGAAGAAAACGGAAGACAACCATCAAAATGGATAGAAGAATAACCAGAATGGCAAAGGCTCAGCCAATGATCACCTCCAGGATGATCAAAGACAGTCTGGAGTTACCTGTAAGTACTGTGATAGTTAGAAGACGTCTGTGTGAAGCTTATCTATTTTCAAGAATCCCCCTGCAAAGTCCCTCTGTTAAAAAAAGGCATGTGCAGAAGAGGTTACAATTTGCCAAAGAACACATCAACTGGCCTAAAGAGAAATGGAGGAACATTTTGTGGACTGATGAGAGTAAAATTGTTCTTTTTGGGTCCAAGGGCCACAGGCAGTTTGTGAGACGACCCCCAAACTCTGAATTCAAGCCACAGTACACAGTGAAGACAGTGAAGCATGGAGGTGCAAGCATCATGATATGGGCATGTTTCTCCTACTATGGTGTTGGGCCTATTTATCGCATACCTGGGATCATGGATCAGTTTGCATATGTTAAAATACTTGAAGAGGTCATGTTGCCCTATGCTAAAGAGGACATGCCCTTGAAATGGTTGTTTCAACAAGACAATGACCCAAAACACACTAGTAAACGGGCAAAGTCTTGGTTCCAAACCAACAAAATTAATGTTATGGAGTGGCCAGCCCAATCTCCAGACCTTAATCAAATTGAGAACTTGTGGGGTGATATCAAAAATGCTGTTTCTGAAGCAAAACCAAAAAATGTGAATGAATTCTGGAATGTTGTTAAAGAATCATGGAGTGGAATAACAGCTGAGAGGTGCCACAAGTTGGTTGACTCCATGCCACACAGATGTCAAGCAATTTAAAAAAACTGTGGTCATACAACTAAATATTAGTTTAGTGATTCACAGGATTGCTAAATCCCAGAAAAAAAAAGTTTGTACAAAATAGTTTTGAGTTTGTACAGTCAAAGGTAGACACTGCTATTTTTTTGAACACACCCCTTTCAACTAATACCCCAATTGCACAGCCTTAAGAGCGTGCATATCATGAATGCTGGGTCTTGTTTGTTTTCTGAGAATCTACTGAACCTACTGGTAACTTGTTTGCCACGTAGCAATAAAAAATATACTAAAAACCTTGATTATTCTGGTTAGTCACATTGTACTGCTATTATTTTAAACAATACTGTATATGTTTTACGAGTGTCAAAATATTGGTAACTTCTGGGATGAGGTCTTCCAAGTTGTGACAGAACTATGTGATAAGGTTGTCCAAAACATCCCAGTCTCTGTTTGTTGAATGATGATGCAGATCTTGATCTGACTGTTAACCAGCGCAGGATTCTTCACACTGCTCTAACTGCGGCCAAAAATATAATTTTCACGATTTGGCATGAGCCTACAATTCCAGCAGCCAAATTGTGGCTCTTAGAATTCAAATACATTGCTCTGTTAAAACACACTACAGCGAGAATTAACAAAGCCAAACCAAAAGCACTTAAGTCCTAGACTGAATTTGTTTAAAAACAATCCAATATAATTACTCGATAGGCCATCCAAAATGACTTAATCTGTATGTTATCAAGGAGGAGCAGGGTGAATCCAGGAACTGTGCTGATGTTTTCAAGTCACCCGCCAAGTTTTATTTAAATGTTTTTGTTTTTTTACAAGCAAACCCTGGTTTTGTACATAGTTTTTTTGTGGTCACATATGTGGACCATGTTCAACCTTGCAATAAATAAATTATCATATTAAAAAAAAAAAAGATTGAAAGGAGATCAAGCCTCACCAGATGGAAAAGGAGATAAGATTGAAAGGTTAGGTCAGTCCTAATGTAGCTTTGGAAAGCAGGTTTTATTTTTTTTATATTTATTTTATTTATTTATTTTATTTTTTGGAACCAGAAGCATGTCATGGTTTTGTTGGTTTCATTTGGTTGTTGAACCGGGATGTTGAAATATAGACCATTTCAAGCATGTAAACAATAACAAACGAGTTGGAATGCTACTGCGCATGTCTGGTCCTGAAGCATTTCCGGTGGCATCACAGAGCTGTCAAAACAAAATGACTAGCGCATACTTTTTAAGTCTAGCTAAAACAGAACAGTTAAGATATTTACAGAAACTAAAAATAAACGATAACGTGGAATTACCGGACCCTTTAAGTCAGACTTTGAGGCAACAACTTTTCATTCAGAACGTTCAATGTTTACCTGAAGTAACTTATCCTGATGTGATACGTGGCGTGGCGTGGCGTGGCGCTGCTCAGCGGCCGACATGCACGGTGGAACTTTGTTTGTTTGGTTGATGTTTGTTTGTTAGTTACTATCCATGGTTTCTGTTTGTTAATTACGTGCCAGTGTCTAGTCCACACGTTTTGTTTGTCTCGAATATAAACGTCAGCAATTGGATGCAAACAATCGATTGTAACATGATTACTTGGAACTCTGTCTGGCGATCACCCTACTCTCTCTACTCCTGACAAACGCCGAGCCATCCAGGATAACCTACGGCAGACATCAACTAGTTCAGCTGGGCCTAACAACACAGCTGCAGTGGACACCTCCAACAGACTTTCCTTTGGAATGCCTACGTCCAACTGAACAGCGACTTGTCAGGATCAAGAGGAAGCATGGTTTGAGAGGAGGAATTAAACGCAGAGTTCGGGCAAGGGGATCTAAACCACCACTAACAACAATAGTCCTCTCTAATGTGAGATCGCTAAGGAACAAGATAGATGAACTTCATGCATCTACGCAATACCTGTATGAATACAGAGATAGTTGTCTGCTATTCTTCAGAGACTTGGTTAAACCGAACAGTGACCGATGACAGCCTTTCCCTACCTGGCTTTGGCACACCGTTAAGACTTGACAGAGAACGACAAGCCACCAGGAAATCGATTGGTAGAGGACTTTGCATGTACATTAACACCAAGTGGTGTAAACATCATATAATCAGACACACCTTCAATTCCCCACACCTAAAACTCTTGTCGGTTTCCCTTAGACCCACATATCTACCACGAGAGTTTGGGCAACTATTCGTGTGTCTAGTGTATATTCCTCCAGACGCAAATTACAAAGAGGTAGCAGATGAGATTTATCGCCACATACAAGAGCTTGAGGCGGTGTCCCCAGACACCCCCAAACTTATTCTGGGTGACTTTAATGGCTGCTCCTTGTCATCAGCACTACCCCACTATCAGCAATATGTGAAGTGCACCACGCGCAGATCAAAAACAATTGATCTATGTTATGGCAACATAAAAAATGCATACAAAGCCATCAACAAACCACCAATAGGTGGGTCAGATCAAAACACTGTCTTTTTACTGCAAATTATAATAGTTTCTAAAGTAACCTCATCACTTGATCGAACTGGAAGCCATATTAATCTTGGACTAAATCAGCCACAGTAGGAGTTAAAACGAAATCGGAATTGAGAGGAACAGAAACTAATATTCACTGGATGGTCATATACCTTTTCACCGCTAGATGGGGGAAAATATCACACACTGTAGCTTTAAAGCAAGTGACAGACGTGGGGGGAAGCTGATTCAGTGGGAAATACAGACCAAAATCAAACAGTGCAAGAGACAATATAAATACAAAGTTGAACATCAACTCAAGGAAAACAACCCGCGTTTGGTGTGGAGGGGTATTAAAACTATTAACGGCCAAAATCAACACTCTAACACTATGGTACATACAGTCGAGCAGGCGAATGCTCTGAATTATCACTTTGCGAGATGGTAGAGTGACGTGCCAGTCAGTCCAATCAGCCTTAGTGGAAGTCCTCCAAGCACACCAATCACGGTAAGCTGTGAGGAAGTGGGGCGGATCTTCTCCCATATAAGGACACGGAAAGCTGCCGGCCCTGACAGGCTGTAAGGCATCATCCTAAAGAGCTGTAAAGAACAACTGAGCCCGGTGTTCAGAGGACTGTTTCAGAAATCAATTGACACGCACACAATTCCAGTGATATGGAAAACAGCGGAAATTGTACCACTTCCTAAGAAACCCAAACCAGTTGGACTAAATGATTTTAGACCAGTGGCACTCCTGTTGCCATGAAGTGCTTTGAGCGGATTATTTTAACACGTCTTAAAATACAAACTCATGGACACATTACAGTTTGCGTACAGAGAGAGGAGGGGAGTGGAAGATGCGCTCACAACACTCCCGAATGGAATTTATAAACATCTGGAAACACCTGCCTCTCATGTACGCATTACGTTTGCAGACTTCTCTTCAGCTTTCAAAACCATTCAGTCACACAAGTTGATAGAGAAGCTGACCCAAATGGGTGTAAACCTCATTTTGGTGCAGTGGATTCAGGACTTTTTAACAGGCAGACAACAGTATGTGAGGGCGGGATACAGTCATTCTAGAACCATCATTACAAACACTGGTGTGCCACAAGGATGTGTTTTATCACCATTGTTATTTATTTTATACACTAATGATTGTGTTAGCCACCACTCCAACTGCTCACTAATTAAGTTTGCAGATAATGCTGCACTAGTTGTTTTTTTAACAGATAGTGACCGAGACTATATATATAACTTATTTTAAACATGTCTAAAACAAAAGAAATAGTGATTGATTTTAGGAAAAGGCCCCCTACATTGCAACCTATCACTATTCACTTATTACCTTTCTGTCCAAAACAGAAACATGCTGGACAGGGTGACTAAGATGGGCAGAAAATCACTGGATCCGAAATAAAAAAAACATAATTACCCTCACCGAACAGTATACCTAAATCTGGCCCTGAGGATACTGGATGATCCATACCACCCACTTTTTTCAAGGTTTTCCCCCTTGCCCTCGGAACATAGATTCAGAATGCCCCGGACAGTTACTGAATAAATCAAGCTCAGGTAAATAGATTTTTTTAATGTGCACCTTTTACCATTTATTATTTATTTAATTGTATGCATTTGTAGCTACTGGACTGATGCGCTGTCATTACTGTGTTGATCTTGTTGTTATTGATGTCAATGTTCTGTATTCTCTACGTCCTCAATGTGGTTAGATGTTTGTTGTGTCTTTTCTTTTTCTATTTATGTATTGTTATCTATTGTTGTTTGTGCTTAAATGTTCAATGTGGCTCCACTGAGTGCAAGACAAATTCCCTTTGGGGCAATAAAGGTTCATTCAAGATGTGTACCATTATCTGGTTGAGACCGAGCGCGTATAAACGAGAGAAGCGGTAAAGGCATATCATAGTCTTGTTGCTTACAACTACTTCCTCAGCGGAAAAGTTGGAAACATTTGTTCCTACAATGTGGACGATGTTTGTCTTTTGTTTGGTGAAGTTGGAGCAAGTCAGACTTTGTCAAAAACGTACTTTGCGTGGTTTGTTGCTAAGGTGACCGGGGAGGTTATTAGTGGGCATTGCACTTGCATGGCGGGGTAAGTAGGTAAAGTTATGTCTATGTAAATAACAAATCACATTGCTAACTTAATTCTAGTAAACGCATTGTTGTGTTCTATTTTTACCTATTGCATACCAAATTATTTTTCTTTTCTTTTTTAAAATTCTAATTCATATTCAATTCTAATTCATCACACCCCTTATGAAAATTAACCATGGGTTTACTACTAATAAAGAAAACATGGTTATTGTCCATGGTAACCACAACTTAACCATGGTTTTGCTACAGTAACCTTAGTTCCACCATGGTATTTGTAGTAAAAAAAAAAAAAAACAAGGTTACTAGACTTTTACTTGGTTAATAACCATAGTTAATTTTAATAAGAGATGTGATGCTGCTTTTAGATAAAAGAAGATACTTGCAGATTAGTACATTCATAATCCACTTTGTTTTAGATTGATCCAAAACCAATGGCAGACATTGACTTTTCCAAGCCTGTCAGGCAAAGAGCAGTTCAGAATAGGGAGCCCATTTCATCTACTGTAGTCACACCAGTCTCACCAAGTATGCTTTTTAGGTCCTTGAAGGTAAGTAAAACATTTGTAGAAACCTGATAAATGACATGTTCCTATTTGTTTTCATGTATATTTTCATACATAGAAGCATATATGGATCTAGTCACCATATACCCATGGATGTACCCATATATCAGTGTATGTGACTATAAGAATGGCATTGTACATATCTGTATTGCATTTGGTTAACATTATTTTATGCATTACAACACGATAAGTAACTGGTCAGTCATCAGCATAAGTATTCACTCTTAACCTGTAAAGTGTTTTGGAAATGTTCTGTATTGTGTGAATAAATAAATACATAAATAAAGACATCTCAAATCATGGGCTACACATCCAACAGAAGCACAACAGCCTTAGCTTGGGGTAGGAACAATGAAAAACTAGCTAGAGAAGACTTTACTTCAAACCAGGTGACTTGTCATGACAGCTTGACAGTGGAAGAAATTGGGTTGGTAGTTAATCCAAAGTTTCCTCATTTAGGAGCCAGTCCAGATGGAATAGTCCATTGCAAGTGCTGCCCACCTGCTACACTTGAAATAAAATGTCCCCTAAAGTATGCAAATAAGTCTAAATTGATGCTATCAAGAGAAAAGATTTCTGTCTGGGGAAAAAAATTGAGCTTAAAAAGAACCATGCATATTATGCACAAGTTCAGGGCCAAATGGCAGTGTGTGAACTCAAAACATCTTACTTTGTCATTTGGACATCAGAGGACTGCCACACTCAGAATGTAGAGTTCTCTGAAGAATACTGGGCTCAGATCAGACCAAAACTGGATCTCTTCTACAGACATCACATCCTCCCAGTAATTTGCAAACATAAACTGAGGAAACAATTTCTCATGGTAGACACCTCCTGTTTGTGTAAAAGTAGGTCTAAAACATCTGTCACACAGTGCTCCTGCTGTCACAAGGGGTTTCATCTGAAATGTGTAGGCTTAAAAAGGCACCCTTGGAGCAATAGTTTTGTTCAGCGTGTTCACCATAATCCACATAAATGTGAAATCATACACAGCCTTCTTAGTAATCTGTTAAAAGTTAATTTAATTTAGTTTTGAAATACATTCAATCAATTGCAGGACAGCAAATGTTCTTGTTAACAAATAAATGTTAAATAAATTGTAAATGGTTAGAAAAAAATAATAATTTAAGATTAAACACATCCAAGAACAATCTATATACAAAGAGAAAAGCTTGATGTGTGAAGAAAAGCTTGATGTGTGCCTGTAACAAATTATTTAAGATCATTTTCTATTTCTGTTGTAGTTTCCCCTGTTGCAAGTCTGTGGTGTGCACTTTTTACACTGTCCGAGCTTTTTCGTGGTTGACTCTGTCGTCATTTTTCTAAAACAACACGCTATTAACATTCCTTTAACAACGATTAGACTTTAGAAGACAAAATCGCAATTGTGAATTGTAGCAAACACAATTACATTCGGGAAAAGCAGAATTGATTTTACCATGAATGCTGATGGAAGCGGCCGAAATGGCTAAGAAATCTGTAAGGAAAAGATTTTAGCATTGTAGAATTGCTTCGAGCTGTTTGAGCTATACAGCATGAGTAGGCCAATGGCCCAATGGGCGACCTGCTGGAAAAGCCATCCATGCTAAAATAAAAATGGTCAACGAAAGAAGGTAATCTGCTGTATATACACCTCTTATCCTTGATTAAATTTATTAGCTTGATGCTCCACTCGTGTTTAATTATATTTAATTATCTGAGCCTGCTCCACTTGTGTTTAATTAGGTTTAATTATCTGCACGTGCTCCTCCCAAAATTTGTTAATAAAACATTGTTTATGCCTATATCACTATGGTTCACACTGCAATGAAATCGCAGACAAATGCCCGAAATACCCGGGGTCTCTTCTTCTGTGGCACGCGCATCATGCAGCCTCTTCTTCTGTACTTTCTAGATAGATACATTACACTTGGGTGGGCAGGCAGGTAGGAGCGCCGACGCTGCAACGTCTGAAAGGTAAAGGGGGAGGGGTTGCTGTAATTTATAATATCTCAGTATTACTCAGAAGTCTAGTTTCAAATATAATTCCTTTGAAGTTTTGGTGCTTTATGTAACGTTATGTAGTGCAAATGATAAATCCCGTGTAACATTTGTGTTAGCTACTGTATATAGGCCACCAGGGCACAATACAGACTTTATCAAAGAATTTGCTGATTTTCTATCAGAGCTAGTTCTGGCCGTAGATAAATTACTAATTGTTGTTGATTTTAATATCCATGTAGACAACGAAAAAGACACATTGGGATTGGCATTTAAAGACATTCTAAACTCTATTGGAGTTAGGCAACACGTCAGGACCTACTCATCGCCATAATCATACTTTAGGCCTAATATTGTCACATGGAATAAATGTTGATACCGTTGAAATTCTGCAGCAGAGCGACGACTTCTCAGATCATTACCTAGTATCATGTATACTTAATTTAGATAAAGCTACAAAGCAGTCCACCAGTTTCAAAAATGGCAAGACTATCAAGATTGCTTTTTAAATAATCTTCCTAATCTTCCTTCCAGTATCATCTCCTCAGCATTCCAGATAGCTTAGAGGAACTCGATGTTGCAACAGAAACTATTGACTCTCTCTTTTCCAGTACTTTAGACACAGTCCCTCCCCTGCGCTTAAAGAAGACGAAAGAAAATAGTCCAATGCCGTGGTACAACGAGCACACCCGGGCCCTTAAAACAGCAGCCAGAAAAATGGAGCGGAGCTGGAAGAAAACAAAGCTAGAGGTCTTTCGTAATTTGTGGAAAGAACGTATGATCGCATACAGAAAGGCCGTAAAAACTGCTAGATCTGCTTATTTTTCGACTCTCTTAGAAGAAAACAAGCACAAACCTAGGTATTTATTCGATACAGTGGCTAAATTAACCAAGAATAAAACTTCAACTTCTGATGTTTGTAAACAGCACAGCAGTAATGACTTTATGAACTTCTTTACGTGTAAGATTGACAATATTAGGAAGAAAATTATAACCATGCAGCTGTCTACTACAGTATCACATCAGACAGAGCATCGTAGTGTCACTGAGGAAAAATTACACTCATTCACTGCTATAGGAGAGGAAGAATTGGCTAAACTCTTTAATTCCTCTAAATCAACAACATGTATGCTTGACCCTATACCGACTAGGCTATTAAAAGAGATGCTATCAGAGGTCATGGATCCTCTTCTTAATATCACTAATTCATCTTTGTCATTAGGATATGTACCCAAAAGTTGGCTATTATTAAACCACTTATTAAAAAAACGCAACTTGATCCTACAGAATTAGTCAATTACAGGCCAATCTCAAATCTACCCTTTCTTTCAAAAATACTTGAAAAGGCAGTGTCTTCACAATTATGTTCCTTTTTAGAAATAAATGGTATCTGTGAGGATTTTCAGTCAGGATTTAGATCGTATCATAGTACTGAGACTGCTCTCATCAGAGTTACAAATGATTTACTCTTATCATCCGATCGTGGTTGTATCTCTTTGTTAGTGTTACTCGATCTTTTGACACTATTGACCACAACATTCTTTTGAATAGACTCGAAAATTATGTAGGCATTAGTGGACCTGCATTGGCATGGTTTAAATCATACCTATCTGACCGTTATCAATTTGTAGCAGTAAATGAAGAGATGTCACACGATCACAAGTTCAGTATGGAGTACCGCAGGGCTCAGTGCTAGGGCCATTGCTCTTCACCCTGTACATGCTACCACTGGGAGATATTATTAGGAAGCATGTCTTTAAATTTCATTGTTATGCTGATGATCCTCAGCTCTATATTTCTTCAACTTGAAGAAACTAACCAATTCACAAGATTAACGGAATGTATAGATGATATAAAAAATTGGATGATCAGTAATTTCCTGCAACTTAATTCAGAAAAAAACTGAATTTTTAATAATTGGACAAAAAAGCTCCAGAAGTAGTAACCTAGAATACTGTCTAACCCTCGATGGCTGCTCTGTCAAGTCCTCGTCGTCAGTTAGGAACCTGGGTGTGCTTTTTGATACCAATCTTTCGTTTAAAAGCCATGTTTCTAGCATCTGTAAAACTGCATTCTACCATCTTAAAAATATATCTAAATACGGCACATGCTCTCAATGCAAAATGCTGAACAGTTAATACATGCGTTCATGAGCTCAAGGCTAGATTATTGTAATGCTCTACTGGGTGGTTGCCCTGCTCGCTTAATAAACAAACTCCAGCTGGTCCAAAACGCAGCAGCTCGAGTTCTTACTAGAACCAGGAAGTATAAACACATTAGCCCGGTTCTGTCAACACTGCACTGGCTCCCTATTAAACATCGCATACATTTTAAAATCTTGCTTATTACTTACAAAGCACTAAATGGTTTAGCTCCCCAGTACTTGAGTAAGCTCTTAACACATTGTACTTCATCACATCTACTGCGGTCTCTAAACTCTGACCAGCTGATAATACCTAGAATATCAAAATCAACTGCAGGTGGTCGATCCTTTTCCTATTTAGCACCTAAACTCTGGAACAGTCTTCCTAGAATTGTTCGGGAAGCAGACACACTCTGTCAGTTTAAATCTAGACTAAAAACACATCTCTTTTCTATGGTTTACACATAAAACACTTTTTTTCAATTAAATGATTATTAGGCTGCTTTACCTAGGTCAGCCAGAACCGGGAACACTTCCCATAACACCTGATGTACTCGTTACATCATCAGAAGAATGGCATCTAGGCTAATGTTAGTGTCTCTGTTTTATCCCGAGGTCTACTGCAGTCAGCCGGATCCAGGCTGTATCCAGATCAGACGGTGGACCTGCACCCAGATGTGACCAACACATGACCCTGAAGTGTCTGCAGAGACCGTGTCATTTAGACTCCCCCTTAAGCTGCCTCATCGACACGGCATCCTCAATAAACCTGTCTCCGCCGTGATGACTCCGATTGTTTAAATAGTCCTAGTTAATAATTAATAATTTGTTTTTAATAATTATTTAACCGATTCATCATCCTCAATAAACCCGTCTACGGCGTGTTGCCTCAGATCTTTCGAATATTCAGATCTATTATGACCTCTGACCTTTAAAATTGCCAGAATAATAATAATACGCTGTTTGTTAATTGGCCAGAGAAGAACTGGCACCCTGACTGAGCCTGGTTTCTCCCAAGGTTTATTTTTCTCCATTAGGTCACCTGATGGGGTTTTGGTTTCCTTGCCACTGTTGCCTCTGGCTTGGCTTGCTCTGTTGGGGAAAAAAACTATTTTTCAAATATATTTCAAAATAAATCTAATTATTAAACTAAATTAACCATATAGACCAAATTACTGATCTAAAGCCCACATTGTTACTGTATGATCAAAATATATTCTGTTGCATTATTTTTCTGTTTAACACCATGAAGCTGCTTTGAAACAATCTGCATTGTTAAAAGTGCTATATAAATAAAGTTGACTTGACTTGACACGCCTGTGCACGGTGGCTCTGGATGTTTCTACTCCAGACTCTTCTCCACAATCTTCCTCAGGGTCCGGTCACCTCTTCTCGTTGTGCAGCGTTTTTTGCCACACTTTTTCCTTCCCACAGACCTCCCACTGAGGTTCCTTGATACAGCACTCTGGGAACAGCCTAGTCGTTCAGAAATGTCTTTCTGTGTCTTACCCTCTAGCTTGAGGGTGTCAATGATGGCTTTCTGGACAGCAGTCAGGTCGGCAGTCTTACCCATGATTGCAATTTTGAGTAATGAACCAGGCAGGGAGTTTTTAAAAGCCTCAGGAATCTTTTGCAGGTGTTTAGAGTTAATTAGTTGATTCAGATGATTAGGTTAATAACTCGTTTAGAGAACCTTTTCATGATATGCAAATTTTTTGAGATAGGAATTTTGGGTTTTCATGAGCTGTATGCCAAAATCATCAGTATTAAAACAATAAAAGACCTGAAATATTTCAGTTGGTGTGCAATGAATCTAAAATATATGAAAGTTAAATTTTTATTATTACTTTATGGAAAATAATGAACTTTTATCACAATATGCTATTTTTTTTAGAAGGACCTGTACATACATAGTTTTTAGTGAAAATTAATAAATAAAATGCAATCAATACAGGATATTGAAGTTAATGATGAATTTAAGAATTTAAGATTGGGGGCTAATTAAGCCCCTTATGTCTTTCAAACCGTTGTGGCAAATCTTTTTAGAAGCTGTGCTGAATCTAAACAATTCTAGATGACTGAAACCCCTTTAGCACTCCCCTAAAATATATATTTTATTTTAAAATATATTTTCTTCATAATAAACAATATCATTTTGATGGCTGATTTCAATTATATAACAATATACATTAGAATACAAATTAAGACAGCTGTTTGTAAACAAGATTTTTTACACCCACAATGGTGGTCACAACATGGTCTGTGGAGTTTCACAAAAACAATGAATTTAATATTTGCAAATTTACAAAAGCCATCTCAAATGATGACATGCCCACTATAAACCACTAAAACATTTTATTTCGAGCTTTGATCCGAAACTGGCCTCATTTGGGGCTGGGAATAGAAATGTATGAAATGAAATGTGAATGTGTCCATCTCTGTTGAAAAATCCTTAATTCCTTCCCTTAATGGATTACATAATTTGAATCTCTCTGCATATGACAGTTGCTGAAGCTCTTCACTCCAAAAGCCTCAATGTAATCCCACAGCACAGACAGAAATAACACTAGGTTGAGAATATGTAACCGCATTTGGCATCAATCCTTACACTCAGTGTTAAGATGCCAAGTATCCAGATCCAAACTTAGTCCTTTAGTTCAAGTAAGGCTCAGGTATAGAGCATTTAGACACTGATTGTGTCAAGCTGTTAGAATGCAGGTTTACACTGATTGGTTGACACTTTTTTTTAAATGACTGCATGCCAAACAGACCCAAAGCCCAAATCAATCTCATGTCATTGTTTGAGCCAGTGTTGCAGTGTCAATTGGTCAGGATTATTTTGGTCTCTGCATACTAGGCCGGGATGTGAGTAAATAATCATTTAACTGATTTAAATAATAGAAATTGATATTGTTCTATGTGTATGCCATAGTAAAGAGTTCTATGTGTATGCCATAGTAATGAGATGTGTTTTTTGTCTAGATTTAAACTGACAGAGTGTCTGCTTTCCGAACAATGCTAGGATGACTGTTCCAAAGTTTAGAGGCTAAATAGGAAAATGATCGACGGCCAGCAGTTGATTTTTATATTCTAGGTATTATCAACTGGCCAGAATTTTGCGACCCCAATAGACGTGATGGAGTATAATGCGTTAAGAGCTCACTCAAGTACTGGGGAGCTAAGCCATTTAGAGCTTTGTAAATAATAAGCAATATTTTAAAATGTATACGATGTTTAATAGCCAGTGCAGTGTTGACAGAACCAGGCTAATATATAGTAATATAAATGCTTTTTCTTGAGCTTGAAAGGACAAATTGACACAAAAATATTAACTTGTTGAAGTGTCAGTGTGAAGTGTGGCAGTAGGCACAGAGAGCTCTCAGATTTCATTAAAAATATCGTTATTTTTGTTCTGAAGATGAGGGGTGAGTAAATGATTACAAAATTTCCATTTTTGGGTGAACTAACCTAGCCTGATTCCGCTATGTACTTCCGCTCAATTTTCATTTTCCTTCAGTACTCCGTCTGAGATTGCGGTATATTCTCTGGTTTTCTGAGGTCAAATTTGAATCGGTCCAATCATCAAACAGAGGGAGTGGCTGAGAACGATGACATTGATGTTGTGCGCTAGTTTGAGATGAAATACGACATGACCAAACGTTAGCGATTGGTTATGGCAGATCCAGAGTGGCTCTGGGCAGATCCAATAGTTTGTCAATAGAGAGTGACCAGACACTTTGTACAAAATAAATGTACGAGAGTCTGGTAGGACCAGGCTAGAACTAACTCTTTATGAATGAACAAAGTGGCATTGATCAGTTTATAGTTAAAAAAAAAAAAAAAAACGAGTACAATAACAATGATTTGGGACAAATATAATGTATTTTAATGAAAAATTATTTAAATGGCTTTATGGTTCGGCAGGATTTAAAGCAGCGTCCGAAGTTGTTGCTGGGTGCTGACGGTGTGCATACACTCATTCACCAAGAACACATTTAATAACCCCCCTTTCCAAAACTCAAATATTGTAGTACAGCTGTATCCCTTGCCTAGACAATTACATTTATAGGTATTGTCATGCAGATACTGACAGATTTCACTGTTGCAAGGACAGATAAATTTGACTAAATGCCACGGCAACCAATTGCATGAGGCCTGTGAAAGTGAAACCTCACATAAGTTTCACTGGCTAATGGGAAACACCTAAGCAATTTACACAAGTAATAGTAATTAACAATGCTCAAGAAAAGGAGCATTTTAGATTTGTTGTGTCACTCACTTGCAATTAACAAGGCATATATACTTTGTAAAAACATGGCTAAAACTGTTTTAGACTGTGTGTCTTGTGGGGATTATAATGGGAGTTATGCATTCTAATATTGATGCTTTGCTCAATTTCAGTGCATTATTCATAAACAGTTTTGTTTTTAATGCTTCTTAATTTGGCAATATTAAGTTTACCATTTAGTTTTTACATTTTATGTAAATTAATTATCTGAATGATAATATCAAGAGAAATAATAGACAATTACCATTTCTGTCATCAAGCAGTCTTACATACAAACTCAAATCCTACCTATCCTTCAATACAAATGTGGACAGATTATTCAGGACTGCATGATCTCTGGGCTATTTCATGTATATCCATCAACTAATTTTCTCAAATAAATTACAACAATCTGTTAAATTCTCTCAAAGTGTATATTTTAAATAAATAATCAGTTTGTGATGCATGATATGCTTTTAAACTCAATTTATGCATGTGAAAAAAGCTTTTTACATTTACACTTCATGACTGTTTGTAATATCAATTCATGCTGTGTGACATTGTGTTGTGTACTTGGAAGACTCAATTGGCACAATCCAATTGTCAAACCTGTTGTTATATAACGTGATAATCCCAGTGCACTGGATGCCTGACCGCTAACGAGTCATAATAAAGCAATTCCTACACTTCAAATGCATTCAACATCTAATGAAAAAAATACATTCATGTGTGAATACAGTAGCATGGGAATTAAACATGATATATAAGATGTGACATGAATTGACAGGTTCAACCACACACCAATCTTGACTGCAGTGCACTGGACTGACCTCCTAATGGAATAATCATCTTAAAGCTACGATGTAACAGATGTATCAGCAGATCTTTCCTTCTGTGTAGTGTAGGGTGGGGACATGGTTCAATCCATCAGTTGTTGAATGGATGGAAGCGGCTATGAATGCAAGCTCGCAGTCAGTTGTAAGAAAGGGACGGGGTTTATCATAATGATTGGAATAGACCTTTAATCGCACTTCGTATTTTCCGGTAAGTGAAGCAGTGTACCACTACTTCCGTTCCCATTGCAACACAATCAAAACGAATGACTGAAGCAGTGCTCATCTTCTCATTAACTGTTTTTTTTCTTTCTGATCATATTTCATACCTGTTGATTTACATTTTTAAATGAATTTCACTGATAAACAGCCTTTCCAAATTTAACCATGGTTCCATTTCAGTCGGTCACGTTCGACGTACGTCGGAACTGACCGACGAATTGGGATCTGTTTTCAGAGACCAACCTACTTTGAGTGTGTGATGGCCCGCGATGTGGCCACACATTAGTGAGCGGTAATGTGGCACGCACATACCTGCACATGCGCACACTCACAAATACAAACACATACATGCATACCCTAGATCTTTTTTTGTATATAATTAGTATTTTGGTTTCCTGACTTAAAGATTTTTGTATTATCATGGTGATTTTGGTAATAAGACTCAAGACACTTTCTCATTTACATATTTATTTTGAGTGGTAGTACATCATTGGCTGGTTGGAGTGCACACAATCTAGTTTATGTTGTATGATCCACACTGGTATTAATATTGATTTCTTTGAGTTTAAGTTACCGGTGGGATGCTGCAGATGGTCGGAGCTGTTGACTGGCGATCGGTGATCCGATTTGCGGTGCGCACATATTAAGGACCGGCCTGCTGCTGCGACTGCAGTTTTGGTTCCGCTTGCCACTACCAATCAGCAGATTGACTGTGGGGGGGAATGGGGTGTTTGATGTTGAATTTTTCTATGTTAATTTCTTGTTTCTTTCCTTGGCTTCTATATTGATTTAAGATATGTGTTTAGGTTTATTCTAATCATTGACCTGTCCTGGTATTGTGGATTGTATTTATATTTTGAGGTATTTTTGTTTTGTCTTCCCCCTGTGTGTTTAATATGGACTAGTCCGTTTGTATAAATGTGCCCCAAATGTTTCATTTGTAGGTCAGTTCAGGTTGGTTGTAAATGTATTCAGTTATTTGAGTTTAGTTTGTTCTGTTGACCTCAGTTATAGGCCTAGATATTTGATTTGATTATTTGGACTTTAGTTTCCTTTTTGAATCTTTTTGTAAAACTTGGGTTTATTAAACAATTATTTTTTGGGAAACTATTTTTTCATGACTTGCCTTTCCTTGACTGTTCGGTCCCTCACAAGTGGTGGCAGCGGTGGGATCCGCCAGTAGGAGGCATAGTTTCCCAAAAATAGAAGATTTTTTTCCCCTCTCTCACTTTTTGAAGTCTGTTTCCATGTGTGATGAGTCGAGGAGGAAGGAAAGCGGTCCTGAAATCTGCTCCAGTAGAGCCACCTGAGGAAGTGTCCCAGGATCTGGTGGAGGATGGACAGGAACAAGGAGATGGGGAGGTGGATGAGATGGAGTCTGAAAGCAGAGAGCCCACAATAGCAGACCTGACTGGCCTGTTTAGAGCGCATATGGCAAAGGTAGATGCCCGAGAATCTCACCGGACTCAAGAATATGTCCAGCAAGAGCGTCGTTTAAATCTCTGCAGCATCAGTTTAATTTGTTACAACTGGAGGTGCAGGCACGCACAACTCCAATGTCTAACGCATTGCTGACGGATGGGGACCCCTTGGAAGGTCCGGATGGTGACGATGCAGTCTCTGGCCGCCCGCTGTCTCAGTCTACTACTGGTCGGAAGGATCTGTCGGAAACCCGTGATGCAGGTCAGTGTCAATTTAAAGAGCCCCGACTTGAGAAATTGGCTGATTCTGATGATATTGAACACTTTCTAATTACTTTTGAGAGGATTGCAGCCGTTTGCCGGTGGCCAAAGGAGAATTGGGCTTTCCGTCTAATTCCACTCTTGACAGGGAAGGCCAGAGCCGCGTATGTCCATATGGATAGTGATGAGGCGCTCGACTATGAAGAGGTGAAGTCGGCCATCTTAAGAAAATATGACATAAATCAAGAAACCTACAGACAACAGTTTCGTTCTCTGGAGGTTGAGCCTCTGGAGAGTCCAAAAGAATTATATGTGCGGTTAAAAGAACTTTATGGGAAGTGGGTCCAGCCACGGGGTAAAACAGTGGAGGAGGTTGGTGAAATCATAATTCTTGAACAATTCCTGAGAATGCTATCCTCTGAGCTCCAGGTGTGGATCCGGGAACATGATCCTAAGACGGCTGCACAAGCTGCAACGCTGGCCGACGTGTTCGTGGCCGCACGCAAGAGGAACCAGCCCTGGGTGTGGGGAACTAGCAGGGATGATCATAGACCAAGCCGCCCATCAGCAACCCCAGAGAAGTTTCCCCAGTGCTGGTAAGCCTCCTGGAGGAGGACCTATATTCTCTACTCCTTTTAAACCCCAGAGGAAAGTGCCAATCTGTTATCTGTGTGGTCAGGAAGGCCATACAAAACCTATGTGCCCTAAATTACTGCTAAGACCACTCACCTGTGTTATGTGCCCAGGGGTCATACGAGTCCATCTGTGAATGTCGACTGGTTGCCACCAATGACCACGGTGGCGATAAATGGAAGGGAATTGCAGGCCCTGGTAGACACTGGAAGTGATCAGACCCTGGTACATCACCAGTATATACCATCTACTTTACTCAACTTCAGTGAGAAAAAATCAATTCGCTGTGTTCACGGGATGAGAAGCTGCTGCCTACGGCAGAGGTGTACCTCAAGGTGAAAGAACAAACCTATCTCATGAAAGTGGGTGTGGCAGACCATCTACCATTTCCGGTGGTTTTGGGTCATGACCTGCCAGTGCTCTGGGACTTGTTACAGCCAGTACCCTCATGTAATATGGTCCTCACCCGATCAAAGGCGAGTCATGGGGAAGAAGGGGAGCAGTTGCTTAGGGCCTTACCCTTCTTTGACATTGAGGTAGAAACCGTAGAGTCTGTAAAGCCCAGGAAATCTTGTCGACAGAAAAGGTTGGAAAAAATTAAATATAATGCTGCTAAAATGCCAGTTGATTCCGTCTTTGACTGTCCCCCAGAGTTTAAGCTGCCGACTAACATTGTTCAGTTGCAACAGGAGGATGCCAGGCTCGTCCCATTTTGGGAGAGAGCCAATCAAGAGGCTGCAGGAAACATTGACACTGACTGCAACAGGGGAAGATTCTTCGTTCAGCAGGGAATCCTTTACCGTGAGTTTGGGTCAGTGACCCAGCTGGTGGTTCCACAGAGGGTTCGCCACAGTGTCCTTAGTCTGGGCCATTCGATCCCCTGGGCTGGCCACCTGGGGAAATCGAAAACGCTCGCAAGGATTAGAAAACACTTTTATTGGCCCGGGTTGAAGGCGGAGGTAACTCAATATTGTTGGAGTTGTCCAGTGTGTCAAAAAGTTTCTGTTCATGGCCCGGGTCGGGTTCCTCTCCAACCTCTTCCCATCATAGGCACTCCATTTGAAAGACTGGGGATGGATGTGGTCGGGCCTGTTGAGAAGAGTAGCTCAGGTAACCGATTTATGCTTGTTATAACTGACTATGCCACTAGGTATCCAGAAGTCTTTCCCTTGAGGTCCATCAAAGCAAAGTATGTGGCAACCTTTCTTGTGCAATTGTTCTCTAGAGTTGGATTTCCTTGTGAGATTCTGACTGATCAAGGGACTAACTTTATGTCTACCCTTCTGAAGCAGGTGTACACACTGCTTGGCATTAAAAGGTTGAGAACAAGTCCTTACCATCCCCAGACAGATGGGCTCACTGAAAGGTTCAATCAGACCCTCAAACAGATGCTGCAAGTTTGTTGGTGAGTCCGGCAAAGATTGGGACCAGTGGCTCCCGTATCTCCTGTTCGCCTATCGAGAGGTGCCCCAGTCATCGACTGGTTTTTCCCCATTTGAACTTTTATATGGACATGAGGTGAGAGGTCCGCTTGCTCTGCTCCGAGAAATATGGGAGGGAGGCCCGAGAGGGGATGAGCCAATGAATGTCGTGTCCTATGTGGTGCAGATGCGAGAGCGCTTGGAGAAGATGAACGCATTGGCCCAATCACATCTGGCTGACGCGCAAACGAACCAGAAGATCTGGTATGATAAGTCTGCCCGGGAGCGACATTTTGAACCCGGTCAGAAGGTACTGGTGATGCTGCCCAGCCATGAAAGTAAACTGCTGGCCAAATGGCAGGGCCCATTTGAAGTCAAGAGGAAACTGGGTTCTACCACCTATGACGTTTCACTCTCAGGCCAGGATGGTCCTACACGAAGGCTGCACATTAACCTCCTTAAGCCATGGGTTCCTCGTCCTGATCAGACTGCGCAGAGTTTGATGATTAGGCAGGTGGAGGAAGAAGAGGACTTGGATGACCAATACTTACCCCAGTCTGCTCAAGGGGATGTCAGTCTGAGTCATTTGTCAACCCAGCGCCAGCTTGAGGTGAGAGCTCTTTGCCCATCTGGGATTTTCTCAGAATACCCAGGGTATACCACTTTGATAGAGCATGACATTGTGTTGAAACCAGATGCTGTTGTGAGGAGGATGAGCTATCGGGTTCCAGAGCGGCTTCAGGAGGCACTAAGGAAGGAAGTGGATTTGATGCTGAAACTGAAGGTCATAGAGCCTCTAGAAGTGAATGGTGCCATCCGGTGGTCCTTGTTCCAAAAAAAGACGGCACCATTAGATTTTGTATAGACTTCGTTACCTTAATTCTGTGACCAAATTTGATGCCTACCCCACTCGTATAGGTGACCTCACTGATCGCCTGGGTAACTCCCAGTTATTGACCATCGATCTTGCAAAGGGATACTGGCAGATACCTTTGACACCCCAGTCCCGAGAATTGACAGCGTTTAAGACCCCATGGGGGTTATTTCATTTCAGGGTCCTTCCTTTTGGGTTACACGGGGCCCCTGCCAGTTTCCAAAGACTCATGGACCATGTCTTACGAGGGTTAACCTTTGCCGCTGCGTATTTAGATGACGTGGTGGTTTACAGCAATACGTGGGGGCAACATTTGCAACACATCCAGGAGGTTCTGCAACGTCTTCAGAGGGCTGGTCTGACTGTTAACCCACAAAAATGTGCCATTGCAAAGACCGAGACAGAATACCTGGGATTCGTCATAGGTGGCGGGGTGATAAAGCCTCAAGTGGAAAAAGTCCGGGCCATTGAGATGTGTCCTCAGCCACAGACTCGTAAGGAGTTGCGATCATTCCTGGGCATGGCTGGGTTTTATAACAAATTTATCCCCCACTTCTCTAAGAGAGCTGCAGTCCTGACCGATATGGTGGGTTCAAGGAGTCCAAATCAAGTTCGCTGGACTGAACAAGCGAAGCTGCATTCCAAGACATACGCACCGCCTTGAGCAGAGACTCTTTATTGCATAATCCTGATTTTAACCAGTCTTTCATTCTCCAAACAGACGCTTCTGATCGAGGCCTGGGAGCTGTGTTATTGCAGGGTGCTCCTGATGCACGGAGGCCCATTGCTTCTCAGCCGAAAGCTCTTCCCCAGGGAACTCCGCTATTCCATCGTGGAGAAAGAATGTTTGGCTATTAAATGGGCTTTAGATTCTCTGAAATATTATCTCTTGGGACGGAATTTGTCCTGAGACGGACCACAAGGCCTTGAAGTGGCTCCAAACAATGAAAGACACCAATAATAACCCGTTGGTACCTGGCCATGCAGCCCTTTCGCTTCTCCATCCAACATGTCCCTGGCAAGGAGAATCTGACGGCGGATTACCTTTCCCGCTGTGCCAGTGACATTTGTGAAGGGAGGGAGTATGTGATGGCCCGCGATGTGGCCACACATTAGTGAGCGGTAATGTGGCACGCACATACCTGCACATGCGCACACTCACAAATACAAACACATACATGCATACCCTAGATCTTTTTTTGTATATAATTAGTATTTTGGTTTCCTGACTTAAAGATTTTTGTATTATCATGGTGATTTTGGTAATAAGACTCAAGACACTTTCTCATTTACATATTTATTTTGAGTGGTAGTACATCATTGGCTGGTTGGAGTGCACACAATCTAGTTTATGTTGTATGATCCACACTGGTATTAATATTGATTTCTTTGAGTTTAAGTTACCGGTGGGATGCTGCAGATGGTCGGAGCTGTTGACTGGCGATCGGTGATCCGACGGCGGTGCGCATATATTAAGGACCGCCTGCTGCTGCGACTGCAGTTTTGGTTCCGCTTGCCACTACCAATCAGCAGATTGACTGTGGGGGGGAATGGGGTGTTTGATGTTGAATTTTTCTATGTTAATTTCTTGTTTCTTTCCTTGGCTTCTATATTGATTTAAGATATGTGTTTAGGTTTATTCTAATCATTGACCTGTCCTGGTATTGTGGATTGTATTTATATTTTGAGGTATATTTGTTTTGTCTTCCCCCTGTGTGTTTAATATGGACTAGTCCGTTTGTATAAATGTGCCCCAAATGTTTCATTTGTAGGTCAGTTCAGGTTGGTTGTAAATGTATTCAGTTATTTGAGTTTAGTTTGTTCTGTTGACCTCAGTTATAGGCCTAGATATTTGATTTGATTATTTGGACTTTAGTTTCCTTTTTGAATCTTTTTGTAAAACTTGGGTTTATTAAACAATTATTTTTTGGGAAACTATTTTTTCATGACTTGCCTTTCCTTGACTGTTCGGTCCCTCACAGAGTGATTAAAAACGAGCCAATGGACATTGGCATGCGGTTCATGCATTCCACGCACCGCGGGTAAAAATACGGAAGTGGAATACCGCATCATTACTTTTTACTTCGGAGCCGAATGGTTTACTGTATCAAGCTGTTCCTACGAAGAGTGTTTTAAGACCAGTCTCGAGGAAGATCACTCTCTTACCTGAGTGCTGGTGTGACGGCGCGAGTCAGCGAGTGGCCGCTGCAACATACACTTGTTCCTGTGTTGGTTGGCTGGGCGCTTCCGTTTGAGTGCTCACATGCAGGCTTGCAATCGGACTGCTGTGAGCCACGGGCACTTCCAAAAGAGCATTTCCTTCTAAAAGAGCAACACGGTTTGACCCTGCGTCTTTTTCAAGATGTCATTCAAACTGTGTGTTCCTGGATGCGGTTGTTTCCTGTCCTCATTTGATGGCCACGATCTCTCTCGCTTATAAACATGTGAGATTGCATTCGTGGGTGATCCATGTTCTCTCAAGAGAGCATGATCACGTCGGCGCGTTGTTTGGCTCACCTTTTCTCGTAAAAAGGGCTTGAGTGTTCAGCGCGCCGTGTGACATCTTGCGCTGGCTGACAGCGGGGGTTGAGACTATGAAACCTCAAACGGGGATGATTTCCTTTGCGTATTCCCCGATCTAGTTTCCTTTCTGGTGCACCAGAAAAGGGGCTACTTTGGCTAATAAGCATTGTTGACCTGAGGATTACAGTGGGGCTTCCACAGGCCCCCACTCCTCTATCACATCATGAGTGTGCTGATTTCGTGGGTGGTTCATGTTCTCTCATGAGAGCATGGCCACGTCTGCGCGTTGTTCATCCTGCCCCTAGGGGCTTCATAGGGGCTTGAGCGTTCAGCGCGCCGTGTCCTGTCGAGTCTGGCGGCCACGTTCCCTGTCTCTCATGCCTGCTGGAGGCTCAGATGGATTGCTGGTTCTTTTTTTTAAAAAAAGGAGGGACTTAGCGTTTCATTTAGGGGTACTGGCAGAGGACAGATGTCAATTGCTGCATCGGAGAGAGGGCTGTTAGGCCCTGGAAATGAAACTGGAAGTGTGCTCATGCTGAATCAGATTCAGAGTTGACAGCTATGCTTTCCGGGGTGGCTACCCGAATGTGCATTGGGAAAATGTTGCAGTGTCAAAATGTAGCAACTATTTGGTGTCAAAATATGGAACACCAAAAGGGCCATAATCTAGTCATTGCACGCTCCCTGGGTCAGGCGATGTCCACACTAGTGGCCCAGGAATGTCAGCTGGGGCTAAACCTGGCAGATATGTGAGCCTGACGAAGTTCGGGTCCAACCCATCCAGGGTTCCGCAAAGTCCGCTGGCAAGCACAAGGGCAAGCGGCCCTGAAACGGGCAGCCCAGCGAGAAGGAAACTGCTCGGGGAGACGGTGTCTGCCCCCCTCACTCCCCAGAGAAGGAAAGGGGGGGGCCACTGGCTCTCCGGAGTCCAGCGGTACCCAAATTCTCAGAGCAGTTTCTTCCCTCAGCTTAGCCCAGAGAGGGTCATGTTGGCAGTGTGCGAGGCCCCCCGGCCTTACCACTCCTTTTCTTCCCTCTCCCCTTCACCAGGGGGCAGCAGTGTGGGCAATGAGGATGCCCCCAGGCCTTCTCACCAACACTCTATCCAAACCAGGAGCGCTCAGGCAACACTCCGGGCCGTCTCCGGGCCACCCGAGTCGGGGCAGAGCACTCCGTCTCGCTGCCTCACCCTGGGTAAGTCTGTGGTGCTGTGGGTCCCGCTTGTTCGGTCTCTGGGGGCCTGGCTAGGCCGTCTCGCTGGCTCATCTGTACCATCAGACTCGGCTACGCGATTCAGTTTGCTCGCCGGCCTCCAAAGTTCAAGGGCATCCTCTTCACCTCCGTGCGGAGCAGTGATGCCCATGTCTTGTGGTCAGAGATCGATGTCCTACTGGCGAAGGACGCAGTCGAGCCGAAT